>OZ014524.1:127037367-127357367 GCA_963966055.1 Lathyrus aphaca
ATTAAAAAAATCAAATAGGTACATATTAACATATATTACATTGATTTGATTCAAAATCATCATCACCTTCAACAATTGCAACACAACTTATAAGAACACCAAATTTCAGAATTTAATCTGATAAATTCCCACGAAATTAACATGAAATAAGAACACAAAAATTAGCAACAAAACGCAGAGTTCTACAAAAACTCATCTCAAGCTCTATTTTCTCATGATTTACAATTTGCCCCAAAACAATCTATTTTCTATTAAATTAAATAAATATAATAAAATGTCATTATTTTAATTATTAAAATAAACTCTAATAATTTGATCAAACTCTACTAGTCTTTAATTACTCTTCACACGCTCACCTCAAGGTCACACACCCTCACCACCTCTATTTATTTAATTAATATTACTCGATAATTAAATAAATACACAAAAATCATAATAAATTAAATAATTCAAATAAATCAAAACTGAATGTTACAGTTAGCGCCTTGCTCTCCAAGGTTAGCTCGAAGCTATGTAAGGCTTTAAGTTATAATGTTGGAGGATAAATTAAAGGTGTGATCGGAGGAACTTAGATAGATCCATCCATCTGAGGAGCATATATCGGATCTGAATGTAATGGAACTTATTTTTCTTGATCACCCATGCCTTATGGAAGGGGCAGTGGTGGTTGATTGATCATTGTTTGAACTGCAAATGTGATTAGGGGTGGAAATAGGCTAGGCTTTAGAAGGCCTGAGTATGGCCTACGATAAACTTAGAAGGCATGAGCCTGGCCTATGGCTTACTATAGGCTCTCTTTTTTACCTGGCCTGACCTTTTTAAAAGTTTGGTCAGGCCTAAAACCCTATTTAAAAGCCTGTTTCCTATTAAGGTTTTCAATTAATATATATTACTTAAGAAGCCTTATATGTCGGTCTATATATGCATATATAGGTCGACCTATTTAGCATTTTTTTCTAATATATATGCATATGTAGGCTAACTTATTTAGCATTTTTTTCTAATATATATGCCTCTGTAGGTCAGCCTATTTAAGTTATTTTTATTGTATATAATATAGGATGGCCTATAAGGCTTCATCGACTTTTTTAATAGCCTAAGTCTGGCCTATTTAATTAAATAGGATTTTAAAATAGGTTAAGCATGATATCGCTCCCGGGATTTTCATCCTAGTACAAACGCGAAAGTGGCGCGGAAAAGATAGAGTCGCCAGCCAGACATTTTTATCCCGAATGAATGGGAAAGGTAATGTTGCACAAACCTGAGGAAGAAGGAAAAGGACGAGGCCTTGCGAACCAAAGATCTGAGTTCGGGAGTCGGTTACGACCTGGGAAGGTATTAGCGCCCCAGATCGTCCGTCGTACCCGACGGGATCCACGCTTGCAAAAGAAACTGTTTCAAAAGGTGAGGGTATGAAAGCTGCAGCAAAGAAATGAAAATGAAAAGAAACTGGAACTGGAAAAGAAATGAAAATGAAAAATGTAGGGAAAATAAAGATTGTGCTCGAACGGGCCCTACCCCGCTGCCTACGTACCTCATCAGGATAATGAGGATCAGAGACGCCGTAGTTCCCCTAACTAGGGGTAGAAAAAGGAAATTGCTTGTGAATTAAAGCTTGAACTGCCTATGCCATTGCTCAGGTGTTGCAGGCTCGGACGACGAGTGCGTAACCGTCTTGCAAAGTGACAAGTAGGAGCAAGTTCGCGGACGGAACGAAGGAGATGAGAAAAGAATTCCCGAAGGAAAGACGCTTATTATTTGTTTGTGTTTTTTTAGAAGCTTTTAGGAGTGTGTCACAAGGAAGTGAACTCAAGCTCTCATCAATGGAATGTGCACTTGTCACTACATTCCAAGATGGAATAATAGAACAAGCACACTCAAGTAAGGAGAAGATCCCCAAAACTTGAACCCAGAGATTAGGGCTTAGGCTCACTGACTTGCTTAATTATTAAGTGTTTTGATTATTTATATGAAGAAGTGTTTTTTATGCTTTTCTTTTATGAAGAAGATACCTTGATCAGACTTGTGCATCACAAGGTAAACATGTACTATCCCAAGATGGGAAGACTACAAGCATACCTCATGGAATAATGCTATGGATCAATGCATCACTTCACATATATTAAAGTGTTTTTTTTTAAGAGTTATGAGATGAGAAGAGAAGAAGAACCAAAAGATCTCAAAGGAAAAAATTCTAAAGGGGACTAAAATAATCCTAAGTATTCACATGCATGGATATCCTAAAGGTTAGTGAGGTTTCTATCCTAATAAAGAAGGAAGAAGAAGATAGAAGAAGGGATGAGAAAGGCCTAGGCCCAACAAAAGAGAGTTAGTTCACATAAACATAAAAGGAAGAGGTAAGAATTAGAGATGTGGAACTCAATTCCCACATCTCACACTTACCATAGCCCCTGCAAGGTTAGCATACACAAATGAATACAAGCACAAAGTTCAAAACCAGAATCAAAATGGTATAAAGAAAGGCCTAAGAGTCCAGCAAGATGAAGAGAGAAGTCACACAATACCAAACAATATCAAAATAAAAGCAATGGAACCAAAAGATGGAATTTAAACACTTAAAGAAACAAATGACTTGAATATGAAGCAAGCTCAAAAATTTAGAAGAACCAAGATCTATCCTAGGACCAGGAAGGTACCCATACCCCAAAGGGACCCCAAACAAGAAGAAGAAGTTGGCACAAGCGCCCTTCTAAGCCTATAAGAAATCTAACAAACCAAAAGAAGCAAAATGGGACAAGGTAAGAACAAAAATTCACAAATAACCAACCAGCCATCTAAAAATTCTACAACTGAACCCAAATGATCTTAAAACACATTATATCAACCTGCCAAAAGGATTTGCAAAAATTCAGAAAGGAACTAGGTTAAATGGATGGACAAACACAAGCTAGGACAGAAAACTTACATCACAAGATATCAGATCAAAACCCAAGAAATAAATTTCTAAAAATTCTGAGAAAAATCACATGAAAACTAGAAGATCTTAGGAACACAATGAAAAAAGAATGGGATCAAAACTCCAAATATTGAAGTCTATAGAAAATCAACAAGACAGGCTGGTCAGGAAATGAAGCAAATGAAGCTATGTGCAAAGATGAATTAATTCTGGCACGCTAATCAATGAAAAAAAATAAAATAAAAATATGACAAAATTTTAGAGACACAAAGGAACATCCATGATTTATTTGGGAATTTTTAGCTGAATATTTCTATTTTATTTGAATTAAAATGAAACTGAATAAAGAGAAATTAAAATGAAGAAAAAGAATTGAAGGAAATGAGACAGGGGTGCGATTTGGCAAAGATTTTAAGCTGAACTGCCATGGGTTGAAAACTGAAGGGTGCGAATAACATCTGGCCTAAGCCCACACACAGAACCATTCATTAAACTCTCTTTATTCTCTAAACAATATCATTATTCTAATTACATCTTTAAATTTTCTAAACCAATATTTTGAACATGATATTTCTAAAAGAAGATGTTAACTAATCAACACTACATTAGATTTCTAAACAAATATTATCCTAAAACTATATTATACTTCCTAAACTATTATCTACACATTATTCAATTAATTAATCTATTTCTATTTCCTAACAACTACTAACTAAACATTTTAATAGTCTCTAAATAAATTTATTAACTAATTAACCTATTTCTAAACAAATTCTAAAACAGTTATATCTAAATCTAACAATTATTTCTAAACAAAAATTAATCCTAAAACTATATGTTTTCTAACAGTTTTATTAAATCAATTCTTTTATATTTCTTTTTTTTAACAATGTTCAAAGAACTAAACAATACATTCTAAACCAAAATTTATCCTAACACAATTCCAATTAATTCTTCTAAACTAATTTCTAAACATTTATCTAATTAATTATTCCAATCAATTTTCTAAACAATTATTAACTCCTAAAACTATATGTTTTCTAAACTATTATTCTATACAAATATTGCTTAAATTCTATTATATGTCCTAATAGTTTCTAAACAATTCTAACAAATTATTTCTAAACAAATCTAACTATTTCTAATGAATTCTAACTATTATTTCTAAAACAAATCTAACCATTTCTAATGAATTCTAACTATTATTTCTAAAACAAATCTAACCATTTCTAATGAATTCTAACTATTATTTCTAAAACAAATCTAACCATTATAACAGCCTCTCTTTTTTAATTACTATCTTTTTATATGAATTTAAATGGAGCTGACTTAAGAAAGATATTAAGGTGAAAAGAAATAGAGTAAAAGAAACTGAAAAGGGGTGCAATCAGTAACTGGCCTTGGGCCCACCCGAAAATTCATCAAACCAGCATGCCACAAAACCACTCAGCTTATACTCATTTAATTGCTAGCTTTGTATAAAAAAGAAAGAAAAAAAATAAAATAAAAAAATAAGAAATGCCACGGACACACCAACCATGGCTCACATAACTTAAATCAATAGGTCACTCCCTTTTGTAAATCACTACATGCCAAAACAAAGCTCCACCCATTCACACGCTGACACCTCAGCGTCTTCTTCCCCACCTTCATGCAAGGCCCATGGAAAAACCAGTAGCTTAGAACGTGAAAGCTGGTAGTGAAAACAACGTGAAACCGCCAACTTCATCCTCTCTCATCTCTCTCAAAAATCAACGAAACTCGAAGATGTAAAAATGAAAAATGCTCTACGGAATGAGGACAACACAACCGGCCCGGAATAAACTTAAACGAAAGCCTCAACACACAGATATATGATGCTAAAGTAGCGCCATCACACGCATTCGATCGTCGCCGCGGACAAAATTCCAGAAACTTATAAAACACATTCTAACACGAAGCTTAGCCCCTGAGGATCACAAATCTACTAGCAAAACTCAACGAAACGCACTACACAATTCGGACCGATCAAAGCAAACTTGAACACCAAAACTTTAAATCTACAATCAATAATTCACAAACTTCTTATCATCTCATATGAGCCATGCTTAACATCATCAATCATAAAACAAGCCAGAGATAAACAAAACCGAAGCTACGAAGATCGAATGCAAAACCTGTTGTGAAGCTTTTCTTCAAGATCTTAAAGAAAACCAGAGGTGAAGTATCCCGTGTACTTGCAGTTTGTTGGAAGCCAAATAAAGGCTGATGAATGAGGATAATGCACGTTCCAAGGTGCTGCTGAAGCTTCAGCTTGCTCTAAGCTCCAAGATCCTTGCTATGGAGGTACTATGAGATTCAATCCAAAAATGCAGATCTTGAAGATGAAGAATGAGATGAGAATTTGATCTAGATGATTCTAAATTCTGTTATTCAGTTACTTCAATGAGAGAAGAGAGAGATATTCGAATGCGTGGTGTGTGCAAGAATGAAGCTCCCACCCTCTATTTTGCGACTTAACTCTTTATATAACAAAGGTGCGTGGTGGCAATGTAAAGGGGGGCTGCACCAAATTAGTTATCCTGCTTTTACACCATGCAGCGTGCGTGCGGCTCTTTCTTTTTTCCTTTTCTCAAGTTTGTTATTTTGCGGATAATCTCATGCACGTGGGTTAATTACCAGGAGTTAAGTGTTGGCAGCATAATATAAGTGAAGGGTTAGAAGTCATGTAGATTTAATTGGTGGTGGTCCACTCATGCATGGTGTTGCATGGAGGATTATATATAAGCACTTTTTCTTTGGCACCATCTGCATATCATGGAGAGCAAAAATGTGACTACAAGATGCATGTTGGAAGCACTAAAATGACGGGATGGGCCAGGGTTGACCAAGCCCACTTGCTAATTTTCTCACTTTCCACATAAACCACCAAGTGCCATTATTTTTTAGATTATTTCAATATTTGGCCACACTCATTAATACATTGGTCCTATTAAAAAGATTGTGAACAAGATAATATGTCACGCCTCACATAGTTTTAATAAAATAATAATAAATGAACCAACCACAAAATGACACGTGTCCAACCACAAAACCCTAACATGCTCCAAACTTCAAAAAATCGTAACTTGAGTTCTACAAATGCTATGAAGGTGTTCTACGACTTTTCGGAAAGGGAAAATTATGCCCTACAACTTTCGTGTTCACTGAAAAATCATTCGGAGCTTTTTAGCACATGAAGTAATAGCTCGAAGTTTCGGGACAAATAATTTCCAAAAAATGAAAACTTCTAAATTTCCAAATTTGGTAACCTTTTGCATATTCCCGATTTTTGACATTTAAGCTCAACTGAATTATTCCTTGACATGATATGACCTCACAAATTGATAATCCTGATTAAAAACCCTGAAATTTTCATGTTGACTTTTCTGACCGTGCAGTTGACTTTCTTGCTTCATTTTCAAGCAACCGAAGAATTCTCTGACCTCCACATGAAATTTTTCTCACAAAAATCAACATCTAGGATTCTCTTGACATATAGAAAACTTTGCCCAAATTAAATGGCCAAAGTTGTGAGGTTACGGTATTTGCATCTCAAAACCCTAATTCGGGTGTTTTGCATAGGAGCTTTGCCTTGTCCTGAGATCTCTGATGATCATGAATTCTTCTGAGCATTTGTCAAGGGACTTGATCTTGTAAATGGAGTGTAGACTCACCATAAGACTTGTACAAACTCATTGGGACCCTTGTCATGGCTTGAAGTGTTTCTGGGAACTCCACAGATGACCGTATGCTGATGCTTGGACATGAGGGATGTTATGCCTCATCTTTCCATGATATGAGGCTGAGGAAATGATATGAGTATGATGAATATGATGCGATATGATGCTTAAAAGAAGAGGGCAAATTTGGGGTGTTACAGCTGCCCCTATTCAATCAACTGTTAATCTGAAAAGGGTGAGAGCAACGGCTATCAGACATTCGAGATAAACTGTGATTGAATACCAAGGAGACCTGAAATTTGCACTCTGACGAAGAATTCAACATTGGGAAATAAACCCAACCAGATGACACTCTGGGGATAAGACGGAGAGAAAAAAGCAGACGAGCTTCCTCCAAGTTGAAACTGATATCTAAAATACTATCATGTTGACAGACGAGTCTTCGAATGACCTGTGACGCCAGGTGCAGAGAGCGGACGAGCCCTTAAGGATCTTCAAAGTAGCCTGAGATAGACGAATCTCCTTCACTAATCCTTACGCGGATAAGTGGAATAAGACGGACGAGTCTTCTTCGGATAACCCTTACGCAAGTTCCGGTAATGCATATAAGTCTGTGGGATAGACATGCAATCAAGGTAGACGAACCCTCTTCATATATTATCCGCGGATATATGGTATAAGACAGACGAGTCTTCTTAACAAACCTGTTACGCCAGGTGCAGCAACAACAATAATTGGTGCCTGAGACAGACGAGCCTCCTTCGGATTTACCTGTTACGCCAAGACCGGTAACCATTTCGACATTTAATTCCCACTGTCAGGATTCGAAACCTCTTCAATACAGACGAGTATTGGATGATCATCAAGATAACACAGACGAGTGTTATAGGTCAATGATACAGACGAGTATCAGACGATGATCTGAGAAACACAGACGAGTGCCTCAAGCAATGATACAGACGAGTATCAGCAACTGGTATAGACGAATACCAGAGATTCAAACACAGACGAGCATTTGAAGTAGTCACAGAAATATCAGGATAAACAACAACTCTTCACATTCAAGTGTAAGCTAGCACAGACGAGTGCTGGGGATGATACAGACGAGTATTGGAGCAAAGCAGACGAGCTTCAGAACACAGACAACTCCTGGGGAATAAAAGCAGACGAGCTTCAACCAAACACGGACGAGTGCTGAACCGTTGCAGACGAGCAACAATAGAGAACACATATCAAGGCACAGACGAGTGCTGAGGAGTTGCAGAAGAGCAACTATCATAACCAAACACAGACGAGTGCTGGACAGTTGCAGACGAGCAACAATAGAGAATACATGTCAATGCACAGACGAGTGCAGCGAAGGATCCAATACCAAACACAGACGAGTGTTGGGAGGTTGCAGACGAGCAACAACAAATATCATCGGAACACGGACGAGTGTTGAGGAGTTGCGGATGAGCAACTATCATAACCAAACACAGACGAGTGTTGGAAAATTGCAGAGGAGCAATAACAAAGGTATCGCAGCACAGACGAGTGTTGATAATCTACCACCAAATAATATCTCAAAGCACAGACGAGTGCTGGAATTTGCAGACGAGCAATCAACACTGATATAATCAAACACAGACGAGTGTTTGAAATTGCAGGCAAGCAGAATCACAGTAATCAAGAACCACCGACGGAGCAAGCAACTGAGCAACACCAACAGTCTAACACGGGTGAGTGTTGAAACATGCATACGAGCAACAATAAAGCAGTAATATGCCCTTGCTGGGGAAAACTTTGCTTAGGGATAACTCATACAAGTGTTGAAAATTGCAGACGAGCAACAAACGAATGCTTGCTCGGCAACAAGAGATACAACTCTGCAGGGGAAGACAAGCCAAGAGGTCTGGATACTCACTCCGACTGAGGTGATGAATACCTGGCTGTATCATCAAATAAACCAACACTGGGGCAACTTTGCTGAGAAATATTTTACGGACAGAGGTGAAAATCAAATATGAACTCTGTGGGGACAGATCATCTTCAGACTTGGTTGGGGAAGCTTCTTGGGCAAATACTCTGGCTAGGGAGAGCATCTGATGATTCAAAACTCTGAGGGAATATCAGGCTTTCAGGTACCTGATAAACAAGGACTCTTGCTGGGGAAAGAATACTGTTAATTCCATCTCTGATGATGTCAGGCTTTCAGGCACCTGCTGGATATACTCCACTGGGGAAGAATACATTGCTAATTCAATGGGGAAGCGGAACCTGCTTGGGCTACTGCCAAGGCTTGGTTGGTGGAAAATCTCTATTTAGACCAGTCAGGCTTTCAGATACCTGCTGGGAGAAGAAGTCTCTGCTTGGGGGAATACTCTACTGGGGAAGAGTACATTGCTTGAGAGAATGTGACGCCATCCTGCAACCTGCAACAACAGAAAACACACGTGTGTCCCGAGGATTTGCATGGAATGATCAGTTCATCCATCATCACCCGACACTCAAAGAGAGTTACAGTTTCCCTGCATGTCAGTTTTCTTTTCAAGATTATCACCATGTTTAGATGCAATGCTATTTTTGCCAAAAAAAATTCAGGACATTTTGCAAACAAAAATAAACACACAACTTTTTAACTGAACATTATTTTATTGGATAGCCTCTGAATAGGCAAAGATCTACATCAGGAAGCAACCACCTGGAAAGAGGTAGCCACTATAAAATTGAGAAAAGAAACTATCCTAATGGCAATGTACACGGCATTCCAAGGAGTTCCATTTCTGCTATGACCTGCATGTTTTCAAGACTTTCCATTCTGTCTCGGCTTTCTGAGAAGACAAGGGAGCTATTTCCTATCCTTCTGATATTGTCAAACTGTACGAAACGATGACGTGGTTCAGATAACTTGGATCACAGTTGTTCGCTTATTCCCTTATTTTGCGTGGATCGCCCTCTCGGGTTTTCAATCCACCGGGATACCCTTTTTTGCCTGAGCTGTCCAATGTGGCTTTTCAACTCAGCGGGTGTACACATTTTTTTTATATTTATTTCCCTAATTTTTGCCCGAGCTTTTTATTCTGTTTTTTAGCTCGCCGGGATGCCCTTTTCTTGCCTGGACTTACATTCTGTTTTTGTGTCCAGCGGGTCTCTTTATGCGAAGTATTTTTTAACTGCGTCCGAGTTGACAGGGGATGGGAAGTCTTCTCCATCCATAGTGGTGAGCATCAGTGCCCCTCCTGAGAATACTTTCTTCACTATGAATGGTCCTTCGTAATTTGGGGTCCATTTGCCCCTGTTATCTGAACCTGGAGGAACGATTCTTTTCAATACAAGCTCTCCCACTCGATACTCTCGAGTACGTACTCGTTGATCGAATGCCCGCTTCATTCTCCTCTGATAAAGCTGACCATGACAGATAGCCGCTAATCTCTTTTCCTCAATTAGACATAGCTGATTGTAACGAGCACGCACCCATTCAGCCTCATCCAGTTTGACGTCCATCATCACACGCAGTGAAGGAATCTCTACTTCCACAGGCAGGACTGCTTCCATGCCATACACCAGAGAGAAGGGAGTTGCCCCTGTTGAGGTCCTGACCGACGTTCGATACCCATGCAAAGCAAACGGTAACATCTCATGCCAATCTTTGTAGGTGACAACCATTTTCTGCACAATCTTCTTGATATTCTTGTTAGCTGCCTCTACCGCACCATTCATCTTTGGTCGGTAAGGAGAAGAATTGTGATGCTGTATTTTGAAGTCCCGACATAAGTCTGCCATCATCTTATTGTTGAGATTAGAACCATTGTCAGTAATGATCCTTTCGGGCACTCCATATCTGCATATGATATCTCTTTTCAGAAATCTTGCCACCACTTGACGAGTGACATTGGCATAAGACGCCGCTTCTACCCACTTGGTAAAGTAATCAATCGCGACCAAGATGAAGCGATGACCGTTCGAAGCAGTTGGTTCAATCTTCCCGATCATGTCAATGCCCCACATAGAGAAAGGCCAAGGAGATGACATGACGTTGAGTGGGTTAGGAGGAACATGCACTTTATCTGCATATATTTGGCACTTATGGCATTTTCGAGCGAATGAACAACAGTCTGCATCCATCGTCATCCAGTAATACCCTGATCTCAGCAGTTTCTTTGCCATGGCGTGCCCTCCTGCATGGGTACCAAAAGATCCTTCATGGACTTCCTGCATCAACAGGCTTGCTTCGTGTCTATCCACGCATCTGAGCAAGACCATGTCGAAGTTCCTCTTGTACAAAACTCCGTCTGTGTTCAAGAAGAAACTAGCAGCGAGTCGTCTCAAGGTCTTTTTGTCTTTGGAAGATGCCCCTGTTGGGTACTCTTGCTTCTCCAGGAATAACTTGATATCAAAATACCAAGGTTTCTCGTCAGACACGGCGTCTACAGAGAAAGCATAAGCGGGAGAGTCAAGCCTGGAGATGTCAATTCTGGGCACAAAATTCCAACACATGACTTTAATCGACGAAGAGAGAGTGGCCAAAGCATCGGCAAATTGATTTTCGTCCCGTGGTATGTATTTGAGCTCAACTGTCGTAAAGAATGTCAACAGTTTTCTAGCATAATCTCTGTACGGAACTAGATGTTCTTGATGTGTATACCACTTGCCGGTAATTTGGTTAATGACGAGGGCTGAATCTCCGAATATATCGAGGTTCTTAATCCGAAGATCAATTGCCTCCTCTATTCCCATTATACACGCCTCGTATTCCGCTTCATTGTTGGTGCAGCCAAAAGTAATTCTGGCAGCGAAGGGTAAGTGGACACCTTCAGGATTAATGAGTACGGCACCAACTCCACGACCATTGATATTGACGGCCCCATCAAACATCAACTTCCATTTGGATTCAGGGTCAGGCACCTCCTCCGGAAGCGGTTCCTCATAATCGTTTGTTTTGAGGTACATGATGTCCTCATCAGGGAAATCAAATCTCATCGGCTGATAGTCATCCTCAAGAGGTTGCTGAGCAAGGTACTCCGACAATACACTTCCTTTGATGGCTTTCTGAGAAGTGTACTGGATATCGTATTCAGTTAAAATCATCTGCCATCTAGCAACCCTTCCGGTCAATGCTGGTTTCTCAAAAATGTACTTGACAGGATCCATCTTGGAAATAAGAAGTGTGGTATGGGTCAACATATACTGCCTCAGTCGGCGAGCAGCCCATACCAAAGCGCAGCAAGTTTTATCGAGCAGTGAGTATCGGGATTCACAGTCGGTAAACTTTTTGCTAAGGTAATAAATAGCATACTCTTTTCGACCAGACTCGTCATGTTGGCCGAGCACACACCCCATCGACCCTTCTAGCACGGTCAAGTACATGATTAATGGTCTCCCCTCCACTGGAGGCATCAAAATTGGAGGTTCCTGCAAATATTCCTTTATTTTGTCGAAAGCTCTTTGGCAATCATCATTCCATCTGACCGTTTGCTCTTTTCTTAGCAGTTTGAATATCGGTTCGCACGTGGCAGTTAGGTGAGATATGAACCGAGAAATATAGTTCAATCTACCTAAGAACCCGCGCACTTCTTTTTCTGTCCTCGGTGCAGGCATATCTTGAATAGCTTTCACTTTAGCAGGATCTACCTCAATTCCTCTTTGACTTACAATGAAACCCAGCAATTTTCCGGAACGCACTCCGAAAGTGCACTTGTTCGGATTCAACCTCAGCTTATACTTGATCAATCTATCAAACAACTTCTTCAAATTAATCAAATGCTCCTCTTCGTCTTTGGACTTTGCAATCATATCATCCACATAACATTCGATCTCCTTGTGGATCATGTCATGGAATAACGTGACCATCGCCCGTTGATAAGTTGCCCCTGCGTTCTTCAGCCCGAAGGGCATGACCTTATAGCAGAATGTTCCCCACGGGGTAATGAACGTTGTCTTCTCCATGTCTTCCGGCGCCATTTTTATCTGATTATAACCGGAGAATCCATCCATGAAGGAGAACACTGAGAATTGAGCAGTATTGTCGACCAACACGTCAATGTGTGGTAACGGAAAATCATCCTTCGGGCTTGCTCTGTTCAAATCTCGATAGTCAACGCACATCCGGACCTTGCCGTCCTTCTTAGGTACTGGTACGATGTTAGCCACCCAAGGTGGGTAACTAGTCACGGCAAGGAATCCAGCATCCCATTGCTTCTGTACCTCCTCTTTGATCTTCATCGCCATATCCGGGCGAGTTCTTCTCAATTTTTGCTTTACAGGAGGACAGTCTTCTCTCAGGGGTAGCTTATGCATCACGATGTCAGTATCCAACCCTGGCATATCTTGATATGACCAAGCAAAGATATCCACATACTCTCTCAGCATACTGATCAGCTCTTGTTTAACGTCGGCTTGCAGATTGGCCCCTATCTTGATTTCTTTCGTTGCATCTTCACTGCCAATGTTGATGGTCTCAATCTCTTCTTGATGAGGCTGAATAACTCGTTCCTCCTGTTTCAACAATCTGACCAATTCTTCAGGGAGGTCACAGTCTTCCTCAACCCCTTCATCAGCTTGGTAGACTGGATTATCAAAGTCATGCATAGTCATAGCAGGAACGTTATCCGTGGAATCCGGATGATCAGCACTGCACAAATGATGTGCTTATTCAGAATCTGCTTATTTTAAAAAAAGACGCTAACACAAAACACAAAAAATGAAAAAAAAAACACATTGCCATTTTTATATATTGTTTTTGTGAAAAAGTTTAAAAACAAAGAAAGAGAGCACAATTTGTCTGAAAATGTCCCTTTATTTCATAGCAAAATAACAATGCGATACCAAACATGGTGGCCCAATACAATGGATCCAAGCATCTTGGGCAGAATGCTGGACTTGACAATGCAGTATGCTAATAAAAGGAAACAAAGCAATTACTTTGAGAGCCAGGTAACTTGAACGATGTCTTCAGCAGACCAGTTTCCTAGCTCCTCGCCGGGTGCACACGGGCGGATCCAATTGTTGTCCCAGTCTCGGTCACTGTCTCCGTCTTGACTTACCATACAAATTTGATCGCGGTCTAGCAACCCAGCACTCGTGAATGATATAGCCTTACCACTCTGAGTAGACCCTCCAGGTTGATACCCTAAGCCAAATTTGTCATCCTTCTTTTCCAGCTCCAATAGCTTGCCCCAGCCCTGAGCATTGCCTGCTTGGACGACCTCCTTTGCTTCCTGGTAAGAATGAATTGACGTGCCTTCGTTGTTTTTCTTCACCGGAGTCAAGATACTGACATCTGCCTCAAAAGCTTGGCACAAAGTCTCGTGAATTTCTCCGTCCATTTCCACATATTTAAACGTTGACAGATGACTGACGAATATATCTTCTTCTCCACAAACCGTGATGACCTGACCGTCCACCACATACTTAAGCTTCTGGTGTAGAGTTGAAGTGACGGCTCCAGCTGCATGTATCCACGGTCTGCCCAACAAGCAACTATACGCAGGCTGGATATCCATGACATAGAAGACACTCTTGAAGACTTGAGAGCCTATCTTAATAGGCAACTCAACCTCTCCGAAAACTGATCTTCTTGAACCATCGAAAGCTTTAACCACCAGATCACTCGGCGTCAGGACAATCCCATCAATGTCAAGCTTCATCAACGCCTTTTTCGGGAGCACATTTAAAGAAGAGCCTGTGTCCACAAGAACATGGGATAACACAGCGCCCTTGCATTCCATCGTGATATGCAGTGCTTTATTGTGATTTCTTCCCTCCGAAGTGAGATCTCTGTCAGTGAAGCCTAAGCCATGGCTAGCATTGACACTTCCAACAACAGCTTCAAGTTGATTGACAGTGATTTCTTGAGGAACGTAAGCCATTTGAAGTACTTTCAGCAAGGCTTCTCGGTGCGCAGGTGAGCACATCAGCAGTGACAAAATAGAAATCTTTGAAGGTGTCTGGTTCAGTTGATCTACCACCTTGTAGTCACTCCTTTTGATGATCCTCATAAACTCCTCTACCTCCTTCTCAAACGTCCCCTGCCCAGCCACAGGAGTAGTTGACTCGTCAACCGCAGTCTGCTTTCCTTTGTCCTTAGACGAAGCTTCGGCCTCAGGATCCTTTCTCAGTGCAGGGGGAGCAAATAAACGGCCACTTCGAGTAAAACCTCCAACACCTCCCACATTTTCAATAGTCAAGTCAGCAACAGGTCTACTCTCCATCTTCTGTCCCGCCACATAGACATCGGAACCATAATGCCATGGAATGGCCCTATCATCGGTGTATGGTACCGGCCCAGGTACAGTTATAGTCACAGGACTAATCTGAGGAGCGTAAATAGTAACCGGCCCTTGTCTGACGGGCATATCAGCTTCATCATAGAAGATAGTAATGGTTGACACATCATCCGCCTCTTCATTACTAATCTTGCTAAAATGCAAAGACCCATCATCAATTAATCCTTGCAAACCCATCTTCAATTTCTCGCAGCCATTCATAGCACTTATACAATCTTCACAATCGAGACAACAACCAGGAAACACTTGGCCCTTCAACAGTCTCTCTTTCACCACCCTTAACGGCGTCTTGACTTCATCAATTCTCAGCACCAAACTCAACTTATCATCACCCTCAACAGCGTTGACTCTTGCCCCGCCATGGTTGGGCATAGGGTTCGAGTTGACATTCGGTGGCGGCGCAAAGTTGATTGCCTTGGAATCTACGAGATCTTGAACTTTGTGATGCAGCGCCCTGCACTTCTCGGTTGAGTGCCCGGGTGCTCCTGAATGAAAAGCGCATCGTGCGTTGACATCATAACCAGCTGGAAGCTCTCCAGGAGGTGGTGGTGCCAAAGTCCTCAATTGAATAAGGTTCAAATCCAGTAGTCTCGGCAACAAGGCAGCATATGTCATCGGAATAGCTTCAATCACCCTGTTAGCTGGGCGAGTCTGCCTCGGCTGGTATGATCTTTGCTGGTAATTGGTTCGAGGTTGCTGTTGTTGTTGATGTTGTTGTGGTGGAGGTAGCACCTGTTGTACAGGAGCTGCAGGAATGGTGACGGCAGCCATATGTTCATAAGGCCTCCTATAACCATGACCCTGGCTTCGGCCAAATACAGCATTGGTCTCGCCTTCTCGCCTTCTCGGAGGTCCGCTAAAAGCTTTCCTCGCTCCATTTGAGCTACTAGCACCTGGGTCTTGTATCTTCCCCATTTTCAACAGCGTTTCAACCCTTTCTCCCGCAATGACAATGTCGTTGAACTTTGTAGCAGAACTCGACGCCAATCTCTCAAGAAATACCCCCTGGAGAGTACCCATAAACATATCGGCCATCTCATTCTCTAACAGTGGTGGTTGTACCCTAGCAGCTAGCTGGCGCCACCTCTGGGCGTATTCTTTGAAGCCTTCTTTTGCTGTCTGAGCCATATGTTGCAATTGTGTGCGATTCGGAGCCATATCCATGTTATATTGGTACTGCTTCACGAAGGCCTCAGCGAGATCTTTCCAGCTCTTGACATTGACCCTGCTGAGTTTCATGTACCACTCAAGGGAAGCTCCCACCAAGCTGTCCTGAAAGTAATACATCCACAGTTTTTCATCGTCTGTATGCGCGGCAATTCTCCCCACGAATGATTGCAGATGGGTCTTTGGGCAAGCAGTGCCGTTATACTTCTCGAAAGTAGGAACTTTGAACTTATACGGAATCTTGACTCCCGGAACCAAGCCCAAGTCTGTTATATCGAATCCCAAAGAGCTCTGGGACTGGATAGCCTTGATTTGCTCGGCCATCTCTTCAAACCTCTTGTTCATTTCTACCCCTTGACCCTCGGCTTCATCAAGCAGAGTGAACTGATCCTCATGGTTGTCCATCTGAAGGTGATGCAACCCCTCATTGTTGATATTCACTCCTGGTTGTATAACTGGAGTCTCACCCTGTCGTGCGCCCGCACCGGTGTGATTATCAGCATTTGCAGCAGCAGCAGCGTTCCGGTTCTGATTCTCAACCATCTCTCGCAGACGCTCTTGATTCTGCCCCATGCCAGCCATTAACGTCATGAAGTTGTCCATCCTCTGCCTTAGATCTGCCAAATCTGCCTGCATTTGATCCATGGCTCGCTCTCTGTTAGTCTTGGTTGGGTATCTGTGCACTGCTGGTTGTTCTCGAACCTTACGAGGAGCTATAGTGCCTGTGATCACAAAACACATTAGTAATTGAGACAACACCTGCAAAACAGACAAACAGGTTATATGCAATGCAATGTAACTGTTCACGTTCCCAATTTTAAGCGTTTGGCATGCCCCAGTTCTGGCATCTATCTCGACAATCACTTTCAGTGTTTAACTTTCAAACTTTCTCTTTGATAAGTGTTCAAACATTAGCAGTATCCAGACAAATGAGTCTTGCACATTCAAAACGATAACTTGCACATTAATACTGAATATGGACAAACCACTATAGGCTAAAAGTCAGAATACATCCAAGAATATTCCCCGAAGGGTTACAAATTAGTACATAAAGACAAAAGAAATAAAAGCAAGACTCCTACAACAAGCCTGTAGGTAGTCTGAAAATAAACTAAGCTAAGGACCCCGACTCTGCCACCTCTGCCCTGCTCTTCTTGACGCCCGCTCTCAGCTTGAGCTCTTCAATCTCTTTCCTGGCTTCCTCCAGAGCTAATTGGCTTTGGACTAGCTGTTGGGTCCTCTCCCTCCGGATGGCGTGGGCTTGCTCCACTTCCTCCTTCTTGAAAGCCATCTGAACTTCAAAGAACTCTTCCTTCTCTTTGAATTTCTTTTGCTCTTCCTCCCTTTGGCCTTTCAGCCAAACAATGGATTGTCGAGCACTCCTGAGAGTCTTTAAAGTCTCCTTGTGCTTGGCTTCTCTTTGCGCTTCCATCATACCCAATCGGTGGAAATGGGCTTCTCTTCCGGCAAAATCTTTCTCTTTGTTTTCTAAAGAGGCTTGGAGCTTCTGCAGCTTATCTTCAGCTTCCTTCTTAGCTCTATTAGCCTGGTGGTATAAGCTTACCGTCTCAACATTCTCTACTCTGACCGCATGCAGCTGAGCTTCTAGCTTCTTGTACTCCTCCAAGGAAACCGTACTGCTCGGACCTGGTACCTCTCGGGGATAAAGTGGAGCTTCGACTGAAAAAGGCATGAGAACTGACTCGATATGCCTTTGCAACCATTCAGCATATGGCGGATATGTCTTAGGATCAACTCGGCCGAAGTCTTTCTTCCCTTTCCTTATCCTGTGAGCCCAGGATTGAACTGCTTGTTGGACTAGCTCTCTGTTTCCGTCAACAGGAAAATACAAAGATTCAGCAAACATTTCCATCTGAGGAGGATCCTTCAAAGGGTAGCCAAACTGCCTTCTGGCTAATGTTGGGTAGTAACTGATGACACCTTTCCTTCCTAGCAAAGGTACTCCAGCAAACCTTCCGCAACTAACCATCACCTCCTTTCCTAGCAAATCCCTATCATAACCCCAAGCAATGTCTTCTTCAGTCAGCCCCATTAGTCTTCTGGACCATCTCCGTTCGTCTCGTATATCTTTGAAGGCACCTGACTTAGGCAACTGTCTAGCGAACCATTCAGCAAACAAAGGAGCACAACAGACCACTGGACCACCTCTACCTTTCTCGTTTCTGTAATGGACACTAAAATAAAAGTCACCCAATAAAGTAGGCACTGGATTGCCTTTTGCAAAGATCGAGATCACTTCTAAGCTGACAAACTCTTTCTCTCCGGGAAACAAGCTAGACCCATATACCATCAATGCAAGCAAAGCTCCAAAGTCATTCCACCTAGCCTCTGTAGCATATTTCTCAGCCTCTGGGATAAGCACACTCCAGGGTAGACCTCTGCCTTTACTCTCTTGCAAAGCCTTTCTGACTGAAACAACTGGCAACCTACAAACCTTGGCTATGTCTTCATCTCTGAGCACAACCTCTGACCCGTAGAACGGCAATGTCTCTCTGATCGGAACACTCAGCATGCTGGAGATCTCTTCCAATGTCGGAGCTAAGATGTAACCTGGAAGAACAAAGGAACGCAGCAGGGGATCATAAAACTGCAACAAGGTATGCAAGCTGTCCTTTTGGTCTGTCGTAGGCTTGTCCACAAACTTCAGTATCTGGCCGTATCTTTTCTTGAAATTACCCAAGACTTGATCATTCATCAAACTTGCTAATCTCTGAACACTTTTAACTTCCGGCTGAAGAAAAGTATAATGCACATTCTTTTTTCTTGGATCTCTTTTGATTTCTGCCATGGAGATAAGAATACCAGAACTGGGAACAAATGCGAGCAATGACCTGAAAAATGGGAAACATAAACAGTTAATGCAAAGAATGATGCAAATGTAATGCAATGCAAGCATATGACTAGCTGGGACCATCTGAACTGGAACACTGACAAGGGCCCCTCTGAATAACTGGCAAACCCAAAAGTTTACTGAGTCATACTCTCTGATAATCACAACCCTCTGATAGAAGATCTCAGAATCACAATATCAAGAAATCCAGAATTCCAGAACCATAACTTCAGAACCGTAGAATCATAGAACCATGGATCATAATCAAAGGACCAAAGATCATAACAAGAACCACTGAACAGATGAGTGTATGCTGAGGTCATGGGTTCCTGCACACCTGCAAACACCCTCCAATCTCACGGGTAAAAGGCTCCGGGTCAGACATCATGGACTCTCAAAGCCACGTAGCAATAATACTGTCACCATCTCCGAGAAATGGCTCATGACCAAATCAGGGAATCGGTTTGGCATTATATACTACGCAGGGAGGCCTCAACTGAGTCCGGGAAAAACAAACATCCCCTATAAGTCCCCAGCTTCAAGCGCTGAAATCGAGAAACAATAGTACATTCAGCCCGTAGGATACAGTACTAATGTCATACGACCAGATGCTCTGACTGAGTTCCTATAAGAGAACCAGGCCATCCTATGCGAGTCCCCAGTGGACCCTCGGGTGCGAATGGGTTTGCCACAAAATGTGGTCTGCCACTGTCACCACTGGAGAGGGTTGTTTCCACAAAGGTTCTCAATGATCGGTCCCCAGCTGCACATAACTGTCAGGGTTATGTAATGAGAGAGGAAGATCCCCAAATCAAGACATTTCCAAGACAATCGCAACCTGGGTGTGGAACTCACTACTACCCCCATGACAAGATCTCATGAGGCCAAAGTGGAACCACTTTAAGTCCTATGGTGCACTCGAGCCGGGTACTTGGCTCATATCTCTCAAGAATCAGTAACACCCATCCCACCAAAGAAAACCAGTCCAGACAGTCCAGTATATATACATGATGCAGAAAATAAATACTGAAAACTGTAAATAAAGCTGTAAATAAAGCTGTAAACAAACAACAATACAATACAACAAGCCACATCAAACAAACATCACCCAATGAAACATCAACACACAAGCGCTAGGAGAGACTCGCAGGGGAACCAGAGATTATCTGGTGTGCCGTCCCCAGCAGAGTCGCCAGCTATCGCTCCCGGGATTTTCATCCTAGTACAAACGCGAAAGTGGCGCGGAAAAGATAGAGTCGCCAGCCAGACATTTTTATCCCGAATGAATGGGAAAGGTAATGTTGCACAAACCTGAGGAAGAAGGAAAAGGACGAGGCCTTGCGAACCAAAGATCTGAGTTCGGGAGTCGGTTACGACCTGGGAAGGTATTAGCGCCCCAGATCGTCCGTCGTACCCGACGGGATCCACGCTTGCAAAAGAAACTGTTTCAAAAGGTGAGGGTATGAAAGCTGCAGCAAAGAAATGAAAATGAAAAGAAACTGGAACTGGAAAAGAAATGAAAATGAAAAATGTAGGGAAAATAAAGATTGTGCTCGAACGGGCCCTACCCCGCTGCCTACGTACCTCATCAGGATAATGAGGATCAGAGACGCCGTAGTTCCCCTAACTAGGGGTAGAAAAAGGAAATTGCTTGTGAATTAAAGCTTGAACTGCCTATGCCATTGCTCAGGTGTTGCAGGCTCGGACGACGAGTGCGTAACCGTCTTGCAAAGTGACAAGTAGGAGCAAGTTCGCGGACGGAACGAAGGAGATGAGAAAAGAATTCCCGAAGGAAAGACGCTTATTATTTGTTTGTGTTTTTTTAGAAGCTTTTAGGAGTGTGTCACAAGGAAGTGAACTCAAGCTCTCATCAATGGAATGTGCACTTGTCACTACATTCCAAGATGGAATAATAGAACAAGCACACTCAAGTAAGGAGAAGATCCCCAAAACTTGAACCCAGAGATTAGGGCTTAGGCTCACTGACTTGCTTAATTATTAAGTGTTTTGATTATTTATATGAAGAAGTGTTTTTTATGCTTTTCTTTTATGAAGAAGATACCTTGATCAGACTTGTGCATCACAAGGTAAACATGTACTATCCCAAGATGGGAAGACTACAAGCATACCTCATGGAATAATGCTATGGATCAATGCATCACTTCACATATATTAAAGTGTTTTTTTTTAAGAGTTATGAGATGAGAAGAGAAGAAGAACCAAAAGATCTCAAAGGAAAAAATTCTAAAGGGGACTAAAATAATCCTAAGTATTCACATGCATGGATATCCTAAAGGTTAGTGAGGTTTCTATCCTAATAAAGAAGGAAGAAGAAGATAGAAGAAGGGATGAGAAAGGCCTAGGCCCAACAAAAGAGAGTTAGTTCACATAAACATAAAAGGAAGAGGTAAGAATTAGAGATGTGGAACTCAATTCCCACATCTCACACTTACCATAGCCCCTGCAAGGTTAGCATACACAAATGAATACAAGCACAAAGTTCAAAACCAGAATCAAAATGGTATAAAGAAAGGCCTAAGAGTCCAGCAAGATGAAGAGAGAAGTCACACAATACCAAACAATATCAAAATAAAAGCAATGGAACCAAAAGATGGAATTTAAACACTTAAAGAAACAAATGACTTGAATATGAAGCAAGCTCAAAAATTTAGAAGAACCAAGATCTATCCTAGGACCAGGAAGGTACCCATACCCCAAAGGGACCCCAAACAAGAAGAAGAAGTTGGCACAAGCGCCCTTCTAAGCCTATAAGAAATCTAACAAACCAAAAGAAGCAAAATGGGACAAGGTAAGAACAAAAATTCACAAATAACCAACCAGCCATCTAAAAATTCTACAACTGAACCCAAATGATCTTAAAACACATTATATCAACCTGCCAAAAGGATTTGCAAAAATTCAGAAAGGAACTAGGTTAAATGGATGGACAAACACAAGCTAGGACAGAAAACTTACATCACAAGATATCAGATCAAAACCCAAGAAATAAATTTCTAAAAATTCTGAGAAAAATCACATGAAAACTAGAAGATCTTAGGAACACAATGAAAAAAGAATGGGATCAAAACTCCAAATATTGAAGTCTATAGAAAATCAACAAGACAGGCTGGTCAGGAAATGAAGCAAATGAAGCTATGTGAAAAGATGAATTAATTCTGGCACGCTAATCAATGAAAAAAAATAAAATAAAAATATGACAAAATTTTAGAGACACAAAGGAACATCCATGATTTATTTGGGAATTTTTAGCTGAATATTTCTATTTTATTTGAATTAAAATGAAACTGAATAAAGAGAAATTAAAATGAAGAAAAAGAATTGAAGGAAATGAGACAGGGGTGCGATTTGGCAAAGATTTTAAGCTGAACTGCCATGGGTTGAAAACTGAAGGGTGCGAATAACATCTGGCCTAAGCCCACACACAGAACCATTCATTAAACTCTCTTTATTCTCTAAACAATATCATTATTCTAATTACATCTTTAAATTTTCTAAACCAATATTTTGAACATGATATTTCTAAAAGAAGATGTTAACTAATCAACACTACATTAGATTTCTAAACAAATATTATCCTAAAACTATATTATACTTCCTAAACTATTATCTACACATTATTCAATTAATTAATCTATTTCTATTTCCTAACAACTACTAACTAAACATTTTAATAGTCTCTAAATAAATTTATTAACTAATTAACCTATTTCTAAACAAATTCTAAAACAGTTATATCTAAATCTAACAATTATTTCTAAACAAAAATTAATCCTAAAACTATATGTTTTCTAACAGTTTTATTAAATCAATTCTTTTATATTTCTTTTTTTTAACAATGTTCAAAGAACTAAACAATACATTCTAAACCAAAATTTATCCTAACACAATTCCAATTAATTCTTCTAAACTAATTTCTAAACATTTATCTAATTAATTATTCCAATCAATTTTCTAAACAATTATTAACTCCTAAAACTATATGTTTTCTAAACTATTATTCTATACAAATATTGCTTAAATTCTATTATATGTCCTAATAGTTTCTAAACAATTCTAACAAATTATTTCTAAACAAATCTAACTATTTCTAATGAATTCTAACTATTATTTCTAAAACAAATCTAACCATTTCTAATGAATTCTAACTATTATTTCTAAAACAAATCTAACCATTTCTAATGAATTCTAACTATTATTTCTAAAACAAATCTAACCATTATAACAGCCTCTCTTTTTTAATTACTATCTTTTTATATGAATTTAAATGGAGCTGACTTAAGAAAGATATTAAGGTGAAAAGAAATAGAGTAAAAGAAACTGAAAAGGGGTGCAATCAGTAACTGGCCTTGGGCCCACCCGAAAATTCATCAAACCAGCATGCCACAAAACCACTCAGCTTATACTCATTTAATTGCTAGCTTTGTATAAAAAAGAAAGAAAAAAAATAAAATAAAAAAATAAGAAATGCCACGGACACACCAACCATGGCTCACATAACTTAAATCAATAGGTCACTCCCTTTTGTAAATCACTACATGCCAAAACAAAGCTCCACCCATTCACACGCTGACACCTCAGCGTCTTCTTCCCCACCTTCATGCAAGGCCCATGGAAAAACCAGTAGCTTAGAACGTGAAAGCTGGTAGTGAAAACAACGTGAAACCGCCAACTTCATCCTCTCTCATCTCTCTCAAAAATCAACGAAACTCGAAGATGTAAAAATGAAAAATGCTCTACGGAATGAGGACAACACAACCGGCCCGGAATAAACTTAAACGAAAGCCTCAACACACAGATATATGATGCTAAAGTAGCGCCATCACACGCATTCGATCGTCGCCGCGGACAAAATTCCAGAAACTTATAAAACACATTCTAACACGAAGCTTAGCCCCTGAGGATCACAAATCTACTAGCAAAACTCAACGAAACGCACTACACAATTCGGACCGATCAAAGCAAACTTGAACACCAAAACTTTAAATCTACAATCAATAATTCACAAACTTCTTATCATCTCATATGAGCCATGCTTAACATCATCAATCATAAAACAAGCCAGAGATAAACAAAACCGAAGCTACGAAGATCGAATGCAAAACCTGTTGTGAAGCTTTTCTTCAAGATCTTAAAGAAAACCAGAGGTGAAGTATCCCGTGTACTTGCAGTTTGTTGGAAGCCAAATAAAGGCTGATGAATGAGGATAATGCACGTTCCAAGGTGCTGCTGAAGCTTCAGCTTGCTCTAAGCTCCAAGATCCTTGCTATGGAGGTACTATGAGATTCAATCCAAAAATGCAGATCTTGAAGATGAAGAATGAGATGAGAATTTGATCTAGATGATTCTAAATTCTGTTATTCAGTTACTTCAATGAGAGAAGAGAGAGATATTCGAATGCGTGGTGTGTGCAAGAATGAAGCTCCCACCCTCTATTTTGCGACTTAACTCTTTATATAACAAAGGTGCGTGGTGGCAATGTAAAGGGGGGCTGCACCAAATTAGTTATCCTGCTTTTACACCATGCAGCGTGCGTGCGGCTCTTTCTTTTTTCCTTTTCTCAAGTTTGTTATTTTGCGGATAATCTCATGCACGTGGGTTAATTACCAGGAGTTAAGTGTTGGCAGCATAATATAAGTGAAGGGTTAGAAGTCATGTAGATTTAATTGGTGGTGGTCCACTCATGCATGGTGTTGCATGGAGGATTATATATAAGCACTTTTTCTTTGGCACCATCTGCATATCATGGAGAGCAAAAATGTGACTACAAGATGCATGTTGGAAGCACTAAAATGACGGGATGGGCCAGGGTTGACCAAGCCCACTTGCTAATTTTCTCACTTTCCACATAAACCACCAAGTGCCATTATTTTTTAGATTATTTCAATATTTGGCCACACTCATTAATACATTGGTCCTATTAAAAAGATTGTGAACAAGATAATATGTCACGCCTCACATAGTTTTAATAAAATAATAATAAATGAACCAACCACAAAATGACACGTGTCCAACCACAAAACCCTAACATGCTCCAAACTTCAAAAAATCGTAACTTGAGTTCTACAAATGCTATGAAGGTGTTCTACGACTTTTCGGAAAGGGAAAATTATGCCCTACAACTTTCGTGTTCACTGAAAAATCATTCGGAGCTTTTTAGCACATGAAGTAATAGCTCGAAGTTTCGGGACAAATAATTTCCAAAAAATGAAAACTTCTAAATTTCCAAATTTGGTAACCTTTTGCATATTCCCGATTTTTGACATTTAAGCTCAACTGAATTATTCCTTGACATGATATGACCTCACAAATTGATAATCCTGATTAAAAACCCTGAAATTTTCATGTTGACTTTTCTGACCGTGCAGTTGACTTTCTTGCTTCATTTTCAAGCAACCGAAGAATTCTCTGACCTCCACATGAAATTTTTCTCACAAAAATCAACATCTAGGATTCTCTTGACATATAGAAAACTTTGCCCAAATTAAATGGCCAAAGTTGTGAGGTTACGGTATTTGCATCTCAAAACCCTAATTCGGGTGTTTTGCATAGGAGCTTTGCCTTGTCCTGAGATCTCTGATGATCATGAATTCTTCTGAGCATTTGTCAAGGGACTTGATCTTGTAAATGGAGTGTAGACTCACCATAAGACTTGTACAAACTCATTGGGACCCTTGTCATGGCTTGAAGTGTTTCTGGGAACTCCACAGATGACCGTATGCTGATGCTTGGACATGAGGGATGTTATGCCTCATCTTTCCATGATATGAGGCTGAGGAAATGATATGAGTATGATGAATATGATGCGATATGATGCTTAAAAGAAGAGGGCAAATTTGGGGTGTTACACATGACTTTTTTTATTAAATAGGTATGGCCTAGCCTGACCTTTAAGAGGCTAGGCTATAGCCCCATATAGGTCGACCTGGCATATTATCATCCCTAATTGGGATGGCTTCTCACACAACAACGAAGTGAGTGAATTTGGATGCATCCATTACTTTGAAGTGTAGAGATCGAAGATCTAGAGATCTAGGAAATCAGAGTTAAAATGATGCTTGAATGGATCAAACACAATAAATCTTTGTGTTCAATTTTGGAAGTTTTTTATTCGAATACCTAAGAAGATTTCAAACTGATGAACCAGAGCGCGAACGTAAAATCATGGGAAACGCAAGAATCATAAGTTGATTCCCATAGATAGCAATATTTTTCTGTACCAGAAATGAGGCGAGGATCGAAAGTAACAGCGGATCTAAGTTTCCACTGCGGTGGAAAAGGGGACGACCTACAAAATTAGCACTTCATCGCTCAAGTTTGTATGTGAAAGAGAAAAGTGAATTAAAATTGAATTTGAAACTCTGTGCCTGAATTGACACATTTTCTGTATATAGTAAAGAGGAGTTAACTAAAGTGCTATTAGTTATGAGTGATTTATGGAGATCTGATAGATGTACTTTAGGCTTGGATCTCTTATGCGCAATAGAAAGATGGTTCTCGTGCATTGAGAAGATTCTGAAAGGAGTGCAATTCCTTCATGGTGGTCGGTCGGGGCCGATACAGTCAGGCAAGAACAAACACCAAATATTTCTAAAAATTATGAATTCACATTGGATATTTGAAAAAAAAATATTGGCATGAAATTATAGTTTTTTTTTCTTTCAAATTTTGATGTTTGAATTTTTTTTATAAAATGTCAAAATTTCTAAAAATTTATAAATTATAAAATTTATTTATTTTGTTTAAAAGGTAAAATAGTTATTAGAAAATTATGTATATATGTCAAGATATAATTTTAAAGGTGCCACATATAACTCTAAAAAATTCAATAAGCTGACAACTATTTTGCCAGATCCTTAGGAATTGGTTTGATGCAATTTGTTAACCAAATATGTTTTTTAAGTTGTAACAGATATGTTTTAAATTGTAACAAATAGGTCCTACTACGTTTTAAGTTGTAACATAAAGGTGCTACTACTTTATAAGTTATAACATAAAGGCCCTTTATTATTTTAAGTTGTAACATACATACATGTTTTAAGTTGTAACATACAGGCCTGCAAATTAACCAGAAATGCATAATCTTCAATTGTCTCAAAATACTTTGCATCAAAGCAACAAAAATTATGTCTTACAACAATCATATAAACCAACACTACAACAATCAAAACTAACTAACATTACCAATAAATAGGATCACCACTTTTTAAGCGATATACAAACCAACACTACTACAATCAAAACTAAAAAAATTATGACATAAAATTGCATCTTCAACATCTTCAATACGTTTTTCATCATATCCTTGTTGTGGTTGTCATCCCTTCTGAGCATCTTCATCTGTACATCCTTCTTATCACATTTGGAACAATTTGAAAATGCATTATGTTGTATCTCTTGCCTGCCTTCATCATTGTGTTTGTTTTTGTACCAGAGAAAAAATTGCAACCCACATTTTCATATTCACTCTATTAACATAATCATTGACAATAAACCCAAATCAGAAAATCATTAAGATGAAACCCAACATAGAAAAATTATTCTCATAGCCAACCTATTCAAAGCATACATACCTTATAATGCATGCATCCCCAAAATAGCTTACCCAAGTTTCTTCATATCTTCTTAATTGACCTTATCACTGCTTTGGATCCACATTTGCATATCGGTTCGATTCCTGGTTGTGATGCACTCGAAATTAATGATTTTGAGTTCTCAACCTTGCGATTAGTTCCACTGATGCTATATTGAGCTATTGATGAAAATCTTCAGAAATTAGGGTTAAATTGGGGACGATACAATTACGTCTTGAATTTATTTTGAATTTGGCAAAATAATAAGACAAAATGAAGTAATAGACACAATCACCAAATGTGACGGACACCTCAGCAACGTTTATGCCACATCACCTTTTTTGGAACGGATTTTGTGACCAAGGGCAACGTTGAAGAAGTTAGTTAACTTAAAGGACCCGTTTCTATCGAAAACAACATAAAGGACCAAACTGTTACAATTAAATGACTTAAAGGACTCTGGGTATAATTTAGCCTAAAAAAATATGTAAACTAAATATAAATTAAGAAATAATTAAAAAAAAAAAATTAATTAAAATTATACTATCTTAATTAAACTAAATAAGAAAATCAAAATCAAATAAAAACTACTTTTAAATAATCTAATATAATCTAAACTCCTATTAAAATTAAACTAAAAAATCAAACCAAAATTAAAATTGAACTAAGCTAAAATTAAGCATAATTAATTATAAATAAAAAACTAATTAAAAAAATATAAATTAAATTAAAATTAAAACTTAAATTATTTCTAAATAATCTAAGATAATTCTAAATAGAAATTAAAATAGAGAATAATTAAATTATGAGATGAGACAAAATTCTAATTTTAAATCGAAACAAAATCTAAGATAAAAATAAAATTAGATTAAGATAAAATTGAATGGAAAAATGCATGATTATGAAGGTTAATGGACTAACCGACTTTAAATGCAAAAATGATTGACTTTCGATACTTCAACGAAAATGCGTCAGATGAATGAATTTATTCGACGATTCAAAGTCAAAATTGGGGTGTGACAATTTGCTTACTTTTGGTTGATTGGCCTTAATGCATAGTTGTTTGGTTTGTCATATTATGGCTAAAAAGGGGGAGAGGTAAGTAGTAGTAGTGTTCGTTGGTCGTTTCCTTGAGGGTGAGAGATTCTACTATTGAGGATGAGATATTTCTTTTAAGAGAAATGCTAAAGAGTGCCCTCAGGGCATTTTTTTTTATAAACCTTAAATAATAAGTTTTTATAAAAGTATGTACAATAATGTACAATCAGTGCATTGAAAATTGAACTGTTTGAATTTTGTAAAGAATAATTTCTTAATATAGAATACTTAAAGAGTGCCCTCAGGGCACTCGTTAGCAAGACCATTCTTTTAACTATTTGCTGCAAAAGAAGATCTTTGCGAAAGAGGTTGTCTTGTTTTCCGTTGCTGATCTGATGTTAGCCTTTGACCTGGGTAAAAAGGTTATTTGGTTAGTTTTAGCCAAAATATGCCAAAGGGCCAAAATATGCCAAAGGGGGAGTTTGTTAGTTCTGCAGTTTTAGTGTTGACATTAATTTATGTAAAACTAATCTGACTGCGACATGTCAGATAAGATGTCCTAACAGGGTTATTCGACATCTTTGTCTGGTAATGCAAGTGTTGCTATTTTATATCTCTTGACAAATTTGATTTTATTTGATGAGTATCTTTTGGATATACTCATAATTATGTATAGGTCAATGAGATTTATTATGAGCAAGTCCATATTTAATTGGATTTCTTAAAAAGGATCTTGGAGACTTTTCAGGAAACTAAAGATTTAAAAGTATCTATTTTATTGGAGAATATCTTACAGATTATGTGTAGCAGAATTGATGCGTTTTTTAAGCCCAAATCCAGTCTAATTTATGGTTATAAATTAGATGGATTTAACCTAATCAAAGTGTGAAGAAAAAATACATTGTTCCTTAGTGAGTGTTAGGGTTTGTGTATTTGTGAGCCACTCTTGTATCATGTTGATACTAGAGTTGGAGTATTGTATTGAGTTGTAGTTTCTGTCACTGCTGTGATTGAAAGGGAATTGGGAAGGGTCTCATACTTAGGAGAGTCTTGGGTAGAATTTAAGTACAGATAGTGATTAAGTGAGAAGTTATAAATGAGGGAGTTTAGGTTTGAATTAATACTATTATAGTGGATTTCATTCATGGATTGGTATCCCTTAGAGTAGGTGTCTTAGACAAAACTGGGTAAACAATTTATTGCGTGTTATTTTTTCTGCATATTTTCGTATTGTTCATTGTTTGAGAAAGCAGAAATCAATTGTTCGGACATCTCATAGGATATTTGTGATTTGCTAAACCAGAAATTCAAATCTATATGTTTTAGTATAAATACGAAATTTTCCATTTATACTTGTTCAATTCTCGTTTTATGTTCTTTTGTTGCATTTTGATAGGTTTTCTTGCTTTCTTTGATGCTTGGAGTCTATTGATGATGATCGGGAGCTTGGAATATCATTTTCAGGACTTTTGGAAGTGCTAGCACACTCAACATGCTGAGACCTCGCTAAGCGCGCTTCTCGGAGTAGGGCAGTACAATCCTGGGTTTTAGCGCTGAAACCTCGATAAGTGTGCTATCAATATTTTCCTCCTTTGAACTAATGGCACTAAGCGCGCTCTGATGGCACTTAGCGTTGTGCCACTTATAGGCACTTTTTGGAACATGTATAAATAAGAACTTTAGATATTTTGTTGAGAGATCTCTCACTTTTTCCATTTCTCATAACTTATCATATTTCTAGAGAGAGAAACTCAAACCCTAAGAGGGAGAAACTTAAATCGAAGAAAATCGAAGCTTGATCTTTGATTAAAAGCTTCTATCTTTTGTTGGGGTAAAATATAATCTTTCGATACCTTATGTATTTCTTCTAATATATGTTTGTGAACTTGTTTTGAGTTAATATTGTTGTTATCTTTGGTTTATTGTTTGTGGGTAAGACAAAACTCTAACAAACCCTATATCTTTGATTTTCATCTATCAATGAGCAAACTTTTGACATGGTTTTGTGATTTGATATTCATTTGTATCTTAGCTTTTTAGCATTGTGTTAATTGTTAGAATGAGTAGCTTCTAGTAATTAATGCAATAAAGATCGATAACGCTTGACGAACGATATCGTGAGGGTGCGTGAAAATATTGATGAACAACTTTATTCACATCCATGAGATAAATTAGTTGAATGCATGTAAAAAGGATTAATCATATGTACGTATTCTGATCATGGCTCTGTATATGAATTATTCATTAGTTTGATATGGATGTTATAGTAATACCTGTTGGGTCTAGATGCCAAGAAAATGGATGTAGGTTTAACATTCATGTAAGTTTTAAATACTTTATATTGATTGGTAATGTGCGAGAGCAATTATCGATCGGTACAAAAACACTCACAACATGAGGGGGGCCGAGAGGATATGTATGTCGTGAGTGATACATGATGATATTAGACAAACAAGTGATTTATGTATAAAATGATCTGAAGAATGCATGTGTTATTGATTGATGAGATCCCAACCCCCAACAAGGCTCCGTTTATTTATTTAAGCTTTTCACATTTATGTTTTCCGCTTTAGTTTTGTGTTGTTGAACTATCAACCACTTTTTAACAAACAATCTTAGAAATATAATGATCGTGAATGACGTTATTTCCCTCCACGGATCCCTGTGGATACGACAACCCTCGGGAATTCTTTCAATCTTAAATATTTGTTTGACGCTTTACTGCAGTCAACATGACCTTTAGAGAAACCCCCATATGTGTCTACAAACGACTCAGTGTGAGACTAAGTCATCCCCTCCGTGTCAACCTGAGCCTCCACCTCAATGTTAGCCTGAGCCACCTCTATGTCAGCTTGAGTCTCTATATCCTCCTAAACATTGAGGTCGCATCAAGATCTTTGTCCCATCCAACTTTAACTCCTATATGTTGGTGAGTACGAGGTGCATGTGACTTTTTAATCCTCCTCCTGTGAGAACCAATGGTGATTATTCTTCCTGCCTAAATAGGTGAATCCTCCCTGTCACCCGCCTCACACGAGAGTTCTTTGCACCTGCTCTTTCTACTCTATTAGTCTATTTAGAAGCAATTGTTCAGTGTCTTTCTCTGGTCCTCACTACAGTAAAAAAAATACGAACTACTAGATTTAAAAAAACATAAATAATAATGGTTTTATCTAAATTTTTAACAACCTCTTCTATAATTTTTTTTAAAAAATTATCTAATACACACATGTATGCATTTTTATCGAACATTTCAAATATGTCAGTAAAATGCATGCTCTTTATCAAATTTTTCAAAAACTCCGATATAATTGCATATAATTTATGAGATTTTATCATACATTTCAAAAATGTCAGAAATAAATCATGATTTTCTAAAAAAATTTATTATAAATCTTAAATTTTCGATTAAAAAAGAATAAAATTAAAAAAAAAAAGACTTGTGAAAAAATTGGATAAAAGACTAATAAATAAAATAAATTATACAACTTTCAAAAAATATTAAAATAATAATAAATATATTTTTTTTGGTTTACATGGACTCCGATTCGGCGGTCACATCTAACGTCAAGTTGTTTGAGTGGTTCACCTGTATCTTTTTTTAGGACAGAGGATATTATAGTCAAAGCATGATTTTTAGGGAGTGTCAGTTAAATTATAAGGGTATAGGAAAAATTCTGCAAGAAAATGCATGAAAAATTAAAGACCAGAAAGAGAAGAAGATGATGTTGGAAAATTGAGGCTGAGGTGAATATTGGAGTGAGTGACAATTCCAACCCATTATGGCACTGAAACTGAGAGTCACTTCCATTTCGTCACCGTTTTTTCAATTAGGTTCTACTGCCTCTGGATTCTCACTCTCTCATTCATGCTCTTTTTCCAAACATCCTCCGCGCTTCAATCTCAATACTAGAAGAAAGTACTCACACCCAACAAGCTTCGTCATTAGAGCTGCTAGAATCGAGTCTAAAGGTGTCACCTTGGGTTTCAGAGCCCCTCAATTTGAGGTTTTTTCCGTGCTTCAATTGTCACTTTTATTTATTTTTTCTTTCAAATATGGCAATAACGATGGATTGAAATTGCTACAGCTTACAGAACCTCTTACTGGCAAGGTTTGGACATTGGAAGATTTTGAGGCTCATCCAGCTCTATTGGTAGGGTTTTTCATTCTTTCACTGTTCTTATGGTTATTCCTTATGGACTATGATATGATGCATAAAACTTGTGGTTATTCCAATGGTGATGCAGGTTATGTTTATATGCAACCACTGTCCATTTGTTAAGTACCTGAAAAAAGATATTGTAAAGCTTACTAAATTCTATATGAAGGTAGCCAAACAAACTACTCTCGTAGAATTTATTTATTTTGTTAGCAGGTTCATATTGTAAAGTTAAAACCAATTTTATCCGCTCTTTCTACAGAAAGGAGTTGCCGTCGTTGCTATATCTTCAAATTCTGCAGTTACACACCCTCAGGTGATAGTAACTATATATTAAATGAATCGTATACCAGAATATAGCTATATTGAACTATTGAATGATTTGTCGTCCAATTGGGAATTTTGCGTCACAGGATGGACCGGAATTTATGGCAGAAGATGCTAAATTGTTTGGTTATCCTTTTCCATACCTTTACGATGAGGTATGATTCCCTATAAAACTCTGATGTTTTCTATGTCTGTGTGATTGTAAAACTCTGAACTTTGATGGAATGATTTTTATTACAGTCACAGGATGTTGCACGAGATTTTGGAGCAGTTTGTACACCAGAATTTTACGTTTTCAAAAAGGTAATTACAACCTGTTACTGTTGATCAGTGTTGCTTTGATTTGAGGTTAAATTAAATCCTCGAAATGTCGAGGTATGTTGTATTTTCTATAAATTAATCAAATAGTAACAGGATGGTCGAAGGCCGTTTGAGCTGGTTTATCATGGTCAGTATGATGATTCAAGGCCAAGTAATAGTAACATACCAGTAACTGGAAGGTTAGTTTCTTATAAATGAATTAACATTGAACTTTTATATGAACATTTTGAATCTCTTGAAAGTAGTATAAGCTTTTAATTAAATAAATTTGTTTAATTATAAAGAGACTTAAGCTTGGCGATAGATCGTGTTCTGAGTGGTCAGTTAGTACCATCTGAGCAAAAACCAAGGTACTTTGTATATATAGTTCCATTTTTTATTGTGAGAAAATTTCAAATTATGGTATCTGTCATCATAGTCATGTTTTCCTATTTGTATGAAGTGTTGGATGCAGCATAAAGTGGCACCCATGAAAGAAGTTTTGATGTGTACATCGTAGCTATCTTGTTCAAGATATCAATCAGTGAGTTCAAGTTTTCCTTTCGGTTCTATACTTATGTAATACACCTGTTTATTCTTTTCTCTCCATTTAGTGATTTCGGTTACCTTGAATTCCGAAAGTGCCATTTGAAAGGAAATGGTGTGATATGTAATTCTTATATTTATTGAATATGTCATGTGATTTAAGTTGTATAGGTTGATGATTAAGGAACATATGTAATGTGAAAGTATTTAGTTAGAAGAGGTTCTAGTTTTGCTGTTCCCTGTTTCTTGTACGTAGTAAGTTGGTATAATAAGAAATTATTCTGCAATTCTTTTGGAAATGCAAACTTCTTTTCATGCTTGACCTAACAATCACATTGGTGAAGCAAGTGAATGAAGACCAATTTTCTTTTTGGTTAGAACCGAAAAATGGAAAAGGATAATCACTAAAAGGGGAAACATGGCACTGAAAACGTGAAAGGCCCTACTGTCCGTTCCTTCCCACTGTATTGTTAAATCTAAAGTCATAAAATTATAACCTGTTTTCACCATGAAGTATGTATAATGCTGTTTAACATCAACATAACTGAACTAAATACACTATTTTGGGAGCAAAAGAACCAGATACATACATCACATTTTGATAATTGCTAAATCCAACCCTGTTTTTATAGCTTCTAATAGTGTATTTGGACAGATCTGAGCATATAGGGAGCGGATTGAGCAATAATCTTCTTTACCTTTTGTATAGTGCATTTGCAAAATGCACTGCCAACACACCCTAGTGTATCTGTTCGATCAAATCATTGCATTAGTAGCATCAGATGCTGATATGTTAATCGTGTTGAGAATCTCAATGAATTCAACGTGTTTTTGCCCGATTCTTCTGAAACCAGCCAATAAAAGAGCGTCGAGAACCTCAATGAATTCAACATGTTTTTGCCTGATTCTTCTAAAACTTGCCTATAAAAGAGCACCTGCACCAATTCTTCTAAAACTTGCCTATAAAAGAGCACTGCACCAAAGAATGTACGTGTTATATTTTGTATGTTAAGAATCCGTTAGCAATTAATTAGTCTTAATTGTAATTATGTTATTTTCTATTATGTAACTACATTTGTATATAAATATACAGTTGGTGTGATCATATTTGACGGCGCGTTACCTCTCCCGTCGTGCGTGACAGCGTGTCCAGCTACCGTTTTTGTCGCCGTTTACTTCGTTGGAGTCGTCTTCCTTTCCTCGTTCCATATCTGTACTCAGACCTTCTTTTCCAATCAACTCTTATGGGAGATACTGATTTGTCATATTTACCAAAGTTCCATTGATTTCGTGCGAGAAACTAACTGAGACATCTAACTATAATATATGGGTTGATGTTGTCAAGATGTGGTTTCAAGGTGAAGGATTTGAAGATTACCTAACCACACAATCATATGTATTTTAATAGAGCTAAAGAGACAATGTCCCAAGTGTTATTTGAATGCAATGCAGCCATTTCTTCCATCATCACTTGACGTCAATTAGGATCAGTCTTAACTTCACATGTAGACTTAGGAGTAGACACATCATTGCAAAGCAGAAACAAAAGAAACATGGAAACAAAAGAAACATAGGAAAAAAAGATAGGAGATAGAGAGACACTCATAATTCAAAACGCAATCATATTTAGAATTAGGATGATGAGACTGGATGTCTTTTTGTAATGCTATTGGAAGGTCGAGTTCATGTGACGTAGCTGGAGGAGCAGTTGGAGAAGGAAACAATGTTGGTCGCTGGTAGACCGGGTGTCTGTCGCTGGTAGACATGTAATGGAGGTGTAAAGGTTGCAATGAGTGTTGGGATGATGAAAGGGATATCTTGAACATCTGAATTATCATTCTCATCAAGTAACACAAATGCAGAGAAAAATGGACGATTCTTCTGTCCAGCGACAACGTTTTGTGGTGTGTGAGCACGTTATTATTGATGGATAATCTCATGTGATGTTAAAAAATATTGAAATTGGGATGACATATATTCATAAACATTATCAGTGCGTAAAATTTTAATGGAAGTGTCAGACTGGTTTGAATTTCGGCATAAAATTCTTGGAATTTTTGGAAATCATCTGAATGATTTTTCATTAGAAATAATCAAGTACATTGTGAGGAATCATCGATGAAAGTTACAAAGTAATAATATCCTAAAGTAGACTTGACATGACTAGGACCCAATATTAGAATGAATTAAAGCAAAAGGTGATGCAATACTTTTATTTACTCGTTGGCAATAGGTATGACAAGTATGTTTGCCTAATTTACATTATTGATACTCAAATGACGAAAACTTAGAAAAATTAGGAATTAAAAGATGCATTTTATTAAGGTTAGGATGACCCAAACGTTGATGTGAAAGGCCTTGTGAATCAATAGAAGTACATGCCATCAGTAAAGATAAATGATATCATCCTTCGAACTCACTCCCTATTTCAATCGTCAGTCATGCACGTCAGTCCTAGACATAAATAGAATTATTATTAAAAACGGCTGAACCATGAAGAGTATGAGTGAACTTGTTAACAAATATTAGGTTAGAAAGACAACCAGGAATATAAAGGATAGAGTCTAAAGACAAGTTTGGAAGTGAGTGTGCCTGACCAAGGCAGTGAACTTTGATTTTAGAGTCATCTATCACATTGACAGAAGACAAAGAATCAGAATAAGACAAGTCAAATAAAATAGATTTATTACCATTCATATGATCAGAGGCACTAGAGTCAAGGATCCAAGGATCAATATTAGTTTAGTCCCCCTCTTTCTTGCAATGACTGTCATTCATCATTGGTCGCTTCATCAATTGGACATTAAAGATGAAATTTTTACACAGAAAATCAGAGAAGGAAGTTTATATGGATCAACCCCCATATTTTACTATTCCTTGCGATTCTAGACTTGTTTGTTGGCTTCGTCGTTATCTTTATGGGCTAAAACAGTCCCCGCGTGCTTGGTTTGGTTGCTTCAGCTATGTCTTGATATAGTTTGGTATGCCTAGATGTGAAGCATATCGCTCTATTTTCTTCCTTCATTCCTCCACCGATCGACACATCTTTTTTGTGGTCTATGTTGATGACAATGTTATCATTGGAGACGATACAGAGGGTATCCAACGTCTCAAAACTCATCTTTTAAAAAAATTAGACAAAATACTTGGGTCCACTCAGATAATTCTTAGGCATTGAAGTTACCCAATCCTCATCAGGCATTGCAATCAACCAACGCAAGTATGCATTAGACATCCTTAGTGAAATTGGTATGCTTGATTGTCGTTCTATCGATATTACTATGGATCACAACATTAAGCTTCTTACATGTCATGGGGAGTCATTGAAAGACCCCGAAAGATATTGACGCCTTGTGGGCAGACTTAATAATCTTACAGTCACCAGATTAGATATTACATTTGTAGTAAGTATTGTGAGTCAATTTCTGAGCGCTCCTTGTGATAGTCATTGAGATGTAGTTATTCAAATTCTTAGATATATATAGAATGCATAAGAAAGAAGACTATTATATTAAGATAATGGTGATGCTAAAATCAAATTTTATTCAGACGTCGACTGGACAGGATCACCACCAGATAGGAGATCTGCTTCCGAATATTGTGTTCTTATCGGAAGAAATATGATCTCATGGAGAAACAAGAAACAAAATACAGTTGCATTATCGACCACTGAAGCTAAATAATATTCTATGTAAGCAGCTTCAAAGGAGCTTGCATGCCTTAAGAATTTGCTCTCAGAGCTTAGGTTGGGACACCTTCAAGCCAAATAACTCATATGCGACCATCAAACAACACTCCACATTTCATCAAATCCGATTTTTCATGAGCAGACCAAACACATAAAAATAGACCGTCATCATGTAAAAGACAAGGTACTATCAGGAGAAATAACGACAAAGTTCGTCAAGACTGAAGATTAATTGGTTGATATTTTACTAAATCACTCAAGGATTCTCGAGTGGATTATATTTTTAACAAGTTCAGATTATACAACATATACGAATCGGTTTGAAGGGGAGTGTTAGGATTGATTGAGATTCAATTAGTCTTAGTTGTAATCATGTTATTTCCTGTTATGTACAATCACATTTGCGTATAAATATACAACAAATGTGATCATATTTGCCACGCAGAAACACAATTATAACAATGTAAAACCTTTCATCCACCTCATTCGATAATTGACTTAGCGTTGAAGTGTTTACATGTGCATCATCTTCTATCATGTAGCACAAACCTTCGTCGTCTTCTGCACTTCATCAATCCATGTTGTCAATCTCGATCCACCTCAGATCACCTTTCAAATTGATTAATCCTTGACGTTTATGTTTCTTGTATGGGAAGATAGTGATTACTTAACATTGATGATTGCTTGATTCTCTAACTATGGCCTAGGGGAGATATAATGAATTATAAGATGTATCAAACTATATGTGGACCAAGGATGGTCTCCTATCGCATGAATAAAAAAAAAGCAAGACATCTTTTCAATAACATGGAGTACGACCTATCTTTATCTTTACATTAATAATTCTAAAAGATAGTGGCCCATATTTGCTTCTCTTCTCTCCATAGTTTTGTGCCCTATAACCTCTTAATGCCACGAATGAAGACAACATCAACTCATTCTTGCTTTTTCTCTTGCCCATCTCTCCCCCTCCCTTGAAAACTTATGTCCTTTTATGAGGTCCCTTCTCTAACAAGTCATTCATTCCCTAGGTTAATTGAACCTAAAATCTCTTACAACTACCACTTTTCATAACCACTAGTTATTTCAACAAGGGAATATTGAATACAAAAGATATTCCAAAATAACAACTAATATTTTTCAAAAAATACATGCATACATTATTCAAAATAAATGATAAACCCTTGTGAACTTTTGATTAGTTTACTTCTTCTGACCACTCGTGTCGGCAAAGGCGGGATCTTAGATTGGTATGATTGAGACTAATGCATCATTTTCTTCCTGAATTTTAGTGTACTCCATATATTAGTTTGATTCTATATGAAAGAGAAATTATTTAAAATATTTATAGAGACTAGAGGGCTAACATTCAAGAGAAAGATTTTATCTACTAAAATAACACAATTGTGATATGGAATTGCCATAAAATATAAATACTATAATCTATACAAATAAATAACTTGTCACTTAAGAAATCAATAATCAATTTGTTGACTATGAAGAAGAAGACGATGATTCTATCAAAAGTTCACATGATCTTGAGAAACTAGAACAATGAACTGCTGCTTTTGGATTGGTAACCATGCCTTTATTATGCAGAAGATTTGGTTTTTCCAAATCATCATTTTCATGGCTAATCTCTTTCAGCATTGCTGTTACATCTTTCATTGTTGGTCTTTCTTCTGGTGATGGATTCACACATAGAAGAGCCACACCTAACACTTGAAGCATCTCTGGTGTTCTTGTTCCACATTGCAATAGTAGTTGCTGATCAAGAATAGATGTGAATTCTCTTTTTTTTTCTCTGATTTCACTGATAACCCATGTTACAATGTGAGCAGTCTCTGGAATTCTGTTATCGGTTGGTTCCATTCCGGTTAGCATCTCGAGAAGCACGACACCGTAACTGTACACGTCGCTCTTTTCTGTGATCCTTAAACTGTATCCATATTCTGCAGTTTCACACATGATGCTGTCATTAGCCAAAATTGACATAAAATAATCGCAATTTTTATTAGACGTCTGTGTAAAACAAATTTATACTAACAATGCATGTTCAGAGTTCTCATTAGACCGACATCCAATGAGAACTCATCATATTGCCTCGTAAACCTATGTGGTAACCGTTTATCAAAAATAACTGCAAAATACTTGATTCTTAAACCACTGTTTTTTTTCTTTTTCTTTTTGACAACAAATGATGCAAGATTGATAAAATCGGAGATTTTGCCGAAATGAAATAGTCTTTATAGAATCTCAAAAGTTTTAAACTTACCGGGAGCTATGTACCCGCAAGAACCTGCAACTACATGTGAGGCTCTTGAGCAGTCTGAGGAAATGACCAATTTTGCAAGGCCGAAATCTGCAAGAAAAGGTTCGAACTGTGGACCTACCAAGATGTTGTTAGCCTTGACATCGCGATGGACGATTGGAGGGATACAATCATGATGAAGATATTCTAAACCATGAGCTGTTCCAAGTATGATCTTGTACCTTGCATCCCAATCCAAGAACAATCTCTTTTCATGGAGCAATCCAAACAAACTTCCGTTACATATGTAATCAAACAACAGCAATCTAGTTCTTCCATTGTTGCAGCATCCTAAAAGTCTTACTATATTTTTATGCCTTATCGATCCAAGCGTCTGAACTTCTGCTGTAAAAAAATCTCTCTCTGGTGCCTCTCCATTCTTTATCGGCCATAGCTTCTTCACCGCAATAATCTGTTTTGTTGGAGTCTCTACACGGTAAACAATGCCCGAGCCACCCTTTCCGACGATATTTGAATCAGACAACTTTGAGACCACGTCGTTGATGTTGAAGTTAAGCTTTTGGAATGGAGTGAAAGACCATTCCATTTCAACTTCCTCGAAATTATTTCTCCCATAAAAACTGTCCCCTTGAATCCTTAATGCTAAAATAACTCCACAAGTGACAATAGCAGAAGTTAAAATAACACCAAGGAAAGTGTAGATGATAATATTTCTTATCGATTTGTTTCCTTCGAGACTTCCACTTGCACGACACTTGCTGTTAATGCAAAGATCGGGGTTACCAGCAAATGCAGCAGAAGGTAAATCTTGGAAGAACTTCGTGTCGGGAAGAGTACCAGAAAATCTATTGTAGGAAACATTTAGAGACACAAGATTATCAAGGTTACCGAGTACTAAAAGAGTACCTGTGATCTTGTTGTAAGATAGGTCCAAGATTGAAAGTTTTGAGAGATTCGAAAAAGTCTTTGGAATTGAACCAGAAAGAGAATTCCAACTCAAGTTCAAGAGTATATCCAATCCTTGCAAGTAACCAATCTCATTAGGAATAGAACCTATGATCTTATTGTTACTTAAATCGAGCAACTGCAAATCCTTACAAAATCCTAACGACTGAGGGATCGAACCGACGATAAGGTTTCCACTTAGAATCAACTTATTTAACGACGTAAGCTTGCCGAAGCTCATGGGAATGCTTCCGGTGATTCGGTTTGAAGAAAGATCCAAGACGTTGAGATCAACTAAGAATTTTAATGATGAAGGAATGGTTCCTTGAAGCTCATTTTTATGCAAGTCAAGCATTTCTAAATGAGCACAGTTACCTATCTCATAAGGAATATCTCCACTGAGTTGATTATCTGACAGCTCCAGAAAGGTTAAACTTCTCAAAAGGCCTATTTCTCGTGGAAGTTGACCGGTAAAATTGTTTGATCCAAGTCTTAACCTGATCAAGCTTGTGCACCTGCCGATATCAGGCGGAATTTGACTTGAAAGATTGTTCGATATCAGCAACAGCTGAGTTAAATTTTGCAGATGAAAGAGAGAATTCGGAATTGGACCAGTGAGGAAATTGTGTGAAAGATCAACTGCTTCAAGTTTCTCACAGTTAGATAACTCTGTTGGTATATTTCCAGTAAGCTGATTCTGCCATGCATAGAAGAGAGTGAGTTCCTTCAAGTTCCCCATAACAGACGGAATCTCACCAGAGAATCGGTTATTATCAAGCTCAAGTTGCTTTAACATGGAAAAATTGCCAACATATGAAGGTATTTCGCCGAAAATGTTATTATCAGACAAAAGAAATTCCTCCAATGAGAGTAGATTACTGAGAGTCAAAGGTAACTGACCAATCAGAGAATTCAAAGAGAAATCAATAACCTTCAGATTTGTACAGTTTCCGAGGCTTTCTGGAATTGTTCCAGTTAAATTGTTCTTCCACAGCAATACTCTTTTAAGGCTTTGCATGGAACCGAATTCATAAGGAATTTTTCCAGAAAGCTGATTTTCATACAGAAACAAATCTTCCAAAGCCGAACAGTTTTGAATCTCTGGTGGAATTTGACCTGTGAGATGTGCTGTGTAGACTGAAAGTGTCTTGAGATTTTGAAGTTCTCCTATACTTGCCGGAATCTCACCGGAAATTCCAGTAACCGCGAGTCCAAGAAAAACTAAAGCCTTACAATCTGATATCTGCATTGGAATTTCTCCGAAAATACCTTGATTTCCACCGGCTCGTAGCGACTCAAGAGCCTTCAACTGTCCTATTTCTCCAGGAATCATACCAGTAAGCTGATTATCAAACAGTTCCAAGTGCTGAAGCTTTGAACAGTTACCAATCGTGGTTGGAATTCCACCGCGTAACGAATTCGAATTCAAAGACAGCCATCTCAGTTCAGATAACTTTCCTATTTCTTCTGGTATTTTTCCTGTTAAACTATTGAAACTAAGATCAAGAGTAACTAGTGTCGACGACAAGTTTCCAATCAAACTTGGAATCTCACCAGTCAGATTTCCATTCGAGATAACAAGAGTTTTAAGGTGGTTAAAAGAAAGAAACTGTATAGGGAATCGGCTACGAAGATCGATCGATGTTATTACGATCTCTTCAACAAACTCTTCTGCAGAACATTTTATATAGTCCCATCTGCAAGGATTTATGTGAGCTGGATCCCATGATGAGAAAGTAGTAGCACTAGTATCCGAGTTGGAAGAATTGAAAGTCGAAAGCCATGAAAGTAAAGAGAGACCTTCTTGGTTAAGAGAAGAAACAAATGGAAACAAAGAGATAGTTAGAAACAAGACAAGAAAATTTAATGCATTGTTTGACATGACGATATCGGTGTTCCGCTACTGTTCTTTTATCTCATCTAAACATAGAACCAGCAATAGTTTTTCTCTGTATCAACTATCAAGGATACTTGAATATTGAAATTTTAGTATATCTTCATTTAAAGTTACCAACGAAGACGTAGACCGTTCCTTTATCCTCAATCATCATATTATTTATCTTTTATATTTGAAACGTAACTATAACAAAGGCTGAAGAAGCGGACAAACCGGAAGCAATAAACAAATGTACATGGAATTTAAATACGAGTGGTCAGTCTCACAGCGACTATAAACGATTGATATATAAGCGCGAAGACTCGCATATTTGTTGAGTAAAAAGTCAAGGAGTAATTAGTTTTTTTACTCATTTGGCTATCTACTGTTATGAGATCTAACATATTTGGTACAAGATTCTGCAAAAATAAAAAATCATGCAAAAATAAAAAATCATGTATGAAAATGACTGAAATGGAATTTTTAGTATCTAATGGGGTCCTCTGCATGTGCTGTTATTTGTATGGAGATACCAAATTGGACAATACAAAAGGCAAAAAATCTACTATTACATGACAGAACATTCTTATGGTGCATAAACTTTGACACAGAAATTTACTATTCAGCAAACATGTAAGGTAGTGTGGTCTATAGTCCCATCCCATCTATTTTCTTTTTATGCAATCATTTTCACAGAAATAAATGAACTCATAAATCTCCATGCCATAATTGCATAATAATAATGAAACTTTTTCTTTCTTTTTGATTTTACTCAGGTCTCAAATATAAATAAAAATCGGTAGTTCAAATTTACATCAGATAGGTCGACTTTTGCTTATATTTGAGATCAGAGTAATACTTTTTTTTTTTAATTTGATATAAGAAAGGAGTAACATGAACTTAAAGAAAGGGATTAAAATTCTTTTTGAATTTTGTTGTTTTCCATTTAGGTGCAAGTGACAGAAGTTGCTATGAATTTTGTAAGCATGCATGATGATGGTTCATCTAACTTGTCATAACAATCAAATATTGAGAAGGACTAAGCATCATTAAATAAACAAACGTCAAACTCATATACATAACTGGAAAGTGGTAGAAACTATAAAGTTGAAACCACAAAAAAAAAAAACTTCAACCTTTTCTGGTTATATATGCATAGTAAGATAGGATCTCAAAATCACCTTCTACTTGAAAATGATAAAGTTGTTTCTTATACATGAACCTTGTTATCATTCTCACTAATAATGATTTAAATCCATCTCTATGAAAACAATTATCCTTTTAATAATAGCTTAATATTGAAGGACAGAGAAGGATCTGTCATAATAGCACATAGCTAACAAAGATGTTGAGTGATTTGAGGATGAAAACAAGTTGAGTATCTGTTTAGGGATTATGTGGGGTATAGAAGGTGGGGACAAGTGATTCCCTAACCACAACTAGAGAGATTAGAGACTAATTTTTACATTAATTGATATCATATTTTTCTTGTGTGGTGATTCACGCTGCACTTGATAGGGTGGATCACAATATGATCCCCGCAACTACGATCGGAAGGGAGCTGAAACCACTTGATAATAGAACTAATCTCTGAATCAGATTAATCTGTCGAGTGAACTGGATGAATAGCGATGTACCTATTCACTAATTAATGGTTATTAAACCAGCATGTGAGTAGTCAATAAATATCTACCCTATATGATTGAAATTTTTTATATTATTTATCCACAATCATTAATTGGGTATTTAATTTGTGCGTGTGTGTGGAAGCAATAATACAAGAGAGAGTGAGTGTCCCACCATACATGTCTTTTGTGTGTAATGTTGTGATGATGATGATGGGTCATACCATATGCGCAAACATTTTTGGTTATAGTATTTGGCATTTCCAGAAATCACAAGAGAAAATTGTCATAGAAAGAAGAAAGAAATCACAAGAAAAACAGCATGCAAGATTCCCTTCGTCCCCCCTCAGCCTTAAACTTATCTTAGAAACCGAATTTTCTCTCATCATTATCCTATCATAGAAAATAAAAATTGTGTTAAACTTTTAGAATAGAACAGTCAATCTGTTTTTAAAAAAAAGTTTTTTCTTTTTCTAAATGCAATTGGATTAAACAAGAATACAAGAATACAAGGGGTATTCAGCCTTATAAAATAACCTAAGTCTCCAAAAAGATTTCCCACCAATATAAATCTAGCTAAGCTTCTAATAGATTCATACAAAAGGTTAGAAAATTGGAATTAAAATGGAAAATATCACTTAAAATAGACCATTTCCAAATAATAAATTTAATTTCCCAACTAACTAGAACATGCTTAAAAATAAAATTATTTCTAGTCTTCCAAAGCCACTAAAAAATCAAAAACCAAATCAATCTCATCCTAAAAACTTCGAATTTGCTTCTGCCTATCTCACACCAATTAACAAAGAAAGACTAAAGACACCCCCGCATAAATCAATCGTCGAATCAAAACAGGCAGACCAAAGTCTTCCCATTGTCAAACACCATTGATATATTCACCCAATTAAAATACCAGCCTGTTTTTAAATTTGCAACTGTCATACAAGATCCTAAATTGATCCGCCAAAGGTGTTGCGTTTAACTAAGAAACAGTCCAAAAAAAAGGATCATTTTTCCTTCTCCAAGAATATATTTGACAGAACCTACAAAAGAAAACCCATCATTAGTAGAAATCGTCCTGATCTTGGTGAGATCCTTCCACCAAAAAGATGTTGAACCCTCCGAATTTCCTTGCTCCGACAACACCTTATTCTCAACAAAAACATATATACCTCTTAAAACCTCATTCGATATTGATTTATTTATCCTCCAATAACTTCCACTTCCACATAGTAAGAAGAGCAAGATTGAATTATGTCAAGTTGATAACTCTCAAACCACCATTCTTCTTGGATCTACAAACCACCTCCCAACTCGTCCAATGTATTTTCGATTTACTCTCGCTCCCTCCCAAAAGAAACATTTACTGGTCACATCTATATGATTCAAAATAACTGCAAGAACTTTATAGAAAGATAGAAAAAAAAATAGGTAAGTTGGATAATACATAATTAATCAAAGTAACTCGACCTGCTAACGATAATAATTTGCCTCTCCATCCAATCAGTTAGAAAATTTCTCAACTAATGAGTTCCAAGAATTGATTCTACTAGGATTACAACCAATTTGGAAACCCAAAAAACAGAAAGATAGACTATTAATAACACTGAATTACACCGCGTTTTTTACTCGAATTGCACATGTTTCTTATGTTTTTATTATCGTTTTCTTGTATTATATTTGTGTTTTGTTTTGTTTTCAGATTCTAAGTGTTTCCAGACCCATTCTTGAAGAAACGAAGAAAATCGAGCAAAAAGACAGTTTTTGAAGGAATTGCATTCACCATGACGGACGCCATAGGGTAAGCCACAAGAAGAATGTCTCTCAACTGCTGACAACTGTCATGTCTCCCACTTCTTTCCATATTGGTTCACATGGCAGACGCCATGGAGGGGGTGGCGGGTGCCACCTTTGGCGTACTTTTTCCCTCCCAAAAGAAGTTGGGGGCGTCCTTGTCTTTCCATGCTTTTTCCTTAGCCTATAAATAGGTGGCCTTATGTTCATTTCTCTTCATCCAAACTTAGTTGCAACACTTAGGCATAAATAATCAAGAGTTTGTAAGTGACAATCTTCTCACATCGGGGAGTTATCACATTTGTGTAATCGAGTCTGTAATCGAGTTTGGAGCACTTGGTGGAAGTTATTCCTGCCACCATTTTTATTTCAAGTTATTTTCCAGTTGTTTTCAGATACCAAGCCTCTGATTGGAGCAAGTTTCCATTTATGAATTCCGCTTTTACTTTATTTAATTTCTTGCACCGCTTTTACTTTATTTAATTTCTCGCACTGATTTTACTTTATTTACTTTCCGCATTGATTTACTTTATTTAATTCTTGCACTATTTTAAATTCAATTATTTCTCGCACCACTTTAAATTATTTATTTCCCTCGCACTCGCTTTTAATTTACTTTTATCATAATACAATTCAACATGTTCGTTTACGTTTCCATGTCTTGCTAAATTTTAAAGGTTAGAATGTAAGGATCATGGTAAAGTAATGTTTCACATAATATTGTAATAAAGTTACTTAGGGACTATTTTGATTTTTAATACAAGTTTTTCGTACTTTAATTTTGTTGGGTAAGTTCGAAAGTCGTCCAACCTTTAGTAAACTTAGTTAGTCTTAACTGTTCAAAGGAAGCGACAACGCTTTGTTCAGTTAAGTAGGAATTTTTAATACTTTAGAAAAACGATTTCAAAACTATTTTCGGATGTGTTAGTGGGTTTAAAATCCGGTTCGTTTGAACCTATTTTGTTTAAAAGTTTCAGATCAAAATATTTTTCAACTTAGTCAAGAAACTATATTTCTTAAAAATAGGTTTATCACTTTAACGTAATGTGTGTCTTTTCATAAGTGACAATAAGATGGTTTTTTTAAAGGTTAAACTCGGTTCTGAATACGTGAAAGCGACAATTCTCGTTAAATTAGTTTGTTTCATAAAATAGAAAACATTGCTCATAAGTAGTTCTATTTACAAACATTCAGAATATTATTAAACTGTGTGAATTACATTCAAGTCTGTTGTTTTATTTGAATTTACATCTTCGTACTTTATTTTCTTTTTGTACTATTTACTCTCGTATTTGATTTGCCTTAGATAAACATCGTAATGATAGGATTTGATAGATTGACATTTGGTTTATGTGGGATCGATAATCTTTTATATTACTCTGACGTGATTCGTATACTTGCGAAAACACCGCATCAAGCTTTTGGCGCCGTTGTCGGGGACCAATTACGTCAAATTTTGTATCCTGTAGTTACATCGTCTAGACTAAGGCTTAAACTAGATGGTCAATGTGAAAAGCTCGTAGAACCAGTAGTTTACTAGATCCTTTAGCGGAACTCGAAAGTTACGCTCGCGCACGTCTCTTACTTCGTAGAATTAAGAAATCTATGGCCGAAGATCGTAGCCAAAGACCCTTAAGGATTTCTCCTAACCATCAGATGTGGAACTCAATTCTATTATAGTAAACCCTGTTATTCCTGCCAATAATTTCGAACTGAAACCCTCTCTATTACAATTAGTACAACAAAACCAATTCGCGGGTCTACCTTCAGAAAACCTGAATCAACACCTAAAAGTCTTTATACAATTAGCTGATACTTTTAAAACCAATGGTACTACTCCTGAGGCAATACGTCTAATACTATTTCCTTTTTCCCCCAGAGATAAAGCCCTTACATGGTTAGATTCACTTCCAACCAATTCTATAACAACCTGGGAAGACCTTAGGAAACTGTTCCTTGCCCGATATTTTCCCCCAAGTAAGACTGATGTTCTTCGGAACCAAATAACTCGATTCACCCAAAACCAAGGTGAATTACTCTTTGAGGCTTGGGAGAAATATAAAGACCTGTTAAGAACATGTCCACACCATAGCCTGGAACAATGTTTGATTATTCATACCTTCTATAATGGACTTCATTATAACACTAAATTGACCATCAATGTTGTCGCTGGTGGCGCTCTGATGAATAAACATTATCCTAAAGCTTGCGTTTTCATCAAAGATATGGCCCAAAACCATTATCAACAGGGAACAAAATGAGCAACAGCGGAAAAGAAAGAAGCCCAAGGGGGAATACATGGGATAAGTTCTATAAACATGATGCAAGCCAAAATGGATGTGTTGGACCTAAAGGTGGAAAATATGTACACAACCTCAGCCACTGCAGCAGCAGTCGCATCGGAATGTGAACTATGTGGAACCAAAGGATACCAATCAGTGGAATGCAACCTGTTAAATGAGACTCACCCAGACCAAGTTAACTATGCCCAAGGAAACCTATTTTCAAACATTTATAACCCTAAATGGAGAAATCACCCAAACTTCTCCTAAAAAACAATAACCCTATACAAAACCCTGCACCTCAGAGACCACCAGGTTTTCATGCCCAGAGACAAAACCAACCTATGCAAGTTGTGCCACCGAAACCCAGCCTTGAGAAAATTGTAGAAAATTTCATCTCAGCTCAGTCCCAGCAAAATAAAGAATTCCTAAACCAGAACATTCATGTAAACGAAATGATCACCCAATTAGGAACTAAGGTTGACCATATAATTACTCATATTAAGATGCTTGAAACTCATATCTCTCAGGTAGCTCAAAAACAAGCACCCGAAACCACACCGGGAGGACAATTCCCTAGACAACCTCAACAAAACCCTCGAGGACAAGCCAATGTCATTACCTTATGAAGTGGGACCGCTTATGATGAACTGCCTAATCCGGCATCATGTGAACCCAAAACTTCTAAGAAATGTGCATTACCTACGGGCGAAGTAGAGGAACCAGTGGAATCTAAAAAACATAAAGACCAAAATAAATAAGAAGCTATAAATAAAAATTATGTACCTCCCCCGCCATATAAACCACCAATACCATATCCACAAAGACTCAAACAAACCAAAATCAATGACCAATCTCAGAAATTCATCAAATTTGTAGAAAAACTTCATGTGGAGATCCCTTTCACTGAAGTCATCACCCAAATACCATCTTATGCAAAATTAATCAAAGACATCCTTACCAACAAACGGAGACTTGACGATCTAAAAACCTTGGAATACAATTTCATTTCCGAGAATAAACTTGCCACATAGGACAAAGATCCTGGAAATTTCTCCATACCTTGTATTTTGGGGAGTCATGTCATCGATAAAGCTTTTGTAAACTTAGGAGCTAGTGTAAGCTTAATGCCTTTAGAAGTATGTGAAAGGTTAAAACTAGGAGAACTGCAACCTACTAAGATGTCTCTTCAATTAGACGAAAATTTGTCAAATATCTGATAGACATATTGGAAGACGTCCCGGTCAGGATAGGTCAGTTATTTATCCCTACTGATTTTGTTGTCATGGACATTAAAGAAGATGATGACATCCCAATTCTCCTAGGTAGGACATTCTTATCAACTGCATGAGCCATAATAGATGTCAATAGAGGAAATTGACTTTTGAAGTAGGTGATGAAAAGATAGAGTTTATTCTTTCAAAATTCCTTATCGCACCTATGATTGGAGATGTATGTTATGCCATAGACATCATTGATGAATGCGTTATGGAATTAGATAAAGAAGAAACCACAAAAACAATCAAGCTAACTTCAACCCTCATAATAGAGGATGATGCATTTAAGGAACCCTTCATTGATGATAACCTTTACGAATGTTTATCCCTTACCCCAGACCATATGCCATGCCCTAAGAAACCGAATTTAGAACTTAAAGAATTAGCCACCACGAAACAAACCAGCTCTTAGATGTTTTGCAAAAATATCCTCAGTCTTAGGATATAATATCTCTGATCTAAAAGGTATAAGTCCATCCATGTGTATCCACATGATTTCACTTGAGGAGGATTCAAAACCCTCCAGAGAACATCAGAGAAGAATAAACCCTATAATAAGTGATGTTGTTAAGAAATAAATTCTTAAGTTACAGGAGGCAGGTATAATTTATCAGATATTTGATAGTAAATGGGTAAGCCATGTGCATGTAGTACCTAAAAAGGGAGGCATCATAGTTGTGTAAAACGAGAAGGGAGAATATGTAGCAAAACAGATAGAAGGAGGGTGGCGTATGTGCATAGATTATAGAAAATTAAATAAAGCTACCAGGAAGAATCATTTCCCTTTACTATTTATAGATCAAATTTTGGAACGTCTAGCTAGACACTCCTATTTTTGTTATCTAGATGATTATTCGAGATTTTTTCAAATTCCTATTCACCCAGAAGATCAAGAGAAAACAACCTTCACATGCCCTTATGGAACCTTTGCCTACAGACAAATGTCATTCGAACTCTATAATGCCCCAACTACTTTCTAGCGTTGCATGATGTCAATCTTTGCCAATTACCTTGATGGAATTATGGAAGTATTCATGGATGATTTCTCGGTATGCGGATTTGATTTCAAAAATTGTCTCGCTAACCATGAGAAAATCCTGCAAATATGCGTGGAAGTAAACCTAGTGCTAAACTGGGAGAAATGCCACTTTATGGTTACCGAAGGTATAGTTTAAGGAAATCTAGTCTCTCAAAGGGGAATTGAAGTTGATAAAGTCAAAGTAGATGTTATAGAAAACCTAAATCGACCCAAACCCATTAGGGAAGTTCAAAATTTTCTTGGACACGCTGGTTTCTACCGGCATTTTATCAAGGATTTCTCTAAAATTACCAAACCTTTAACCGACCTTCTAATGAAGGACGTTGAGTTTATTATCGACGAAAAATGTAATGAAGCGTTTAACCTTTTAAAACAAGTGTTAATTTCAGCACCTATTATGCAACCCCAAGATTGGACCGAACCTTTCGAAACTATGTGTGATGCTAGCGACTATGATGTAGGAGTTGTTCTAGGTCAAAGAAAAGATAGGAAATTACATGTAATTTACTATGCCAGTAGAACCCTAGATGCTGCTTGTAACACCCTTTTTACCCACAACAAATTCAAACATATTATTCAATTAAAAATCAGAGTTCCACATAAAGGGTAACACATTTTCAACATAACATCATGTAAACAACAATTATGTGTCTTGTCCCATAACACCGGTTGCAACTTCATCTTATAAATTAAAACAAATGCTTTAATTATTTGCAGCAGATCAAAATTCAATTAATTAAATTCTTCTTAAGGAAAACATACAACTATAATTCATATGTCATCAACAAGTGTTATTGTTAAACCAAAAACAGCCAAAATAAAATCATGTGTTCCCCAGTGTTACATGACTCAAAGCAGGACACCACCTAACTGTATACAGAACGAGACGCACTCCAAGCTACTTCTGAAATCTTTAAACTAAGATTGAGAATATGTAGGATGGTATAATAGACCATCACAAAAAGGTAGGCATGGTGAGTAATCCAGGTTCAATATACATAATATAAAGACTGAAATATAAGAGACATGCAATCATACGTCATTTACAACAATCTCACCCACATACAACATAACAAGTCACATCATCGTACAACAAATGTAATTATGCTATGCCACATAGAATAAAATGCAACCTCATAAATGCATGTGGTAGCGGTTCTCAACATGTGATGGACATTGGTCATCTACCCTCCACAAGGGAGCATGGCATAATCAACAACACCTCAAATCCACACAATAGGATTGAAGCCTAAATCGACATAAGGAATGCGATGAATGCACGATACATCAACAACAACATATTCATCTTCTTCAACATTTGTATCCATCACTATAGCTTTACTTCATCTATTTATACTACTAATACTACATGGCATCATTTTACAACATATTTTATCATAACACCATTTATCATCATTATTACTCATTTAGCCTAATTCAACATGGTAATAATTCGCAACAACAATACAACAACATGGCACAATAGAACCAAACATCATAAGTCATCAAACAAAAGAAAACATTTTTTTGGATTCTACATGTCTTGCTAAGTGAGACAGCTAGCTTGTTAAGCGGACAACTAACGGGTTTTGAACGTCCAAAGTTTTCATGTGCTCGCTAAGTGAGTAAGTTGATTTTCTGAGAAAAACCCTGTGATTTCTGTATAACACAGTCACACCCAAAACATCCCCAAACCATCATATTGCATCAGAAAATAGTAGAAAACGGCCAAATACTACATTATCATCATATATTCATCATTATTAACACCTAACATCAATTATTCATCAAAACCTATCAACAATTTACCCAACCCTAAGGTTTCCCCTTAAAAATCCCACTTTCGCATAAGAGAATCCAATATTATGAATAATGAACATGAATACCCCCCCTGCATACCTTGATCAATTGAATCTCCTCTTTCACTCTTGATCAAACTCCTTCCTTGTTTCCTTGTTCTTCAGAGCGACCTTCACCTTTTTCCAAAACACGAGTTATGAGAATTTGATCGTGAATCTCTTTTCTCATAAGCTACCCAAATGACAACCTTGCCCCTTAGACCTCCAACATCTTTTATTTTATTTTTCTTTAATAATAATATTAAATAATATGCAAATATTATCATATCATTATCTTAATAAAATAATTCTTTTATTTTCCACAAAATATCCAAAATGCCTCTTATTCATAAATAATTACATTTAGTAATTAAATTATGAAATTGGGGTGTTACAACTCTCCCCCACTTTAGGAATTTTCTTCCTCGAAAATGTTACCTGAAGCAAACAGAGTCGGATACGACTCCTTCATATGATATTCACGTTCCCAAGTCCAACTTTCACATGTTGGTCGACCCCACAATACCTTTACTAGGGTAATCTCTTTTCCTCGTAATCGCTTCATTTCTCGACCATCTATCCGCAATGGTAAAGCTTCAACAGTCATAATATCTCTCATTTGGACGTCATCCATCTGAATCACATGTGATGGATCGCACACATACTTCCTCAACTACGACACATGGAACACATCATGCAAATTCACAAGTGATGGTGGTAATGAAATCTGATATGATACCTCTTTGGTCCTTTATGAAATCTGACACAGACCAACAAAACACGGAGTGAGCTTCTTAGACTTCAAAGCTCTCCCGATTCCATTCACCGGAGTAACTCTCAAGAACACATGGTCTCCCTCTTGGAACTCAAGTGATTTTCTTCTTTTATTATGGTAACTCTTTTGCCTACTCTGAGAAGCCTTCATTCTTTCTTGTATCATCTTAATCTTCTCAGTCGTCTCTTGCACAATCTCAAGTCCGAGTACGACACTCTCGCCTTATTCATACCAACACAATGGAGTCTGGCATCTTCTACCATACAATGCTTCATACGGTCCCATTCCAATACTAGAATGATAATTATTGTTATAGGTAAACTCAATCAACGACAAATGATTATCCCAAGATCCTCCTTGATCCAACACACAAGCCCTCAGTAAATCCTCTAAAGATTGGATAGTTCTCTCTATCTGACCATTTGTCTGCGGATGATAAGCAAAACTCATCCTTAACTTAGTACCCAAATCATCTTGTAAACTCTTCCAAAACCTCAAAGTAAACCGCAGATGTCTATCTGATACGATACTCGATGGTATTCCATGAAACATCACAATCTCATCAATATACAACTCAGCTAGTTTCTACATAAATGATTAATATTCATCAGTAAGAAATGGGCCGACTTAGTCAATCTATCTATAATTACACAAATAGAATCATTTCCCTTAGTAGTCTTCGGCAAACCTATCACCAAATCCATGGAAATGATATCCCACTTCCATTCTGGAATATTCAACGGTTGCATCATACCTAACGGACTCTGATGTTCAATTTTTGACTTCTGACAAGTCAAGCATGCATACATAAATTCAGTAACATCCTTCTTCATACCTGGCCACCAAAACAATTTTTGTAAATCATGGTACATCTTCGTAGCACCAAGATGGATACTCAATCGACTATGATGTCTTCTTCTAAGATACTCTTCTTAATTTCTGGAATATCAGGAATACACATTTTATCCCGGAATCTCATCACACCATTCTCATCAACTCGGAATTCACCTTTGTTACCTTGGTTAATCAAAGTCAATTGATCAACCAACTTCAAGTCAGATTGTTGTCCTTCATGGATCATTTCCACAATTTCATTGGTCAACTTTAGCATTCCCAACTTCACACTCTCAGATGTAGCTTCACACAATAAGCTCATATCTCGGAATTGTTCAATCATTTCAAGTTCTTTCACCATCAGTATTGACATATGCAACGTCTTCCTACTCAAAGCATCTGCAACCATATTTGCCTTACTAGGATGGTAATTCAAATCAAATTCAAAGTCCTTCAACAATTATAACCATCTTCTCTGCTTCATATTCAGTTCCTTTTGATCAAACAGATATTTCAAACTCTTGTGATCACTGAACACTTCGAATTTCGAACCAAAAACATAATGTCTCCAGATCTTCAACACAAACACCACGTCTTCTAATTCTAAGTCATGCGTAGGATAATTCCTTTCATGAACTCTCGATTGTCTTGAGGCATAAGCGACTACTTGACCATTTTGCATCAAAACTCCTCCGAGTCCCATCTTCAACGCATCATAGTACACTATGAACAACTCATTCAAATTCGTAAAAATCAACATCGGAATAGTCGTTAACTTCTTCTTCAACTCTACAAATCTCTTCTCACACGCAACATCCCACACATAAGCTTGGCTTTTTCAACTCAATTGAGTCAAAGGAAGCGCCAACTTCAAAAAACCTTCATTAAACTTCCTGTAGTAACCTGCTAAACCCGGAAAACTTCTAATCTTAGTAACAGACATAAGAGTCTCCCACTGCATCAATCTTCGATGGATCAACAACAATGCCACCACGGGAAATTACATGTCTAAGAAAACTCACTTCTTGGAACCAGAACTCACACTTCGACGGTTTAGCATACAACTTCTTCTCCCGTAACACTTACAACGCTATCCTCAAATGCTCTGCATGTTCCTCTTCTGTCTTGGAATAAATCAGAATATCGTTAATAAAGACTACCACAAATTTATCCAAGTACTCATGAAAGATTCTATTCATGTACTCCATGAACACACCCAGTGCATTGGATACACCGAACGACATCATTGTATACTCATAATGACCATACCTCGTTTTGAAAGTTGTCTTCGAAATATCATCTGACTTAACACAAATCTGATGATAACCAAACCTTAAATCAATCTTGCTGAATACACCAACTGATCCATCAAATCTTTGATTCTCGGAAGTGGATACTTATTCTTGATAGTAACCTTGTTCAACTGTCGATAATCGACACACAACCTCATGCTACCATCTTTCTTCTTAACCAACAACACTGGATCACCCCATGGAGAAACACTAGGTCAAACAAACTTCTTCTCTAGAAACTCTTCTAGTTTCTTCTTCAACTCACTCAATTCTACAGCAGACGTCTGATACGAAGCCATAGACACAGAACTAGTACCAGCTATTAAGTCCACTGCAAACTCAACTTCATGCTCTGGAGGTAAATCACTTATATCCTCCGAAAATACATCAGAAAACTCTTGAACAATCGGTAAATCAATACTTGATGTCTTCCCTTCGACTTGCAATGACGCAAACATTGCAAACATCTGAGCTTCATCTTCTAATAGTTCGTCTACTTTCTTAGCCGTCAAGAACATTAACTCACCATGATCACCAATTCCAGGAAACTTAACAGTCTTCATATAGCAATTTATATGCACAAAATTAAACTCTAGCCAGTCCATCCCAAGAATAACATCAATTTGGTGTAAAGGCAAATATACCAGATCCATCAAGAAATCCTTCCCAAAAATAGTCAAAGGACACTTCAGACAAACAAGTGTAGTAGTAACAGAACCATTAGTTGGCGTTTCTATTAACATACTACCCTTCATACTAGACAACTTGAAACCCAAATTATTAGCACATTCAATAGAAATAAAAGAATGTGTAGCACCCATATCAATAATAGCAATCAACTCAACATTGTTAATAAAAATAAGTACCTCGAAGCAGATTGTCCTTCTTAGAAGCTTCTAAACTAGTCAATGCAAACACTCTGCCCTTGGTCTGAGCAGCAGTAGTAGTCTTCTTAGGCTTCTGGACTTGGGTGTTGATAAGTCCATGTTCACCACAATTAAAACAAGTTGGACCCTCATTCGGACAATCACCAACCATATAACCTATCTTGCCACACGTGTAGCATCGCACCACTGGATTAATGCACACATTCGACTTGTGATCGGATTCACCACACTTATGACACTTGAGAGGAATGGAACCCACTCCCCCACTTGACTTCTTCACATCTGAACCCTTTTGCTTCCCCTTCTCAACTGGAGTCACATAAGGATTTCCTCTAAATTGACATTTCTCTTTCTTCTCACCCAGTTGCTTGTAGTGATTAGATCGAGCTTGGCTATCTTCATCATATATTCTGCCTTTATCCACCAATTCAGCGTATCTGCGGATCTACTGACATCCAATTCCCTGTTTAATTTCTAGTCTCAGCCCACTCTCAAACTTGAGACACTTTGACAACTCAATATCGGCACGATTGAAGTGAGGACAATACTTCACCAACCTCTCAAACTTGGCAGCATACTTTACTACCGTCAAACTTCCTTGTTTCAGCTCAAGAAATTATACCTCCACTTTACCACGAGCATCTTCTAGAAAATACTTTCCCAGGAACTGCATCCTGAATACTGTCCAGGTCACTGCAGCACCAGCATCTTCCAAATGCTGACGGGTATTATCCCACCAGTCTTCAGCCTCTTCTAACAACATATGTGTACCAAACTACACCTTATGTGCATCCGTACATGCCAGCACCCTAAAGATCTTCTCAATGGCCTTGAGCCACTTCTGAGCATTAAGTGGTTCATGGTCACCTTCAAACACCGACGAATGTTACTCTGGAACTTCTCCAAAGCACGTAACTCATCATGTTCATTGTTCCGAGATGTAGCCTCAGTTAATGCCACAACAGCTTCCGCAAGAGCACGCGTGTTGTTTCCAGCCATTCTGTACAACATTCACAACATCAGATAAGGATAATCGTACGTAACTCATCATGTTCATTGTTCCGAGATGTAGCCTCAGTTAATGCCACAACAGCTTCCACAAGAGCACGCGTGTTGTTTCCAGCCATTCTGTACTACATTCACAACATCAAATAAGGATAATCGTTAACAATAACGACTGACACAGACTGACAACAACGACACATGACCTGACCAACCGACCTGCTCTGATACCACTAATGTAACACCCTTTTTACCCACAACAAATTTAATCATATTATTCAATTAAAATCAGAGTTCCACATAAATGGTATCACATTTTCAACATAAGATCACGTAAACAACAAGTATGTATCTTGTCCCATAACACAAGTTGCAACTTCATCTTATAAATTAATCAAATTCTTTAATTATTCGCAGCGAATCAAAATTCAACTAATTAAATTCTTCTTAAGGAAAACATATAACTACAATTCAAACGTCATCAACAAGTGTTATCATTAAACCAAAAACAACCAAAATAAAATCATGCATTCCCCCAGTGTTACATGACTCAGAGCAGGACACCACTTAACTCTATACATAACGAGACACACTCCAAGCTACTTCCAAAATCTTCAAACTAAGCTTGATAATATGCAAAATGGCATAATAGACCATCATAAAAAGGCAGCCGGGGTGAGTAATCCAGGTTCAATATACATAATATAAAGACTGAAATATAAGAGACATGCAATCATACGTCATTTACAACAATCTCACCCACATACAACATAACAAGTCACATCATCGTACAACAAATACAATTATGCTATGCCACATAGAATGAAATGCAACCTCATAAATGCATGTGGTACTGGTTTTCAACATGTGATGGACATTGGCCATCTACCCTCCACAAGGGAGCACAACATAATTAACAACACCTCAAATCCACACAATAGGATTCAAGCCTAAATCAACATAAGGAATGCCATGAATGAACGATACAACAACAACATATTCATCTTCTTCAACATTTGTATTTGCATTCATCATTTTAGCTTTACTTCGTTATACTACTAATACTACATGGCATCATTTTACAACATATTTTATCATAACATTACTTATCATCATTATTACTCATTTAGCCTAATTCAGCATGGTAATAATTCACAGCAACAATACAACAACATGGCACAACAGAACCAAACATCATAAGTCATCAAACAAAAGAAAACATTTTTCTGGATTCTATGGGTCTCGCTAAGAGAGACAGCTAGCTCGCTAAGCGGGAAATTCACGGGTTTTGAACGTCCAAAGTTTTCATGTGCTTGCTAAGCGAGTAAGGCGATTTTTTGAGAAAAAACCCTGCGATTTCTGCATAACACAACCATGCCCAAAACATCCCCAAACCATCATATTGCATCAGAAAACAACAGAAAACGACCAAATACTACATTATCATCATATATTCATCATTATTAACACCTAACAACAATTATTCATCAAAATCTATCAATAATTTACCCAATCCTAAGGTTTCCCCTCAAAAAACCCTTTTTCTCATAAAACATATTATGAATAATGAACAAGAATACTCCTTATACCTTGATCAATTGAATATCCTCTTTCACTCTTGATCAAACTCCTTCCTTGTATCTTTATTCTTTAGAGCGACCTTCACCTTTTTCTAAAACATGAGTTATGAGAATTTGATCGTGAATCCCTTTTCTCTTAAGCTACTCAAATGACAACCTTGCCCCTTAGACCTCCAACATCTTTTATTTGATTTTTCTTTAATAATAATATTAAATAATATCCAAATATTATCATATCATTATCTTAATAAAATAATTCTTTTATTTTCCACAAAATACCCAAAATGCCTCTTATTCATAAATAATTACATTTAATAATTAAATTATGAAATTGGGGTGTTACACTGCTCAGCTTAACTACGCAGCAACTGAAATGAAACTCCTAGTTGTAGTCTTTGCTATAGAAAAATTTAGATCCTATCTGGTATGAGCCAAAATTATAGTGTACACAGACCATGTTGTTATTCGATACCTCTTAAGTAAAAAAGATGCAAAACCTAGGTTACTTCGATGGATACTTTAACTGCAAGAATTTGATTTAGACATTCGAGACAAGAAAGGCACCGAAAATGTAGTCGTTGATCACCTTTCTAGGATTGAGTACCTAAAACCAGATTTAGTACCCACAAAAGATGACTTTGCCTATGACAAATTAATAGCCAAGATAGAAACCATTGAAGAAAACAACCTAGACCTTCATAAGCACTCTGAGAAATCTTTAGTAGTAAGTAAATTACCTTGGTACACTGACTTCATTAATTATCTCGTCGCTGATATCATACCTTCTGATCTTAATTACCAACAAAATAAGAAGTTCTTTAACAATGTAAGAAATTTTATTGGGACGAGCAACTTCTTTTCAAAAGATGTACTGACGGTATCTTTCGTTGTTGTGTTCCAGAAGAGGATGTAAGAAAAATCATAGAACCATGTCACTCTGCACCCTATGGAGGACATGCAAGCACCTCTAAAACACACGCCAAGATTCTTTAAGAAGGCCTTTTTTGTCTCACCATTTGGCATGATGTTCATGCTTATATAGAAAGTTGTGACCGGTGTCAGCACACTGGAAACATCTCAAGATGCAACGAAATGTCGTTAAGGAATATCCAAGAAGTAGAGTTCTTCGATGTTTGGGGCGTCGATTTTATGGAACTATTTCCATCCTCATTAGGGAATAAATATATCTTAGTGGTTGTAGACTACGTGTCTAAATGGATTGAAGCCATAGCCTCACCCAAGAACGACGCAAGGGTAGTTATTAAGTTGTTTAGAAACTATATATTCCCCATATTTGGAGTACCCCGTCTTGTCATAAGCAATGGTGGATTGCACTTCATATCGAGAATGTTTTACAATCTGTTAAGTAAGTATGAAATCAAGCACAAAGTAGAAACACCTTATCATTCTCAGACTAGTGGCCATGTGGAGGTATCAAATAGGGAGATAAAGCAAATTTTAGAAAAAAATCGTTTCTATATCCAGAAAAGATTGGTCTCAAAGGCTGCATAAAGCTCTATGGGCCTATAGAACCGCTTTCAAAACCCCTATAGGAACAACCCCCTACCAGTTGGTCTATGCAAAATCATGTCACCTACCTTTCGAATTAGAACAGAAGTCCTACTGGGCCATTAAAAACTTGAATTTAGACTACTTGATTGCGGGTGAAAAGCGTGTCCTCGACATTCACAAGTTAGAAGAACTTCCCCAATCCTCTTAATAGAATGTAATTATATATAAAGAAAGAACCAAATCTTGGCACGATAAAAGTATAATAAAAAAGGATTTTAATATAGGTGACCCCGTTCTTCTCTTTAATTCCAGGTTATGGCTTTTCCCTGGAAAGCTTAGGTCAAGATGGACAGACCCTTTTGAAGTTTCAAAGATCCTTAAATCAGGAGCAGTTGAAATCAAGAACGGCTCTTATAGTCCTTTCATTGTCAACGAACAAAGATTAAAACATTACGAAGGAGGCAACATTCTTATTGACTGCTCCAGCCACACCCTTATTGATCCACCAATACCCAATCAAGCTACATGAGGCCTACTCGTCGAGCTAACAACGTTAAATAAGCGTTGCATGGGAGGAAACCCACGGTTTTCTTTATTCTTCTTTATTTTTATTTTTTACTTTTACTTTTTATGTCTTACATTTTGTTTAAAGTATTTATCTGTATAAACTGGCACTTCCTAATGTGTATGATTTCAGGTCCTTTCTCTTTAACCCTACTTTGCAGGATGCAGAACTTTGATGACATGCATGTTACCTTCTGAGATGATGCGCAAAAGCAACGCTAAGAGATCCTATCGCAGCGACCTACGACACCTACACGTTATCCAGGCCATGCTTGCATGGATGCTTTGGGCCTCGAGCCCAACATAAGGTTTTTGTATAACCAACTCAAGTGGGACAAGTACCCCGACGACATGAACTCCACCTACATGAACCTCACCCTAGAGTTCCTTGGTTTGTTCAGCTACAAGTTGTATGTGGGTCAGGACGATTATGTTATTTTTAGGATGTTCGGGACAGACTACTCTTTCACCCAGAAGGAGTTCGGCGGCTTGCTAGGTTTTCAGACTACCCCAGATTCCATCCCTGAGTTACCCATGAGATACTTCATGAGTCGAGACATCGACAGATTCTGGAGCGACATCACAGGTGGAGGGAGTCCTGATCCTATTACTTAGATATCTCATATCATTCATAATCCATCTCTGAGATACTTCCAGATGGTCGTTGCCCATACCTTCTTAGGAAAGGTTGATGTTGACATCAATGTTAGTGAGGAGGAGATCTTCCTCCTTTTCTATGAGAATTAGTCATGGCTGGTTGCTTGTGGGAATTTTCTACTTGATAACCTTGGATGCAATGCCAGATCCTCCAAAGGTATCATACATGTGGGAGGTACAGTGACTCAGATTGCTACTGCCTTAAGTCTATCTCGTAAGTTATGTCATTTGACTGCCTATTATGGATACACCACTTTGGACATTGATTTTTGTTTGGATCGAGGCCTGATAAGGAGATCTTCCTTCCAACCCGACTGGTTTAAGTTGTTGATTGATAGCGAGACCATACACTATTTCACCTTGTCGAATCCCTTGATGACCAGCGTGCATGATCCTGCCAACTGGAGTTGTGCTCTAGAAGGTTTTGGTGATACTTTTAAGGAGCCAAAGAATCCACCTGTACCAGAGTATCATCCTACACCGCCATCTCCAAGGATTATTGTGCAATCTAATAATCATTCTCTGCATAGGTCTGACTTACAGACGCAGATTACTGAGCTTCGTAGGGAAGTCGCTAGACTTCTTTAGGAGGTTGTTGATCTTGTTTTACAGGTTCAGGTGTCTGATTTGACCCATGTTATAGAGGTTGATCACCTATATCAGGAGATTGCAGAGTTGCGCAGCGAGTTAGCCGCAATGCGACGCCCAGATCAGGCAGATGAGCATTCAGCTCAGTGACGACATGTTCTCATTATTTCCTTACTATTTAAGTTTACTTGTTTTTTATTCTCAGACCGATATCTATAGTTTTCCTCATTTTCGTATTTATCTTATGTTTTGTTCATGATGTACTCTAGTTTCCCGTATATATATATATATAGATATATATATATATATATATATATATATATATATATATATATATATATATATATATATATATATATATATATATATATATATATATATATATATGTACTCTAGTTTCCCGTATATATATATATATATATATGGATTATATCTAGTGAGAATGACATTTTTATGTGAGAACATGAGAATGAATCTGAACCATTAGATTTTAAAATTAATGGTTGAGATTATTTGTCATTTATAATAATATTTTAATTTAATTCATTTATTTTAATAATGATGGAGAGAGAAATAAATGAAACATAATCTCAATCATTAATTTTAAAATCTAATGGTTCAGATTCATTCTCATGTTCTCACATAAAAATGTCATTCTCACTAGATATGCTCCCTATATATATATATATATATATATATATATATATATATATATATATATATATATATATATATATATATATATATATATATATATATATATATATATATATATATATATATATATATATATATATATATATGCATATTATTTCCTTTTTTCTTAGTTCCCTTTATTTTATTTTATTTTAATGCAACCAAAATAATTTATGTTATTTGTATTTATTTTATTTTGTCTAATAAAAATAATGCAAGTGCCAAAAAAAGGAGAAAGTAGTGCTAATAGCACCACCCAAAACACAAAAAGGAGGAGGGAGGCCCAAGATGACAAACTGACTAGCCCAGGAGTTTTTTTTCTCATGTGGCACCCGCCATATAGAACATAGCGCCCGCCATGGGGTCTGGTTCTATATGCAGGGCAGAACCTCCATAACCACCCATTTCAAATTTCAAAACCCCCAAACTCAATTTTTAACCTTCCAAAAGCTTCCTCCAACACCCAAAAAGTTTATAACTTTCCAATCTACTCACCATCCCATTAATCCCTCCAACTTCTATTTTCAAAATCATCTATAAAAATCCCTCAAATCTCAATTTTTCTTCATTCTTCCACAAACCCCATTTTTACCTTCTTCAATCTCAAAAGTGCTTCAATGGAGTACGACGGCTACATCCTCCACCAAGGAAAGCCCGGGGAAAGGAAAAGGAAATTACTCGAGAATTTCCAAGCACGAGAAATCATCTCGACCTGGTACGTGGACGTCGATTGTCTTTAGTCTCTCGCTATTTATCATAGCATTTTTCACTTACTAGATACATTAGGAATGCATGATATTTTTCCTAGAAAAGAACCGACTTTTGAAAGGTTGACCAAGGAATTTTCTATATACACTATTAGCCCTAACACTTCTAGCACAGTCGGTACAGTGAAATTCAGTATGTTTAATGTTGACTACGAATTCACTATCGACGAACTAGCATAGCGATTAGGGGTACCTTTTGGAGGAGATGTTATTTTTGAAGCACCTTTGGATTTTGATTGGTCTTTTGAGGAATTTTCTTTTTGGAACAGACTGTCTAACCATACAACCACCTCCTTCAAAGGAATCCTTTTCTCAAGGATCCACAACCGGCCATCCGTGTTTTTCGATATATTTTAGCTTGTACTATTTTTGGCTAGGAGAATTCTAACAACGTGAATGCAAGAGAACTTCTATTTTTTCAAGGGTGCCTCACAAATAGAAGAATTAATTTGGTCCCTTTTAGGCTCTCTCATATGACTGTTATTTTAAAGAAAACAGGGACCATTTTATTTGGAGGTTTAATTACATTTATTGTTAGGGCCTTAAATCTCGACACTGAGATAGCCACCTTAGTACCCTTACCTCCCTGCACAATCAACCTAAAATTTATGAAAGATATGAAATTGTGTAGAGTAATGAGAGAGGGAGGTTATGAACTCATGGTTCATGGTGTTACTATTTTATCTATTGTGTTGCCTTTCACTAGACGTGCCGATGTACGAGTTGTGAGGAACTGAACCTTTATTTTAGATGCTCCAATTGTTACAGGTCCAATACCTCCTAATATTCCTATTGCGGAAGGTCACGAAACTGATGACGAGTATGATTAGAGAGAGAACTCTCCATATCATCATATGTCTCCCTATCATGCATCACCGGAACACACTGCATCAGCTTCTTCTCACTCTATTGCAGGTACAACCACTGGATTCTATATCACTGAAGAGATCTGACGCGAGCAGCTCGCAAGAGAAGCAAGGCGTGATGAATTTATATCTTCCATCCAGTAGCAAATGGCTGCCAACATGACCTTTATGCAAGAGTCACGGCAATAGACGGATAGGTCCATTCAAAATATTATGCAATCTCAGGCCACCTTCTCCGCTCAATTCGACCAGTTTGCAGCTTCTCACGGAGATCGTCGCCGCAGCCGATCTCGTCATCCCAGGCGCTCATCGCACGGTGACGAGAGTACCAGCAGTATGTCGTAGGTTCTTCAGGTTACTCTCACCCTATCTTATTTTGAAACATTGAGGACAATGTTCGGTTTAAGTGTGGGAGGAGATTTTATTTTCTCACATTTCCTTTCCATTTTGCATTTTTGCTTTCTAGTTTGTTTTTCCTTGTTTCATTAGTTAGTTTTTAGCGAATACATGTGTCGGACGAGTCATTTGTGATGTGTGTCTTTAGTTCCCCATTTCTTTAGCCTTACCAAAAAAAATTGAAAAAAGAAAAACAATATTATTTTGAAAATTTGGGCTTTAAGAAAGGTTTGAGATAGGATGTAAGGGACTTGGGAAATCTTTTCGAAACATCAGTATCGTTTTAAACACCATAATCTTAATGATTATAGGAATCTATCCCATGGCCTTAAATTATCATTTTAGAATAGGTTCTTTAGTAGTTTATCCTAGCAGGCAGCTCCGACCTAAGCATGTTCTACGTAGAGGACCAATGAATATAAGTGAATTTTGTCAGTTGTGTTATTTAATATTTAAAAAGGCAACTTGGGATAGGTGACCCTCACAAGGTCATTTAACCCAAAGAGTTGTAAAAATTTGCAAAAAGAGAAAAAGAAAAGAAAAAAGTAGAATAAAAAAGGAATAAGAGTTACCCATTGTATGTTGGTTCAAAGGTATCTGGTGCTGGACTTGGTAGGGAGGGTTACGATCCGATCCCCCATAACTACAATCGGGTCAATAAAAGGGGTTACACCAATTTGTGTACCAGAGCCCCATTGCTTAAAGACAAAATCACTAACTTGTCACTTTACTATGTGTATGTATAAAAAATGGGCTTAATATGATTGCGCCAGAATGAAGAGGACCCAAAAGAGATGAAAAAGTAAGTCATGGATTGGTTTGTATAGGAATGAAGTTTATGTCCGTTCTTGCGGAAACGTGTTATCACGATGCCCTTGGTTCGTTTAATTAAGTACCTATCACCTCACCCTAGTTCAAACTTAGAAGCCCTTTTAGCCCAAATCATTCACTGATACTGAATTTTCTTTCATGAGCTATAAATTGTTTTGCTTGAGGACAAGTAAAGGTTTAAGTGTGGGAGAATCTAATAACACTAAATTACAATGTGTTTTTTTACTCGAATTGCACATGTTTCTTAGGTTTTTATTATCATTTTCTTGTATTATCTTTGTGTTTTTATTTATTTTTAGATTCTAAGTGTTTCCAAACCCATTCTTGAAGAAACGGAGAAAATCGAGTAAAAAGCCAGTTTTTGAAAGAATTGAACACATGGCATTCACCATGGTGGGCGCCATAAGGTAGGCCAAAAGAAGAATATTTCTTAACTGTTGAAAACTGCCACGTCTCCCACTTCTTTCCACATTGGTTCACATGGAGGGTGCCATGGAGGGGGTGGCGAGTGCCATCTTTGGCGTACTTTTTCCCTCCCAAAAGAAGTTGGGGGCGTCCTTGTCTTTCCATGCTTTTTCCTTATCCTATAAATAGATGGCCTTATGTTCATTTCTCTTCATCCAGACTTAGTTGCAACACTTAGGCATAAATAATCGAGAGTTTGTAAGTGATAATCTTCTCACATCAGGGAGTTATCACATTTGTGTAATCGAGTTTGGAGCACCTAGTGGAAGTTAATCATGTCGCCATTTTTATTTCAAGTTATTTTCCCATTGTTTACAGATACCAAGCCTCCGATTGGAGCAGGTTTCCATTTATGAATTCTGTTTTTACTTTATTTAATTGCTCGCACCGCTTTTACTTTATTTAATTTCTCGGACCGCTTTTACTTTATTTACTTTCCGCACTGCTTTACTTTATTTAATTCTTGCACTGCTTTAAATTCGTTTATTTCTCGCACCGCTTTAAATTATTTATTTCCCTCGCACTCGCTTTTAATTTACTTTTGACATAATCCACTTCAACATGTTCATTTACATTTCCATGTCTAGCTAAAATTTAAAGATTAGAATGTAAGGATCATGGTAAAGTAATGTTTCACATAATGTTGTAATAAAGTTACTTAGGGGCTATTTTGATTTTTAATACAAGTGTTTCGTACTTTAATTATGTTGGGTAAGATCGAAAGTCGTCCAACCTCTTATAAACTTGGTTAGTCTTAACTGTTCAAAGGAAGCGACGGCGCTTTGTTCAGTTAAGTAGGAATTTTTAATACTTTAGAAAAACAATTTCAAAACTATTTTTGAACGCGTTAGTTGGTTTAAACTCCGGTTCGTTTGAACCTCTTTTGCTTAAAAGTTTCAGATCAAAATACTTTTCAACTTAGTCAAGAAACTATATTTCTTAAAAATAGGTTTATCACTTTAACACAATGCGCGCCTTTTTATAAGTGATAATAAGAGGGTTTGTTTAAAGGTTAAACTCGGTTCTGAATACGCGAAAGCGACAGTTCCCATAAGTAGTTCTATTTAAATACATTCAGAACATTATTAAACTGTGTGAATTACACTCAAGCCTATTGTTTTATTTGAATTTACATCTTCGTACTTTATTTTATTTTTGTACTATTTACTCCTGTATTTGATTTTCCTTAGATAAACATCGTAACGATAGGATTGTATAGATTGGCGTTTGGTCTATGTGGGATCGATAATATTTTATATTACTCTGACGTGATTCGTATACTTATGAAAACATTGCATCAACTATCTATCTTGCAAGTCAAAAAGTTCGAAGTTGCCGCCAGAAAATGAGGACTTACATTTATTCCTATTATCTTACTTTTGTAGAAGTTCACCCTTAATCCCGAGATGAGATTGAAACCCCTCAGAATGGACTTTATACCCCAAAGGTTTTTCCATCCTCCTTCACTTATGATGAGTTCCACGGAAGTACATGAGTCCATACCAAAACCCTTGAAATCTCCTATGTCAGTCGTCCTTTCCATCAATTGAGTTAATTCTTCTGTTACTAAAACAAATAGAAATGGGAAACGGATCTCCTTGTCTAAGGAAGCACTCCACTTAAAAATCCTTCGTAGGACTTCCGTTCACCAAAATTGATAGATGACAATTGAATATACATGTTTCCATCCACATCCTTCATCTTCTACCAAAACCCATGGTCTCCAAAAAATGAAGAAACTTCCATTTGACCCAATCATACGCCTTATCAAAGTCTACCTTAAATAAGATGCAATCTTTATTCTTCCTAGTCGCCATATCAACAATCTCATTCGCGATAACAACCCCTTCCAACATTTTCCTTCCAAGAACAAACGTCGTTTGGAAATGAGAAACAAGACCTCCAATGACCATCTTCAAGAATTTCGCCAAAATCTTGTACAGACTTCCTACCAAGCAAATCGATATGTATTCCCCAAGGTTGATAGAGTTTTCATCCTTAGTAATAAGAGTAATAAAATAAGAAGTTACAGATTTTGGAAGAAAGCATGATGATGAAAGTCTCTCAAGAAATGCAAGATGTCTTCCTTCAAAAACGACCAACACTTTTTAATGAACACAAATTTATAGTCGTCGGGACCTGGGCTTTTCGATCCATCACAACTCCAAATTGCCTCTTTAATTTCGAAATCAGAGAACGACGCCTTTAAGAACTCGGAATAAACCTCATACAATGATTTGAAGTTGCATCCTTCTAAAATAGGTCTAGAAGACTCAAGTTCAACATATTTTAAAAATAAATAAAAAATCTAATAGCCTCCTTAACCTCCTCCACTGATTCCATCTTACCAAATTTTATTTCCACCGAGCCAATGAACTTGCTCCTTTGTCTCCCCTTGATCAGGCTGTGAAAGTATCTGGTATTACCATCGCCTTCTCCATCTCCACTTAAAGTAATAGTGTTATTTGTTGCACCAAATTATTTTACCATCTGATACCCCACAGATTGAGCGGACATTCCTAATACACATGCATTTACCATATTAACTATTTTAAATATTAAAATTCATTTCACAAAATCATTAGGAGAATTCAAATTTTATGAAAACCTTTTAAGATTACTGGATTTTTCAAAGAGACTACCGAATATATGAGTGGTGTGTATCGATTTTTACCAAAATTTTAAGTTTGTATCGGAGTTTTAGTTAAAAAAAATATGCACTTTACCTCCTTTTTGGAAATATCCGGTAAAAACACATGAGCGGCTTTCACAAGAGGTGGTTGGTGGCCGAGCAGTTTCGTGCACCCTGCAGTATCCAACGTAGAGGAACTAGATTTATTATTGGATGGACCAGAGGTGAGCCAAATGATGAGATATTTGATGTTCAAGGAGGATCCGATGACATATAGATGGTGGGGGATACAGAGGTGTTGCATCCTTCTGATACGACAGAGGGGCCACATCCTTTTGAGATGGAGGCTCTGACTACTACAGAGGTTACTCCGCAGACAGCTATTGAGGTGCCTGCAACGAATGATATGAAGGTTACTTCTTTGGCTGAGACAAAGTTCACTACTTTAGCTTTGATATAGAGTCGTCTGTATACACAGATGAAGGGTTTTTGGAGGGCCCAATGATTTTTCTTTACTCACTGGATATGTCGACCATGTGACATTCAAATTATGGCAATGAGAGGTATGTATATAATATGTTGATGATTTGACTTTATTTATTATTTATACGTTGAAAATAACTTATGCTTTTGTCTTTTTATGTTACAGTAATGACCACCACTAAAGGTGCCCGCCCACGGGGGGAAGATGAAGATGTTCTTAGATGTCCTGATGCTAGAGGCTCAAAGCAATTGTTGATGATTGTGTACTCCTTTCACTGGTGGATTATTCACTGACCATGCTTGAAAGCCAATTATTAATAGCCTTTGTTGACCGATGGCATAAGGAGACATCTTCCTTCCATCTTCCATTTGGTGAGATAATGATTACCTTGGATGATGTCTCCTCTTTGTTCCATCTTTCCCTGGCCATTAGTTTTTTCACTGCTCGTCTCATTAGTTGGGAGCTTGCAGGTGTGACTGGTGTACAAAACATAGGGGTTACTAAGGATCAGATAATAAAGGAGTTTAGGTTTAACAAAGGTGTTCACTTTCACCTATCTTAGTTACGGTATAGGTATGGAGAACTAATGCAATAGTCTATGTATGAGTAAGCCATTAGGGTATACATATTACATCTTGTAGGATGTATTATCGTAGCGGATAAGTCTCATGTATATATTAATGTGATGTACATGTGAATGTTTATTCGCCTTGAGCATAGCAGTTGGGCATGGGTGTGTGTTGCACTGACTGTTATGTATGATGTACTTTGAGAGGCAATTCTTTTTTAGACAAGGCAACTTGTTGGTTATATGAGTCCATTTAGGTATTTATTTCTTATTATTTTTGTTTTTTTATGAAATTTCTTGTTGGTTATATGAGTTTGTGTTATTATGCAATGCATCATATACGAGCATTTCCCTTCATTTGTGAAAGGTGGGTTATTTCTACCACTACAGGGTTCACATAGACCAAGAGATGGAAGGGAAAACATGTACACCCATGAGGTGTTACAGACTATAGGAAGAGTATATATGCGCTAACAATGTCATTTGGACACCTTACGCAGACCATAAAGTGTATTGAGAGTTTGATGACACTTCATTTTTTTTCTAGTTATCTGTAATGGGAGACCTTAGTGGCTAGACACTTACCTGAGATTTGTTTGTGCCATTTTGGATATGTCTAGGATATCTCACAACCATTCCCTGCTTGTACTGTTAAAGACCGTGCAATGGATGTTAAGTTCCCTATAGATTGTATGGATGGGTACTTGGAGAGGTACCTTACTATATCACACCTTTGCATTATCCCACCTTGGTAGTGTGGAGATGATGTTGGACCTTCTCATGTTGGGTTAACTTATGATGACGTGTCACCACCTCCACATGGTGCAGATGACCATCAATGTCTATATATGATAACAATAATTATGGATAACCTCATGGGTTAGGTGAACCCATATGAAGAGGTTTATACTTTGGCATCATAGGCAGCACACATAGCCTGCGAGCAACCTATTTAGACCATATTATCATTTTTGAATTATTTGTATATTAAGTGTGGTATTACTCAGACATTTGCACAACATAATTTATTAGTTTTGGAACTTCCATTATTGCATGATGAACATAACTTAACATTTGAAAAATAGTTAAATAACTTTACAGACAATTACATAACTTAGAAAAATATTTAATTAACTTATAAAAACAAATATAAATAAGAAAACATAAACACTATCAGATGATTCTGTATGTTTCAATATATTGATTATGTCATCAAAAGATCTAGTAACTATCACATCAAACTAGATTGGTCCCTTAGTTAGCCTTCAGTGATATTTCTCCACATAACCTTCAAATCTTCATCACTCTTCAACTCAAGATGTTCATATTTCACACTTCCATCAATATCAATCCATGGTGCAAGAAACTAGATTTTACTCACCTTTATTTTCTCGGTGTGTGGCAACATATTATTCAAATTGGATCTCAGAAAAGTGAGACATGTGGTATCCTCTATGAGTCGAAACTCAACATGAGGTTACACCCAGTTGAAGTACATTTATGCCTTAAACAAAAAGTGAGGCATTGTAAGATGTTTTTCTTAACACATGGCCCCTATTTTGATTCATTTTGGACCACACAAAATAGTTGGTGCAATCACATCCTTACAAAAGTGTCAGAAAAATCACAAAACTACAATTTACATTGTTGGATTTTTGACAGATTTATGTAAAATCCGATAACAAAAGGTTGATTTTTAAAAGAAAAAAAGTACCTTATAACATTATTCTCTCTTTCATTTATACATTTTTCTTAATTTGTGTGAAATTGTCAATTGATTCATTCATTGTAGGATGGAAGGAGTAATAAAATTTTAATATTTTTGTTCTTTAATGAATTTTTATCATTCCATTGTCATTTGTCGACATAGTACTAGGAGACTAGATTGTTTTGATATCTCTTATCTTTTTCATCTAAGCATCTTATTCCCATTAATTGTATAGATTTTGTGTTATCTCTCTTCATCCTTTAGTTGTTATCTCTTCAAGTTCTTTGATCCATGTTTTGTTTTTTTTCATTTGTTTATGAGATTTCTTCCTTATCGTGTTTATCTTTTCCTCCACTAAAACCATTTTTCCTATGTCATTATTTCATTCGCTTTCTCTGTCTTTTCTTAGAAACCCTACTTTTTTCTTTTTTCTTTATCTTATACGACATCTACCACCTTCATTTCAATGGATTTCACCATCAAAATATCTCCTACCATTCATCCACCATCACAACCTACACACACAATTTCATCTTCTTTCACCAACCCACCCAGAAACAACGTTGACCAACTGTTTAACCCTAATCATAGTTACTAGATGGATATGTTTTACCCTTTCTACATGCTTCTTAATGATAACACAGGATTAACCATCGTTTCCCCTTCCCTGAAAAAAAAAACTTTCACTCTTTGTCTTATTCCTTAAGTTAGTTATTTGATCTAAAAATAAATTAGGGTTCATAGATGGAACCTTAATATGACATGAGTCTTCAAACCCTAAATTCGTCACTTAGGACCAATGAAACACCACGGTGATAACGTAGATCACAAATTCAATTGAGGCAAAAAAATTGTAAGTAATATTTGGCTAGACACTACCAGAGAAATCTGGGAAGAACTTCTTGAGTGTTACCATCAGGGTGACATTTATTGAATTTTCGATATTCAAGAAGAAACATATTCTCAGAATAAGAAGATCAAAACATTATCTAGTACCTTACAACTCTAAGGAAACTCAGACTTTGAGAATTTCCATCTTATTCTAAATTGCACTTATAACCCCACCTGCAATTGTCAACTGATTTCAACCATCAAAACCTATAGAGAAACCAATTACATTATACATTTATTGAAGGGACTCAATGAACAACATGATTTGGTTCATGCTCAAATCATGCTCATGAACCCTCTTCCCCTCGCAAACAAAGTATTCCCATTAATCATACAATAAGAAAGACAACAAATTGTTACAATTGAGGAAGAAAAATTTGTAGCTCAAGTGGACAAACCATATATGATAAAATGTCTCAATGATGTTGGTAATATTCTTTCAACAAAAGTAAAGGTCTAAAAATTTTACTTTTTGCAACAAACTTGGCCACACAATTGAGGTGTGCTTCAACACAACGTCCTCCCTACCTCAAGAAGTTGAACATTCCTCACATGTGTACAGATGACCAACCTCGAGAAATTCCTACCATAGATCATTATGAGGATGTTCCAGATCACACAGGTTTCACATATGACCAACAAAAAGGTGTTGTTGGAACTTCCTCATCAAAGTCCAACTCCCTCTGCGAAAAATATTTATCACCTCAATTTGTTTTTTGATTCTTAACCAGGTATTTCTTCTTCCTTATACAATCTTAACAAAATTTATAACAATGATGGGTTATTGGATACTAGGGTCATAGATCATGTATGTCACTATAGTGTTTTATTAACAAACCTTAATGAAATAAAACCCATTAACATTAGACTTCCCAATGAAACCACAATCACCACCACATTTTCTACCTCCATTCACTTCAATGATAAGTTTTACCTTAATGAAGTCTTGGACATTTCCATTTTTACACTAGCTTAATTTTTGTTTCTAAGCTCTCCAATTATCTAAATTGTACTTTAATTTTAACTCATCTATTTGTCTCATAAAGGGGGATCATGCCTTGATGAATTCTCTAAATTGTCTTTAATTTTAACTCGTCTATTTGTCTCATAAAGGGGGACCGTGCCTTGATGAAGATTCTTGCAGGTAAGCTACACCAAGGATTGTACACCCTTACATCTTTAATCATTAATATTGCTTGTTTTAAACTATATGTTTCTACCCCCGATAAACATATGATCAACAATTATAATTTATGGCACAATAGACATGGTCACCCCTCTAATGATATTCTGGAACATGTGACTCTATACACAAGAGGAGGTGAATTGTGGAGGTTTAAAATATTAGTTGAAAACAAAATCATTTGGAAAATTAGTTTGAAAACATTTTGTAAGACTAATTTATAGGGGTTCGGTCTAAATTTACCTAATCTTGTCCCCAAAAATTATTCTTGAGTATCCACTAATTTATAGAGCTTTTATAACAACGTGCCCACTAAACTCCTTATACAAGAAAATGAATTTTAAAGGCTAACTTCAAACCAAACAATGGGTAGAGTTTAAAGAGGTTATCCTCTAAATCAAACAGATATTTTCTACGGGTTAATCTCGAACCAAGATGGAGTTTTACATTAGACATCCTCTAAACCGCGATGAAGTTTTAGGTTGGTTATTCTCCGAAGCGAACCGAACTGGGTTTCATGCGGTTTGATATCTGAACTAAAATGATATTTTCTACGGGATAATCTCAAACCAACTGGGCTTTTAAATTAGGTTGAACTCAAGAACCAATGTGAGATTTTACATAGATTAAATTTGACTCGATGGAGTTTTTAATAGGACTGAGCTCAAAACTGTTGTGGAGATTTTAATGGTTGATCTCCACGAATCAAAAGATCATTTTTTTTCTTCTTGGAGAAACTCACAAACCAACCCGAGAGTTCCTAAGAATACCCCCTAAGACAAACAAGAGCTTTTACATGTTTATCTCACAACCAAACAATTTCTTATAGAAGGATATTTTACTCATAAAATAAATACACTCATAAAAAATTACAATTAAACTCTCACTCTAAATAATGATCCTCAATTAGGCATGAAATCACTCTCAAAACACGAAGAATATATATATATATATATATATATATATATATATATATATATATATATATATATATATATATATATATATATATATGAGAAACCAAAAGATTTATAAAAAATATATGAGAAAGTATGAAAGTGAGATCAAAGCTCATTTTCTAGATGAAGTGAAATGAGAGGTTAAATTATAATTTTAATTTGGAAACAAATCATAGATGGAATGAATGCCATAATTAGTTAGACATGAATGGAAAATATAAAAAATTGAAAGAGAGCAACTTATCAATACAATGAAATAGAGCTTCAATATAATGGATAGAAGCTATGAGAAGGTTTGAAAATAAGGAGAGCTATGAGAAGGTTTGAAAATAAGGAGAAATTTATATATAATCGTTTTGAAAATAAAGAGAAATTTCTATTTAATCACTTATGAGTATCCTTTCAGTATTTTCTATTTTTGCTCTTTTGCAGAAATAGAAATGTGAAGAGAAAGGAAAAAACATGGATTACTTAAACAAAAGTGCCATGATATAATGCGAAGAGGAAAAAGCATGGATTACTTAAACAAAAGTGCCATGATATTAGTATCTGAATTAAATTGAACTTTAAAACCCGAATTAATTTAAAAATTATGTAGTCTTGATTCCATCCTAAATTATATATATTTTAGACGCATCCTGATTCCAATTAAAATTCTTTAACAATATATGAATTTCAATCTCTCAATAACACTTGAAGTGTATTTAAGCGACTCCTAATATTATTGAATATACATGGAAGGTTATTCAAAATTGTGCCAAAATTTATTTTGATACTCTAGCTATATTTAAGTTATTCTCAAAATACCATTTTTTTTTAAAACAATTTTTGTTTATATAAAAAAACTATTTTAAATTTTACTTTAAAAAAAATATTTATGAAGAGAGAAACAATATATAATATCTAAAACATTTGCAACAATATTGATAAAATTATTTTAACATACGTTATTTCCTAACTTGAATTATTGTTCAACCATATTTATACTATTTAAAATGTCATTATTATTAAGGATTAATAATATCAAAAATAATTTTAAGTAAATGTAAAACATGCAGCCCATAACATGGCCTGCTTACATTGCTAATATCATGTAAATATTCTCAACAGAATAACAAGATTGATATATTTTTATTACTAAAATCATGTAAATCATGTAAGTATTCATTCAATATTACCAAGGTTGTGTTGACAATAAAATCAGTCTCACCCTTGAAATAACCGTGGGAATTTTGATCAGCCCTGTACATGACAATATCTCTTCCATTATATTTACACATCTTTAAAGGCTCACCACCCTACACCAAAATCTATTAGAACTTTTCTCTATGTGCAAAATTAAAGGTTGTTGAACTATATTAAGTACTATCTTCTCATCCTGGAGGCTGACCCCTTGGATTGGATATGTCTCTTTCCGTTGGTTAAACCACTATCACTGACACTTCCTTCCACGAGTTTGTCATGAACATCAGAAAATTCTGTTCTCCATGAATGCAGGGGAACGAGGTCACAATCATCCTTGACCTTGGTGTTTCTCTTCCGCTCTTCATCGTGTCGTTTTACATTTTCTGATATCTGATGAATTGTTTTGTTTATCTTTGAAATGCCCCTTTCAACAGGTTCTACCACATGAGAAACTGTAAATTTCATGTCATCAACAATCTGAAACAGAAAGACAGCAAAACAGCGCAGATGAGTTTTACATAAAAGATGGAAGAGAAAATTAAAATGTCTGAATTGGAGTGCCATATCTCACAATTTCACCACTTCCAAGAACCACATCACAAACGCTATGTGTAAACTTCATAGGTTTCTTATCTTTCTCGTCTTGGCGACCTAACCGCATTCTAGTTGAGCGCTCACAGTCACGAACCTCTGCGGGATCAGGAGGTGACCCTAGTGACGCATAGTCAGCCATCACTGCTGCATTGCGGACACACCTCTCTCCTCTTTTGTAAGGTATTGCAGGGAAGACATAAAGATGCACAACAGCAGCAACGCCCATCTGTAAACAATGTTAAGATGGAGAATCATTTAAAAAGACCCAGAACATAATTGATTGAAAGCTTCTTTAATGTTGATGACAAACAGAAATTCCAATTCAAACAAGAATCATACACAGCATTTAACAGAGGAGAAAAAACCAGCATAAGATACTAAACATAAAACAGATTACTCAGCTTAATACCAAAATGAGTCCCTGTCCCTGTTCAAATGCAAACCCGGCATTGATCTTTTTGAAATGTTCAAGAAAATAGAGTAGAGAATGATCATCTCTAATGTACCCAGTCCTGTGGGAGTAATCTTCCACAGTTCCATAATCCAGTTATGGATAGATCTAGAGATTGTAACGATGCGCACTTATCTCTCTCTCAGCCTCACTGTCTCTCGACCTCATGTAGATATTATGTGTGTGTTCCTTAATAATGTAGTATTAATAAATGACAAGCACAATCATCAAAATGTTTTTATGCATAACTCTAACTATTGGGTAATTTCAATTCAACAATTTAACAAAACATAGGTTGAACTATTGGCCTGCATTAGTTATATATTAATAAAAAGAGTAATACATAAACACAAATAACACACCTCTATACAGATGATATAGTCTTGTATACGGGTTTTCAGCTCTTGAGCAAGTGACCCCTTAAATGCTCCCATAGAAAAAAGAAATGCGACAGCCACTCCTTGCCACCACGTTAGAAAGACTATTGATTTAAATGTTAAAAATTTGGCTAATGGTTTGATTGGCTCCAGTTTATCTTTAATGACAGAATAGAATTGTACAAGGCAATACAGGGCCCAAGTCTGACTAAAATTAAGAATACTTGCCAAGTAGGGATACCTGCAAACACCAAAGAGGATCAGGATTCAGGCAGTATAATCGTCGTGACAAATACAGATACGGAAATAGAAAAGCGGAGATAATAATACATATATTGATTTCAATAGTCTTACCCATATCTCCATTCAAACTTCCCCTCTCCATAAACCCCAAAAGACTGGAGGATCACTGCCAGCATTGCACAGATCATTTTCAGTATCATCTGGAATGAGGTTTTAGTCAACATTAACAATAAGAAAAACATGATTCCACTTTCCCAAAAAGAGAGCAGTGGAACAAAAGTACAAATCACAAAATCTAACATACATATTGTACGATGCCAATTTTCACAGATTGATAGAAGTCAGGGCCAAGATACCAGTCTCTTAAGATGAAATTTAAAGGAAATGGATGTTCTACAACTCCATATGCATATGCATCTTTCAGGAGAGGAGTGCTGGAGTCTGTTACACTCATACTTTCCATAAATTGAATTGTTTTCTCCTCACCACCTAAAACAAATTTGTAGAAAACAACCATAAACAAATTTGTACAAAGAGCATGTCCAATCCAACATGATTTAAAATTTGAGATGTATGAAATCTTTTAGCCATGTGTGTAATAATAGCATTCAAGCCTCACATATTAATAGATTTTAAATAAGACTTGACTGAAAGGATAATCTCTTAAAATATCACAATCCTTACACTTTTTGCATGTGGGAAAAACATATATATGAATAATAACCACAACTAGGGAAATTAGTAAGATATGCAATCCATTTGACATACCCAAGCAAGCTATCAGGTATCTTTCAAAGCAATATAATGCAAAAGCCTCATAGCAGTCCCGGATAATTGCACAATTAAATGCCGCACTGGAATCCAATAGTGACAAAAACTGCATCATATAAACATCAGAACATAACAATATACTATTAAAACTATTATTATATACACCAAGAAACTGATAATAATGTTGGTTGCAAGTCAGTACAGATGGTCCTTTCAGGGATACATAACCCAAACTTTTTCTTAATATAAGTTAAACAAGACTAAAATCTGTTATAAATAAAAAGGAGGCACTTTTCCTATTCAGAATCAATTAACAATAAGATATCGTAAAGATCGATATTAGATGCCAGGAAATTCTCAAAAACCAACTAGCCCAATATAAACATGCATGTGAAAAGAGGAGCATTTTAGTCTGACTGTGGAAGACAATGACATAAGAATTCTTTAGAATTAATAGACCCAAGTAAATGATGCTATTATGATAAATAATGAGAAAGGATGGTATCTGGCCATTTACTTGGCATCGCTTACCGATTCCAATGAATAGACAGGAACCATTAAAATGAGACCAATCAAAAACTTCTGCTCCTGATTAAAAAATATATACAAAGTATTAGCTTTTGTTCATAAAAATTAGAAACTAATATGAAATGAAAGGAAGGGTAATGCAGGAGGAAACATATATAGGTCTCAAAGTATAGGAGGAGATATATAAACCTCGGGCTGATTATAGGCAGCTAAATGCTCGAATATTAGGTACATGGAGAGGACAAGGGCAACAAGCACAAATATACTTGCACTGAAGACTGTCCAGCTAACAGTTCCTGTAGACTCCACACCTATATTCGGCCACATACTCCCAGATCTGCTAGTGGACTCAACGACAGTAAAAAGAAATACGCAAGAACATAGAACATCCAACAAACCCATTCGCCGGAAAATTAGAAAATGGTTGTAAAGAATGTTTTTCCCTTGATTTGATCAACTCTATGTGTTGCTATATTCCAGACAGTGAGAAGTGTCTCCACTCCCACAAAACCTTCTACTTCGTTTGATTTTCCCTCTTTCTGCCTTTCTATATTAAAAGTGGAAACCAGACCCCTTTAAGTAGTATATAGAACAAGAAAACTTCCCTTTTGATTCATCATCAAACTTAACACGCAGCGCACAGAACTAACAGTCCATCATCAACAGCAGCCAAAGAAGTTTCCTTTTGATGTATGTAGAAACCTGAATTGAGATAGGAAATCTATCATGCACTGACAATTGAATTACCTGAGAAATAGTGTTTACCTATTAAAAATATCGTCATTCAATATTTGAAGCAATTACAGGTGGTTCAACTAGTAAGCATGTTCAAGATGGTAATACTAAACATAAGACATAATTCAAATTCAAAATTTGCAGCGTAAAATTCAAAATTTAAAGCATCATTCAACATCTACATGGTCAAGATATTAATAACTCAAACTGTACAGAGTTCCATAATATGATAGGGGAGAGGAATATAGAAAAGGCAAATCATCAGAGAACTACAACCATGTGAGCTAGTGCCATATTTTATGATTATAGAATTGCAATCACAAAACAGTTAAAAAACTTCCATATAACAATTTATAACTACGGTGCCATTATGCTCCTAACTATTTTCTGATTGCCATCACATTAATTACCATTACCTACATACATGATCACAGAGAACAAGTAGGTACACGAATAGAAGATAAGTGCAAAAATCTCATATTGAAAGTTGATGTAAACAACAAATGGGACACATAATCATCAGGCAACTGTCATTCCATTTACATACAAGACTTAGTCATACTATTACAAACTATCTTCGATTCCAAGATGGACATTATCAAAGCATATTTCTATGCAACATCGCTGCTATTCTATGAAGCAAGGATATGATCCTACTTATCCATTTTCTTTTTAGCCGTGAAACATTATAAGCAGAAACAGTACAAACGGATTTCGATTTACAGACCAAAAGAATCGGATAGACAACAGGTTCATTCAATTACTAAATGTGTTAGTAACATTGGTATTTACTATTCACAGCTGCTAAGGGTAAAATCACATAATCTAAAACAATAAATTTTATTTCTTACTATATCTATAGCCATAAAAGCTGACAGTACTTTACAAATTTAACCAAATCTAGGTTAACCTAACATAATGCAATTCAATTCACCACACAAACAAGTTCAGCAAAGCAAGGTAAACTCAAAAAGCGATTATAATGAATCCAAAAACCACCACATAGATACATATTCCTGCTTCTTTCAGATTTAATAATGGATAAATGTTCAACGTTCAACAAACAGCCATTGATTTTCAACACAAATAGTATATAATAGCCAAAACCCTAGACCTCGAGTAAACGGAGATGGAGAACAAAAAACGCCATGAACCGAAACGAAAAACGGTGCAATAGAAACAAATAGAACGATAGCAATGAATCGCAGAAACCATTGAAGGAAAAAATTAGGGATAGGGTTCGAACCTTCGTTCTTCGTGTGGTTTTCCCAAGAAAAATGAAATGATATTTTCCAGAAGAAGGGAAAGAAAGAGAAGCGGAAAAATAAATAATAATAATTAATTAATAAAAGAAAGAAATGGAGAAACGGAATTTTGCTTCGGCAGTTGGAAAACAAAAATATCGAATTAATTTATTATTATTATTTTGGAGAAATAAGAAAAAGTGGAAGGAACTAACGCGATGCGGACACGTGGGTGTTGTGGTCACAGATTGAATCAAAACCGTCCATTATGATGTCGGTTTTCCTAATTGGCATTTTGTGTAAAAGTGTTTTTTTTTTAAATACTTTGAGAGGTTTTTTTTAAATACTTTGAGAGGTTTTTAATCCTTTTTCTAAAATGAGAAAGTTTTTATGAAATTAAACAAATGAAGGTTGAAGAAAATCATGATGGTAGATGAAGGTTTCTGGTTTATACCAAACAGTCAGAGAGGAAGAACACATTGTTTGGTAGTGCTATTATTTTTGTGTAAATATTGTTTGGTACATGTCAGTGTCACCATATAACATTGCTTTCTGAAAGGAATGCACACCGACTTTTTATTACTTTTATTGGTTAATGTTAATTGTCTTTTTTTACTAAAAGTGTTGAAATCTCTAGATTAATCACAACTTCACAAGGTTAAACAAGAAACTGAAAAACCTTTTAATTGGTTTTTAATTGAATAATGATTGATGATTTATTGGTAGAATAATATAATTATAGATGTTTTAGATTTTTAGTATTTGTTAAAAGAGTGGTGTTAATTTTATGTATTTTAAGTTTTATTAATAATTTTTTAACCATCTTAACAAATATATATATATATATATATATATATATATATATATATATATATATATATATATATATATATATATATATATATATATATATATATATTTCGTCTCACAATGAGTGATTCAATTGATTATTTTATACAGATTAAAAAAAAATAGTGATATTTTTACTAGAGTATCTCTAGTCAAGTATTGGGATTGAGTTGTATGGCTGAGTTTTCTAGGAGTGAGGTGGTTTCTTGATATCAGACTATGGTCAGAGAGTGAGGTGGATATGAATAGAGTTGTGTGACTGAGTTTTCTGGGAGTTCCGGTACATGTGTGCTAGTTGAATTTTTTTTGTGAAACTTGTTAATTCTTTTGGTTAGTTTATACGCGTTGATGATCATACTTTTAGTGGAGAATGTAGAGATGTAGTGAGACTACAAATCAAAGTTCCATGGTCTTTCTTGGTGAAGGAATCAATGTCGGTTTCTATCAATAGGAAGTTATTCAAGATTTTGGTTCGTGAAGATCGTATGGGTCATAGTTGTTTTGAACCTCTTGAACTTTTTTCTTGCAAGTTAGTTTCTGAATCCAGCAAATCTGGATCGAATGGGGAAACAAATTCTTTTAGCAATGGTGTTCCAGTTTCCTTTGAGTTCCCAGATATATTTGTTGAGGAGGCGGATGTTTCTCATACTCAGGGTGAGATGTCGAGGTTGTGTAAAGACGAGAAATCTGATAGGTATTATCTGAAGGTTTCTAATAAGTTGAAAAGAGATAAGTCGCGCAGGAGACTTGAAGTTGACATGTCTTCTTGCTCTGAAAAGTTTTCTCAGGGTGGAGTATTCGATGCAGTTGTGGTTGCTTCTAAAGGTGGTGTTTGTTGTGCTAAGGAGAATATAAATATAGCTATTTTTCCTTTAGTGTGTTTGTCTATGGGAGATACAAAAGCGGATCGTACTCTAGAGGGGTCTGGTCCCACATGTCCATTTAAAGTGGGAACCTCAAAATTGTCTTCTCTACCTATTAATTCTTTTGACAGTTCGTTCAGGATCGGTTTCTCAAAAATTTTGAGATTCAGAAACCTTTGTTCCATTTGTGGGCCCTTCAAAGTCAATAAAAGGTATACCAAATCAAAAAAGGCTTCTTTTCATAAAGGCAGTAGTTGCAGTTACGACCCTGGCCCAAAAAATAACTTGGTGGCAGATAAAATAAATCTTTCGTATATTAAGGAAACATACCCAACCTTGTTTAATGGCTCTTCTGGTAAACAATGTTATGGTGAACATTCTGGTGACATGGAGATCACAAGTTGTAATAAAAGGATGTTGGAAAACTTGGACACTAATTTGGGTGAAAAATTGTGTAATGTTATTTCCGAATTAGGTGTCTTTAATTTCTCTTCGATTAATTGCAAATGTCATTTGGAGGTCCTGGAGAAGAAAGATAAAGGTAGACTATTGGGCGGGAAGGAGTTTATAAGTAATTTTCGATGATTGTAGGTTCTTATAATATAAGAGGTGGTGGGTCTAAAGCAAAAAGGTGCATAGTTTCTCACTTTATCTCCAAAGGCAATTTTGATATTTTCATGATTCAAGAGACAAAGATTCAAGATTTATCTGATTTTTTGGCAAGGAGTTTTTGGAAGAGGGGTAATGTTGGGTATTCGTATTCCAACTTGGTGGGGATATCTGGTGGTTTGTTGACTCTTTGGAAGTCTGATAGTTGTGAATTCATCTATAGCCTTAAAGGCTTAGGTTTCTTGGGTGTTAAGGTGTGTTGGAATAATGTCTTTTACTATATAATGAATATTTAATTCTCCATGTGACATTGTCTCTAAGAGGAGGTTATGGAGGAGTTTGTTGGATATTAAGGCTACTAAGGTGGATGAGGAGTGGCTTATAGGAGGGGATTTCAATGCTATTAAATGTTCTAGTGAACGGAAGGGTAGTGTGGCTACTAGTAGGAATTCAGAATGAGAGGAATTCGCGAAGTTTATTTTGGATGGTAATTTGATTGATGACCCTTATTTGGGGAAGAAATTCTCTTGGTATGGGGGAGATGGAAAATCAAGTAGTAGGATTGATCGATTCCTTATGGCGGAAGGGATTATTGATAGATGGGGGTGGTGGGCCAATACATAGGAATGAAAGATATTTCAGACCATTGTCCAATTAGATTGATTGTAGATAATACTAATTGGGGTCCAAAACCTTTCAAAGTAAATAATGAGTGGTTCGAGAATAAAGATTATAGCCCTTTCGTCAAGTATGAATGGAAGAAGTTGGTGGTAGAGGGAAGGAAATATTTTGTCCATAAAGAGAAACTTTGTTTGCTTAAGGAGAGGCTCAAATGGTGGAATTTCCATATCGTTGGGAAGATCAACTTGGAGTTAGAGGAAGAAGTTGTTAAAATTAATTATGGAGGTGATTTGGTCGAGGATCTTGGCATAGGCGTTTTGGAGGAAAAAAGAAGAGCTTGTAGTAAGTTTTGGTTGAACCTTAAGATTAATGAGAATATGTTGATTCAAAAATCGAGACTTAAGTAGTTAAATGATGGAGATTCTAATAGTAGATATTTCCATCGTGTAGTGAAGGAGAGGATGAGGTGTAATTTCATAGGATCTTTTAATTCGGATAGTGGGAGGTTAGCTTCTGTGGAGGAAGTAAAGGAAGAAGTTAGGGAGCACTTTGCTTCTAAATTCATTGAATCGAATTTCGTGAGACCAGATTTAGATGGCCTTTATTTTAATTCTCTTGATGAATCTAATAGGTTGATGCTTGAAGCTCCTTTCTTGGAATCGGAGATAAAAGAGGCGGTTTGGGGGTGTGATGGCTCGAAGAGTCCGAGCCCGGATGGCTATACTTTCTATTTCATTAAGAAGTGTTAGTTCTTCTTGAAGGACGATTTTGTTGGTTGTTTTGAATATTTTCACTCGAGTGTTATATTATCAAAAGCTTTCATTTTTTATTTCTTGACTTTGGTTCCTAAATCTTCTAATCCCTTGGGATTGGATGACTATAAGCTAATTTGTTTGGTTGGTTGTGTTTACAAATCTCTTGCTAAACTTTTAGCGGCTCGTCTTAAAAAGGTTTTTAAATTATATCATCTCTAAAAGTCAAAGTGCTTTCGTTCCGGGGAGACAATTGCTTGACGGTGTTTTAGTGGCAAATGAGATGGTGGATTTTGCTAATAAAGAAGGAAAATAATGCTTACTTTTTAAAGATGATTTAGAAAAATATTATGACAAAGTTTCTTGGGGTTTCCTAAAGTTCATGCTTAGGAAGACGGGTTTTGGGGAGGTTTGGATGAGGTGGATGGAAGCTTTGATTTTCTCTAGTAAGATGTCGGTGTTGGTGAATGGTAGTTCTACCAAGAAGTTTATGGTTGAGAGAGGAATGAGACAAGGTGATCCTTTTTCTCCATTTCTATTTATTATTATAGCGGAAGGTTTAAGAGGGATGGTGAGTAAGTCCGTTGAGGTAAGCAACTTCATGGGGTTCAATTTTAATAGGAATTGCTTTGTGGATATTCTTCAAATTACGGATGATACTTTATTGGTCGGTGATGGTAGTTATAGGTATCTTTGGGCGATTAAATCGGTGTTGAGGGGGTGTGAGTTAGTATCGAGTTTGGGAATCAATTTTCACAAAAGTAAGTTAATTGGGGTGAATATTAGGGCAAATTTATTGGATGTCGTTTCTTATTTTCTTTCTTGTAGGAAGGAATCTAGTAAATTTACATTCCTTAGTATTCTAATTGGTCGGTCTTTCAATAAGAAACTTTATGGTCGGGGTTGATTTCAAAGTTGAAAAAGAGGTTATCTTGTTAGAGTAACCGAATGCTTAGTTTTGGCAGAAGGTTGACTCTTTTGAAATCAGTTCAATCTAGTCTTTCTATTTCCATGCTTTCTTTCTATAGAGCTCTGGTGAATGTTATTAAGAAGATAACTTCGATTTAAAGTAACTTTCTTTGGGTGGTTCGAAGAAAAATAAATGTATTCATTGTGTGAGTTGGAATGAGGTGTGTCTCCTGATTGAGAGAGGTGGTCTTGGTCTTTGTAGGATTGGTGATTTTAATGTGGCACTTCTTCATAAATGGAGATGAAGGATATTGGCGGAAAATAATTATCTTTGGTTGGAAATTTTAAAGGCGTGATGCACTGATATTTCTTTAAAGATGGCGACTCCAGAAAGAATTTATCCTAAGAATAGGTGTTCATCTTTTTGGTGGAGGGAGCTTTTAAAGCTAGGTAATTTTTTCCCCAAGATGTTTTGGTTCTGAATTGTTATTTTTCTTTAGGGAATGGTTTCTCCATTTCTTTTTGGCATTCTTATTGGATTGGATATTTTTTACTTAAGGATACTGTTCTGGACTGGGCCGCGAGGATATACAGGGGCACGGCCCAACATATGTCGGGCAAAGGCCCATGTGCTCGAGCAGGTGAACCTCTTGGATAAATCACCTGCTGATACGACGGGCACACACTGAAGACGGGCAGAGAGCATGTCTGCCAGCTCATCTGCCACGCCACCCAACTGCCCTTCATTATCTCCTGAAAGATAGGGGCAGTTGGACCAAGGGGCAGACCTTTTGTCTAGGTCTTCACGCTTCTTACGCGTATCTTGGCAGCTCCTCCTTGGGCCTAGCCAGATTAAGCCCATTAGGGGCCTTGGCCCAGCGCTGGGGGCACATTATAAATACCCTTTCTTGGCAAAAGGTCAGGTATTCTCACTCATTATGAACAAACCTTAATATTATGTACCTCTTCTAACTTAAGCATTGGAGTGCTTTGCAGGTACACCCCCTTCCTCACTTCATTCTCTGGCCCATTCATCAAGTCATTGGAAGGCCCTTCTGATCAGGTGAGATCAGTGGCGCCGTCTGTGGGAACTAGCTCCCCCTTCTTCCACAAACAGAAGATCAAAGCTCAAACACTGTCTTCCAACATGTCTGGAGAACAACCTAACGAGCGCAGTCGTCCCCTCCTCGATTATACCATGGACGGCGGCCTGCAGTTCCATGAAGCAGACGCCCGAGACGGCCGTCCCGCCACCCCGTCTCCTGAACCCCAGAATAACGGGGATCCCCCTTACATTCAAAACCAAGGGACTGAGGCATTTCAACCCATCCCCGTTCCTGTCGAAGGAGACGCCACCATGATCGTTATGGTGAACGCCCTCAACCAGGCCAGCTCTATGCTCTACCAGCAGCATGAGAGAATCATGGCCCTAGAAGCTGACCGACGGGAGGTCCGACCTCAACAAGAGAGGAGGACACAACAACGTCTATAAGCAACAAAGAAACGAGGACGTCGCTCCCTAGAGCCTCACGTCAGCAGGGCACGCGCCCGCCGTGATAACGGTCGATCGGGAACCTCGCCGAGGCGCGATCGTAGCCCCGACCACAACGAACTCTCTCCACTAAGGAGCGACGAAGAAGACCTGCATTGTCCCCCGTCACGGGCAATAATGGAAGCTCCGCTCCCCAAAGGCATGGAGAAACCTCCTAACCTAGCTGTGTACGACAGGACTACCGACCCCGACGATCACGTCGACAACGTTAACGCGATGCTCGACTACCGTAATGACATCACCGGGCACCTCAAATGCAGGCTATTCTCGACGACCCTCAGGAAAGGGGCCATGGCCTGGTACAAGAGCTTGGCCCCCGAGTCCATCACGTCTTGGAGAGTCATGAGATCCATGTTCACGAGGCATTTCACAGCCTCCCGGCGTCATCCCAAGACAGAGGCGACCCTCGAAGCCATAGTACAAAAGAAGAATGAAACATTATGCTCGTACATCGAGCGATTCAATCAGGAAGCTGTCGAGGTAGATACTACTGAACACATGAAGAAATACCTCCTTGAGAGGGGGCTCCTGCCCGGTAGCGAACTCAGCAGAGCTGTCGGGATCGAGCCTCCCCGCACCTTGAATGAACTTCTGCACAAGGCCCAGGCCTACATCAGATACGAGGAGAAGAAGATAGCCCACAACGTCCGCAATATCGGAGATACCGATCACCCCAAGCGTGAAGATCTGAATATTCCCCGTCGCAATGGGGACAAGCGAAGGGAAGAAAGGCCCTGCGAGTCTCGAGAAGGAAGAGGCCCCGCGGGCCGATACAGCGAGTACACCTTACTGACAGCTCCCCGCGAGCGCATCCTCGCGGAATGCATCAACTCCGAATTCAAACAGGGCAGAGTAAGGTTCCCAAAACCATCTGCACCAAAGCCTCACACCGACAAGTCCAAATACTGCAGGTTCCACAGGAGCCACGGGCATGTGACCGAAGACTGCGTTCACCTAAAAGATGCAATAGAGATTTTAATCCAGGAAGGGCATCTTAAACAATATACTAGGAGGAACGAAGCTCCCAAGCATGAAGAGTCGGAGAAGAAGAGACCTCGGGAGGATACACCCCTCGAAAACTCTCCTTATCAAGTGGCCATCTACGTGTCACGTCCAGAGGATTTCACCCTCCCTGAGCCATTGCCCGAAGGCCGGATCACTGCACTCAGCCCCTGGGAAGATTTCCCGACCGCCCTTGTCATATCGGGCGGAGGGATCAACGGCGAGGCCGCCGCCCTCTCAGTAAAACGCAAGTTCGACGAGCTCCTTCTAACCGCGCCCGAACAAAAGGCAACGCTGACAAAATATCGGGGTAAATCCAAAACAATATCCTTCTTTTAAGAAGAGCTTACGGGCGGCTCCCCGGATTCGGGCATCCCACTATTGATCAGGGCCAGGATGGCCCAGTTCGACGTCAGACACATTCTGGTCGATCAAGGCAGCTCGGTGGATATCATGTACGTCCACCTCTTCAAGACTCTGAAATTAGACAAGACCAACCAATCCCCCTACGTCGGGTCCGACCTCCAAGGATCCAATGGAGCCACGACAAGACCGTGGGGATATGTCGAGCTCCTCGTCACCTTCGGGGAGCAGGAAACGGCCAGGGAAATCAAAATCCAATTCCTGGTCGTAGACTGTCCATCCCTCTACAATTGCATCTTCGGCCGCCCGACATTAGCCGAACTCACCGCGGTCCCATCTACCGTCCATCTAAAGATGAAGTACTACGCCAAACTAGGCCGCGTAGTCACCATCCACGGCGACATCGAGGCTGCCCGACGGTGCTACGATGCCGCAGTAAAAGGACAGGCCACGGTCAATACAAAGAGCAACAAAAAGCCCAAGACCGAAGATCCTCTCCTCCAGGGAATCAACGCCATCGACCTCGACTGCCGCATTGGCCACGACGAAACCGAAGAATGGAAATCCGCCGAGGAACAGTCTCCCAAACACCCGTTCCGACCGGTCCCCGACGGAGAGTTCGAGCTCATCCCTCTGGGTGACAATCCTGGAAGAACAGTAAAGATAGGCAAGGGATTGCCCGAGGAAACAAGGGAGAAGCTCGTGACATGCCTCAAGGAGAACTCTGACCTCTTCGCATGGAACGCCGCAGAGATGCCCGGCCTGGATCCTGAGATCGCGTGTCACCAACTTGCTTTAGATCGGGCAGTCAAGCCCATAGCACAGCGTAGGCGCAAGCAGTCCCCTGAGAAGGCGGAGGCTGTCGATCGAGCTGTAAAAGACCTCTTAGAGGCAAATTTTATTTCTGAAGCCCAGTACACAACCTGACTCTCTAATGTAGTCCTCGTTAAGAAAAATAATGGAAAATGGCGCATGTGTGTTGATTATACTGATCTTAATAGGGTTTGCCCCAAAGATGTTTTCCCTCTCCCTAACATAGATAAGCTCGTTGACAACTCTGCAGGTTTTAGACTTCTGTCCTTCATGGACGCATATAGCGGATATAATCAAATCCCTATGTCGGACACGGACAAGAGACACACGGCGTTCATGACCCCGACCGACAATTACTATTACAACGTAATGCCGTTCGGACTCAAGAACGCTGAGGCCACATACCAGCGCATGATGAACAAAGTCTTCAAGGAAGAAATAGGGGATATGCTCGAGGTATACATGGAAGACATGATCATCAAGTCACACGAGGAGGTCGACCACGCTCGACACCTATACAGAGTCTTCGAGCAGGCGAGACAGTGTAAACTGAGGTTTAACCCTGAAAAATGCACGTTCGGCGTCCGGGCAGGAAAATTCCTGGGTTTCTACCTCACCGAAAGGGGTATCGAGGCCAACCCCGACAAATGCCGGGCGTTCTCGTAATTTCCAACCCCGAAGACCAAAAAATCAATCCAATCCCTCAACGGAATGCTCGCCTCACTCTCCCGTTTCATTGCCAAATCCGCCCAGCATGCACTGCCATTCTTCAAACTCCTTCGTAAGGAAGCCAGCTTCGAATGGACCGACGAATATGAACGGGCACTAATCCATTTGAAAAAGGTTCTCTCTGAACCCCCGGTCTTATCACGACCATTAGAAAGAGAGACCTTATACCTGTATCTGTCCGTGGCAATCGAGGCCGTCAGCGCCGTTCTAATAAGGGAAACTGACGAAGGACAAAAACCCATCTATTTTACGAGCAAAGCGCTCCAAGGCCCCGAGCTCAGATACCAACAAATTGAAAAGGTCGCCCTGGCTCTCATAAATGCGGCAAGGAGGATACGCCACTACTTCCTCACGCACACGGTCAAAGTAAGAACCGACCAGCCAATCAAACAGCTTCTCGGACGGCCAGATATGACCAGCAGAATGCTCAAATGGTCGTTAGAACTCTCCGAATTCGATATACAATACGAGAATAGAAAGGCCTTGAAAGCCCAAGCACTGGCCGACTTTGTCGCGGAAATGACCCACAACTCGATAACGACGGACGACGCCCATAAATGGACGATCTTCGTCGACGGCGCCTCCAGTACGACAGGCAGTGGAGCTGGAATCATCCTCGAGAACGAGGACGGGATCCTGATCGAGGTCTCACTAGCACTAGCCTTCCCGACATCAAACAACCAAGCCGAATATGAAGCTTTCATCGTCGGTCTAAGATTGGCCGAAGACCTAGGAGCAAAGGAAGTAAAAATATCAACAGACTCCCAGCTCGTGGCATCACAAGTACGAGGAGAGTACCAGACCAAGAACGACAACCTTGTCGAGTACCTGGCCTTGGTCAAAGAAAGACTCGAAAAATTCGAGAAGTGGGAAGTACATCACGTACCTCGCGAGCATAACACACGGGCCGACATCTTATCGAAGCTAGCTAGCACGAGAAAGAAGGGTGGGAACAAATCTGTAATTCAAGAGATCCTTCCTCGACCTAGTATCGAAAAACCACCTCCTCCACTCGAGGTCAGCGCGATCGGGGATACTCATTGTTGGATGACACCTATCTATAATTACCTAACGAAGGACGAGCTCCCCGTCGACCCAAAAGAGGCGGCCACCACCAAACGGAGGGCATGCTCGTACGTCCTCCTCGAAGGGAAACTTTACTGTAGGGGGTTTTCCATCTCATTACTCAAGTGCGTCGAGGAAGAGAAAGTCTCTGACATACTGGGAGAAATACACCGAGGAATAAATGCCCAACACCCCGGCGGGCAATCACTTACACGAAAAGCTCTTTAAGCAGGCTACTATTGGCCGACCATGCAACACGACTCCAAGGAACACGTAAAAAAATGCGACAAATGCCAACGGAACGCCGACATGCACATCGCGCCCCCGAACGAACTAAAAACACTCTCTTCTCCATGGCCCTTCGCATGGTGGGGCATGGATATCCTCGGGCCTTTCGTGACCGGATCGTACCAGAATAAATACCTCATCGTAGGGGTAGATTATTTTACCAAATGGATCGAAGCAGAGGCGCTGGCTAAAATAACAGCGCAGAACATTCTTCGATTCTTTAAACGCAATATCCTCGCTCGGTTCGGCGTGCCCCAGGTCCTCATCACGGACAACGGAACGCAATTCACAGACGGGGGATTCCAAGACTTCGTTCCAAGCTTAGGTACTAAGCAACATTTCACATCCGTCGAGCACCCTCATACCAACGGGCAAGTGGAAGCAGACAACAGGGTAATCTTGCGTGGACTGAAAGGCAGGCTCGGTGAGGCGGAGAGGGCGTGGGTCGAGGAGCTACATAGCGTTCTATGGGCTTACCGTACAACACCTCACTCCACAACCGGGGAGACCCCATTCCGACTAACATACGGCACCGAAGCAGTCATCCCAGTAGAAATAAGAGAACCGACGAGATGCATAGAAGAACCCCTAGACGAAGAAATGAATGACGAGGCACTCAGAGCCGAGCTGGACCTCGTCGACGAGATCCGCTCCAAAGCAGCCCTTCAAGAAATATCCCTCAAACAAAAAATAGCCTTGCGCCACGACGCGAAGGTCATAAAAAGAGAGTTCCGGGTGGGCAGCCTGGTCCTCAGAAGAAACCTGAAAAACCCAAGAGAGGGTAAACTGGCCGCCAACTAGGAAGGCCCCTACCGCGTCCGCGACAAGACGAGCAACGGGGCCTATTACCTAGAAAACCTACAAGGCGAAGAACTCGCTCGACCATGGAACGCAAAGAAACTTAGACAATATTACAGCTGAATATGTCACGGGGAGACGTGGGAGGTACGACCACGCTCTTCGTCTCGAAAACTACAGAGAGGAACCGCGCGGCCCAGGGACGAACCGACTCTTCCAGCGAACACAACCCTCCCCGACGGTTGGGACCTTGATCGAGCACCAACGTCGAAGTACCAAGACCGGCAGGGCACCCAGCTCGCGATGGGAAATCCCAAGCCTCGGAGTCGGAGTTCCAAACACCGAACCCGGTTTTCGATCTGAACGGGCACGACGCCCGCTACCTCATCGGTTCCCTAAACCGAGGAGACTAACATGGTCGAACATAAAACAATTCATAAATACAAAACATAATAAAAGAATAACCGAGCAAGATGAATAATCAAAGGCAACATTCATTCATTAAACAACGGCCAAAGCCAAAGATAAGTACGCCCGAAGGCCAAAATACAAACAAAAAGGCACGCAGGCCATACATAAAAAGGCACGCAGACCATACAAAGCGGGCACGCATGCCATATAAACAAAACAAATTAAAACTCTTAAGACTCCGCCCGGAGCTCCTCCTCAACATTCTCCTCCTCCTCTCCTTCATCCTCCCCCAGCTCTTCTTCGGCTTCAAAAGGGCACACAATCTCCCCCTCCTGGACACAGTAATTATGGGTTGACCCCTCTGTCACCAACTCGGGATTTAAAACCCTCAGTTGCTCGACGGCGTTGTCAAAACCCTCAGTTGCCCATCATCTCACCCCGGGAACCAAGAGCGAGCTCCTCCTTAGTCTCGTCAGCTAACGGACGGACCTTATCCTCGAGCGAAGCGAGCTGAGTACGCAATCCAACATTCTCCTCAGCCAACTTCTGATGCCCGACTGCTTGTTCCTCCAAACTCATCCTGGTCGCCTTCAACAGATCTCGCTCCTCCTTGACCTCCTCCAATTCTTTTTTCAGCCCCTCTTGAAGCTGATGCTCCTCCTTGTAGTTCGACAAGTCCTTAGACAGCTTGTCCTTTTCAGACCGGACCCGCAGGAGGGCGTCCTCCAATGAGGCAGTGGACACTGAAGTGTCGGTCAGGACCATGGCCGTTTCCATCACCCGGATGACGGCGGCCAAGTCCCTTGCCAGTTCCTTACGCCTGACACCAGCCTCCTGGTTCAGGATATCCCTTGCTTCGGGCGCTGGCACGACGATCGCATCCTCGGTCTTGAAAAAGGCCCGCTCCACATAACAGGGGGGCAGTAAGTAACTGCCAGGTCCGCCCGGACTCCCGTTCCCCCCTATGGTCGACCTTGAGAGAGTCCCCTCCGGACGCTTCCGCTTGTGGAAAGAGGAGGCTGATGGAGGCGGGTTGTAAGGTATGTTAATCATAGATGCCCGAGGAGGAGAGGAGGGCGCTGGACTCGCTGCGTTCGAGGTCCCAGCCCCGGAGTCCCCAACTACCGCCTGAACACGAGGCGCGGTCTTCTTCTTCTTCTTCTTTGGAGCCCTGTCCGGGGCACCAACTTGGTTGGCCAGCTTGAGGACCCGGTCACGAGCGGTGGGCATAGCACCTGCAAAACGAGACACATAAACATCAGCGGGCGAAGACATAAACAAAAATAAGAATAAATAAAACACCTACTCAATAATTCCATGGCCTTCTCCTCGGTTCTACACTCGAGCAAAGCCTTGGTATAAATAATACGGGCCTCGCAGATCGGCATCCCGACCTCATCAACGTAAGGCACACCCTTTCGATCTGTCTAGACCGCCAAGTTGAAGCTCTGCACGTACTCAACCAACTTCTTATAAGCGAGTCTATCCTCGACGCCCAGCATTGCAAACTTAATCCTATAATGGCTAGTGGTGAGATCGAAATGGTCGCGCTGCCACCTCAGCGGTATCTTCGACATCAACTTCTCCTCCCCATCTGCTTCCCGTTTGTAGTAATAAAGAGAATGCAGGGCAGCACGGGTGATCGGTCTCACCACATACCACCGACCCTTAAAATGACGGGCAGAATCCACGTACATCTTGAACAAACGTACAGGTTGTTTGAAGGAAACCCAGCTGTGTCGTCCCCGAAGACCGGACCGCTGGAGGTGGAAGACATGGAAGAAAAGGGCCCGAGTACACCCAATGCCGAGGAAGCGGCAGACCAACTCAAACGCCCGCATAAAAGCAAGGGCATTAGGGTGTAACTGAGACGGCGCAAGCCGAAGCCACTTGAAGATAGACATTTGAAAAGAATTGAAGGGCATCCTAATCCCCGCCTCCCGGAAAGAGAACTCGTACATGGCGAATTGCTTCCTCGGGAAACGATGGCATATCCGGTCCGCCTCTTTGGGAGCATGGCACTGCCAGTTTTCAGGATCTTCCCGGCTTCTATCCTCCACCACGGCATAAGCGGGGATCGCCTCGTCACAAAAATAGGATTCCTCATCCAAGGGTTCGTCCGCAACCCAAGAGAGGTCATTCTGCCCGGACGAGGAGGCATGCTCAGTACCATCCCTGGTGCTCTCCTCCCCGACAGACAAACGCGTGATGTCCGCATCCTCGGACCGTGGCCCGACGTCTTCTCTTCTCGGTCGTAAACGCCCGGTTGCACCTGAAACGCAGATAGAAAGAGTGAATTCGACGTCATATCAAATCCACCCTTCCACCGCAGGTCAAGTGAAAGGGCATAGAAGCGACGTTCACAGGCACCAGTGCGAAACTCCACCACTGCCACCAGGCCCGGTTGAGAAGTTTCGCACGTGTTCGACGCAGGAATACGCATGTTCTTATGCACCGGGCAAAAATCTCATACATGCTTATGAAAATTTTGCCCGACACATGAAATTCCTGCCCGGGACAATCTAATCCTAACCCTATTTTTTCATCTACAGTCTATTTCACTATTTCTAAGTCAAATCTAATCACCCTATAACAAATACAACATGCATTCACAGCCATTTAACACAAAAAAGTGGAAAATAGAGGATTAAGAAGACAAAAATGATACCTGACATGTTGAGAATCAAAAAGAGACGGTGGCGCGCGAGCAACAACGGTGGTTCAGGCGGCGAGACAGGCGGAGACAAGGAAATTCGTCAGAGCTTCCGGTGAACGTCTGAGCGAAAAAGTGAAAATGAAGTCACTCAGCTTCCTTTTATAGTCCCAGGCGCATGGATCAACGCGCTAGGTCATCATTACCTACTGCCTACGTCGCCGTTTGCACACTAAACGAAGCGACACCATTAATACTGAAACACGTCAATCCATAAGGAAACCGAAACGACGTCGGGCAGCTATACACCTCCCCGACTCCATGGAACGTCCCCAACCCCGTACGATGTCCTCGACTTCCACAAAAACAGCACGAACCCGTCGATGACCTTCGTCCTCGACACTATTTGGAGTATCAAGTGCCCGAGGATAAAGGGATGTTGCGGGCAGTTCTGCTGGAATATTACGTGCCCAGCCATACGCCTGCTACCTTATCCTTGGCGCGCGTACCCCGATTGCAGTACAAGTCATCACTCTGACTCAGAGACTCGACTTGGGGGGCTCCTGTTCTGGACTGGGCCGCGAGGATATACAAGGGCACGTCCCAACATATGCCGGGCAAAGGCCCATGTTCTCGAGCAGGTGAACCTCTTAGATAAATCACCTGCTGATACGACGGGCACACACTGAAGACGGGCAGAGAGCATGTCTGCCAGCTCATCTGCCACGCCACCCAACTGCCCTTCATTATCTCCTGGAAGATAGGGGCAGTTGGACCAAGGGGCGGACCTTTTGTCTAGGTCTTCACGTTTCCTACGCGTCCCTTGGCAGCTCCTCCTTGGGCCTAGCCAGATTAAGCCCATTGAGGGGCCTTGGCCCAACGCTGGGGGCACATTATAAATACCCTTTCTTGGCAAAGGGTCAGGTATTCTCACTCATTCTGAACAAACCTTAATATTTTGTACCTCTTCTAACTTAAGCATTGGAGTGCTTTGCAGGTACACCCTATTCCTCACTTCATTCTCTGGCCCATTCATCAAGTCATTGGAAGGCCCTTCTGATCAGGTGAGATCAGATACATTCTTGAATCTTTTTAATACATGTTCCCTCAAAGAAGTGTCAGTGGCTTGTATGTGAGGGTGGAGTAATGGTCGATGGGCTTGGGGGAGTTTCGGTATTATGGGTAATGGTGTCGTTTCCGGGCTGAATTCTTCTACCACGGAAAGGGAGTTGTTGTCCCTTGGTAGCTTGCTCCAAGCGGTCCAACTGGAGCTTGTTGGCATCGACTCGGTAAATTGGGTGGCAGCCTATGGGGCCATTTTTTCGGTCGGTAGCTTCCAGGAAATTACCGGTATTTTTAGAATTCATTTTGGTCCTTTAAATGCTTTCTTTTTCCTATTTTCGGTCATGTTTCTCTAAACTCCCATGGATCATTCCTCTATTTTCCCTAAGATTTGTGTTATTCATGAACAACCTAAGATTTCAACCCTGGAAATCCTAGAGGTGACTCAAAAGAAGTCATTCATCCAAGCTATTAGTGGATTGTGTGATATTCCCGCTTCTTAGTTCCCTCAAGATATCATCAAGGGTGATAGGCCCTCGATTATGATTCATGCAGAAGAATACAATGCATGGTTATAGGATTGCAAAAATAATCTTCATGGTATGATTCTTTGGCCTAAGGGTGTTACGTCGCATATTATTGTTGCACGTTGCTCCAAGCATGTTAATATTTGGACTGAAGTGAATAACTCGGGTGTTCTCTCGCTTGGTAAAGTCTAATGTGAATTCACATTTGCTCGCGCGGAAGTCATAGGGAGAGTTTATGCCTTAGGTACTCTGAATCGCAATCCTGGATCTCTGAAGTTGTTTGCCTGGTCCAAGGATTTCAATCCCTCCTCTTAGAATAATACTTCTGCTCAGGTATGGGTCAATTTTTTTTATCTCTCGTAGGAGTATTGGAGACCAAGGATTCTTTTCGCCATTTCTAGTAGTGTTGGTACTCCTATTTGTATTGATGCCTCTGTCTTTAAGCATGGGGTTGATCACACCTTTGGAAATTTCGTAAGAGTTCTTATTGATATGGATCTTGTTCAACCCTTCAACTATAATGTGTTAGTTCAGAGAGAGGGATTTTCTTTTCTTGCAGATATTGAATCTGAAAATTTGTCTGAATTTTTTTCGTAGTGCAAGAAAGCGGGGCATTGGGTACAAAATAGTAAAATGTTGAATAAACTTATGCATAATTTTTCTTTTGTGCATAAATTTAAGACTAATATAAGGAAGGGTGTTATGCTTAACAAAATCATAATTGCGGATAAGTTTGATATCCCTGTTGTTGATCCGGATATGGATCAGCCTGTTATTCTTGAGGTTGCCCCCGTGGAACCCCTCGTTCCTCCAAATTTTGTGTCTCAACCTTCTTTGGAGTCAGAATCCTTTTCAGACTGTGTGACAACGGCGATTGAAGACCGACAGTTAGTCCATATTTTTGATGTTGTTAATAATATGGTGTTGTACGATATTTTTTTAAGGAATTCATGGGTTGCTCTTATGGAGGACGTTGGGGTTTCTCAAACTGTTACGATTAACAACGACAAAGGGGCTTTTCCTGCTGCAATTTCTAATTTGAATAAAAAATAAATTCAATCGAATCCTAAATAGAAATATGGTATTAGGTCTCAAGCAGGACCCAAAAATCCTTCCTTATGAAGACTTTTTTATTGGAATATTAGGGAAATTGTTAATCCCCCCCATCAAGATTAGCATTGAAGATATTATGGAAAGTTCACAAACTTGATTTTTTGTCCATTGTTGAACTGAAAACTTCATTTGTCAAATTTCCAGACAATTGGTTCCTAAAGCTTTCCTTTAATCTTTTTGCTGTCAATGATTCTACTCTTCCATCTTTGTGGTGTTTCTTCAAGGTTGAAATTGTTCTGACTTATTATTGGTACCTTTGGCCAATTTGTGGCTTTTTCTTTCGTTTTAGAACAAAAGATTCAGGCAACGACTGCGGTTTATGCATCTAAAAATTTGTACAAGAGGAAAGAGCTTTGGAATGATTTCACTGAGATTCAAATTCAGCATCCTCTCGCTTGGAATTTTACGGGTGATTTTAATGTTATAATGGGTGCTCATGAGCATTGTGGTCTTAATGCCCCTACTAAGGGTCCTATTCTAGATTTTCAGGATTGGACGAATTCAAATAAACTCATTCATCTTCCAACTCAAGGAGTTTTCTTCACTTGGTCTAACAAAAGGGCCCAACCTTATTTCATTGAAAGACGTCTGGACAAGGCTATTATTAATTTTTCTTGGTTGAATTCTTGTGCCAGCACCTCGATTTTCACCCTTACCAAGCCGAATTCATATCATTTTCCCATCCTTATTGATTTTAATATTAACCTTATTAAGTTAGTATCTCAATTAAGGATTTTTAAAACTTGGATTTTACATTAGGATTGTAGTAGTATCATTGAAGATTGTTGGAATGTTAAGGTTGTTGGTTGGCCTATGTCGGTCCTCTGCAGAAAGCTTCAACTTCTTATCATGAAGAGATTTTATCTCATCATCCATGGCCTTCAGTCATTCATTCTTATTTCGACTCCTCATAACTTCCTTATAGTCTTTAGGTTCTTTGACTAGAACCTAACTTACAGAGATTAAAGCATAAGCTATAAGATCCGCATAACCAAGTCTTTGAGGTGGCTTGATGACTCTTCTTGACATGTCTTTTTCTAGCAGGTAGTCATTATTAGTCTCCTCATCTTCGACAGCAGCTTTTGTTTCTTCTTTGACTTCATATGGGTTATGCAATTCAGCATCATTATGCTTAACCTCAACATGAATTTCTCCTTATTCCAGCTCTTCACCAACATCATCAGTTTTCTTGAAAGTCATCTCATCTTCATTGAAAACTACATCTCGACTGTTGATACACTTCATATGACTTGGCTTTAGGCACCATAGCCTATAAGATTTGACTCCTCCAGGGTATCCCAGGAGCATGCATTTCAAAGCTCTAGGTTCGAGCTTGTCTTACCTAATGTGAGCATAGGCCACACAACCAAATACTCTCAGTTTGTCAAGATTTGGTGGATGTCCCGACCAAACTTCTTCAGGTGTCTTCATATCTAATGTAGTCGAAGGACATTTGTTTATCATATATGTTGTTATCAAAACAACCTCAACCCAAAACACCTTCTTCTATTCAGGCCTAACCAACATGCATCTAACCCTTTCGAGGATTGTTCGATTAAATCTCTCAGCTAGACCATTTTACTGAGGAGTACCTGTTACAGTCTTATGTAGTGTAATCATAGACTCGACACAATAATTGTTGAAATCTTCATTGAAGAATTCAAGGCCATTGTCATTTCTAAACCTCTTGACCTTTTTTCCAGTTTGAGTTTCTACCGGAACCTTCCAACTTTTGAAATTCTCAAAAATCCTTAGTCTTCTGAAACCCATAACTTTCTAGAATAGTCATCAAATATGGATTGAAAATATCTTGCACCTGAATGTGAAGGATTCCTTGCAGCCCCCCAAAGATTAGCATGGATGTAATCAAGGGATCCATGTGTTCTTTGTTTACCTTTGTTAAACTTCACCCTACAAGATTTACCGAATACACAAGATTCACAAAACTCCAACTTCTCGACTTTGTCACCACCTAACAGGTTTTGTTTCCCCAATTCGACCAGGTCTCTCTTGCTGACATGGCTCAATCTCATGTTCCATAATGTTGTCTTCGACAAAAGTTTTATAAATGCAATATTTGTCGAACCACTTACAACTTCAGCCTCAAGGGTATACAAGCATTGATTTTCACGTCTCTCAAGACTTCCTTAGACCCCTTCATGACTCTAGGATACTTTTCTCTTCTTGAAAAATATATCCCTTCTTGTCGAATTCACCAAGAGAAATCAGATTTCTTTTCAAGTCAGGTACATACTTAACTTCAGTCAATAGCTTTATTGACTCATCATGGAGCTTGAATCTCAGATTGAATACCTGCAAATTTGTAAGCTTTGTTGTTTCCTAGCATCACTGGTCCACCATCTTAATCACATAATTCCTCGAACAAATCTTTGTTTGGAGTCATGTGCCAAGTGCAACATGAATCCATAATTCACTCTTTTCTTGAGTCACCATTTGAAACCACAAGACATCAAATGAGTCGAAATTATCTTGAACAATGGTTGCATTGCCACTATCCTTACCTCCATGATCTTCCAGGCATTCAGGGCACACCTTTGTTGTGTGACACACCTTCTATAAGACTTTTGCTGACTTCTACCCTTCTTCTTATCGAACTTACCATCCTTTTGCAAAAATTTCCCCTTAATGGTCAAACCTTCATCAACCGTCGAAGGTTTATGCTCTTTTCATTCGTTCAAATCTATAGAGTACAAAGCATATTGAACATCTTCAAAGGTCAGCGACTCCCTTCCATACAATAGAGTTTCTTTGAAGTGAGCATGTGTTATGGACAAATGGCACATCAACAACAGGGCTTGATCTTTATCATCGATTTTTACATCAATATTTTCAAGATCAAGAATCAACTTGTTGGACATATCCAACTCTTCAGCCAATACTTTGTCTTCACTCATCTTGAATGAATACAAAACTTGTTTCAGGTAGAGTCGATTCACCAACGATTTGGTCATATACAAACCTTCAAGTTTCAACAATAATCTCGATGTCGTCGTCTACTTTGATACATGTCGAAGAACCTTATCACCAAGGCTCGAGAATATTGAGTTGTGGACTTTCTCAATCATGAACGTCTTTTCTTTTTCAATTAGCGCATCGTCCATGGTTGCAGCTCCCTCCAGCGCTTCCAAACAACCTTGTTGAACAAGTAGGGCTTTCATCTTCAAGCGCCACTGATCGAAATCGTTCACTCTGGTGAACTTTTAAATTTCATACTTTGTTGAAGACATCTTTTTCATGCTCACCGCACCAATTTGTTGTGAAGTCGGATACCTTAGAAACAAAGTATAATAGGTTTCTTTATGATCAAGAAACCCACAAGGGTTATGGTTTAGAGTAAAACAAGGATAACAACAAGAATTGACTATAAACAGTTATTCTTTCATTTCTCTTAAAACAAGATTACAAGTATACAAGAATAATAAATAACCATCTCACATTTAAATTAGAATTTTATCTTCCTATTTTTCCTTATCAATGAGAGACTAGTATGTTAAACTAACACATTAACCAAATAATTTTTTTAACAGTTATCCATTACAAGTTAACTTGGGATACAAGTTAACTTAAACAATTGGACTTACAAGCAAGACTCAACAAACCTAACAATATTGACTAATGCATGTTAGAACAAACTTCGGCTATAACACGCATTACTTCGACATCAGCAAGACTCAATTCAGAATACTAACAAACCTAACAATATTGACTAATGCATGTTAGAACAAACTTCGATTACAACACGCATTACTTCGACATCGACATGTGAACAAACTTCGATGACATGCTAAGACTAGAGTTTGATCCAATATCTCACAGTTATCCTGCAACAGAATGATCTCTACATTTCATTCACATCTTTGTCAGTCTACAACTCAATAAGGTTGTATTTCACTCTTCTGTTATCGTTCTAATCTTCACAAAACTCGATCTTTCTCACCTTTCCATTGGCACCATCAAGCAAGAATTCGCTCAACTTCGACGTCAGGTTGACAAAAGAGATGGTGTCATCAAGAAGCTTAAACTCTACAGGAGGAGAAACTCCGTTGAAATAAACTTCTGCCTTAATCAAAAATTGAGGAAGAGACATTTTTTAGATGTGTTTATCAACAAGAGATCCATATTTATACAAGTGTGAATCAATTCTAGACAACACAAATTACCCTATTTATACAAGTGTGAATTAATTCTAGACAACACAAATTATCAGTGCAATCACAATCGCACAATACTGTTGGTTAGGGGTGTTCGCGGGTTGGGTTGGGTCTAATTTGATTAAATCCAATACCCGACCCGATCAATATTCTTTGGGTTGGGTTGAGTGTTCAACCCGTAATTTCAAGATTATACCCGAACCAATCCAACCCGCTTATCAATGGGTTGGGTTGGGTTGGATTCGTGGGTCATCTACTAAACATAATTTTCAAATTCTAAATAAAATCTATCATTTAATTAACTTATTTATATTACAAAAAAATTTAAAAAATCATAAACTTTTAGTATTCAATTTGAATAAAATTTATTGGTTAATAAAAAATTAGAAAAATATACAAACGGTGTAGAGTATAATATAAAAAGTAAGATATATCTATCTTTGAATAGATAAAATTGATCTCTCAAATTTGATTTAGACTTATGTTTTTACCATTAATAAAAACTATAATTATATTAAAAAATATATGCATTCTAAGAATTATGCTAGATAATTTATAAATAAAATTAAATAAAAATAGTGTGAGATATATTAATGGGTTGGGTTCGCGGGTTCTTGGATTTAAAATTTCAAACCCGTTACCCGAACCAAACACCAATGGGTTTGAATGGGTTAGTTCGGGTTGGACCCGTGCATGATTGGGTTGGGTAAAAATAAGGGTTGGGTTGGGTTGGGTGAGTGGGTTCGCGGGTTGGCCCGTACCCATGAACACCCCTACTGTTGGTAAAATCATGACCATCCAAAAAAACCTAAAAATAAAACTACCAAAAATTCCACCTTAAGTGAAATTTCCAGTATCAACACAAAAATTTCAAATTTATAAACAATTTACACTTCACCGAAAATTTGAATTTCAATACACCGAAAATTTGAAATTTCCGGGACACCAAAATTTTCAAATAAACTACCAGAAATTTTGATATAACTCCAAGAAATTTCTAACAAAAATTTGTAATGTTTTTTGTTTTTCTCCAAGGGACAATTTTAACATTTGAAAAATTAGGGATGTCAGATTTAATTTTGGGGATGACAGGCAGAATTCTTGCTATGTGGCAACAACATGGTGTGTCAATGCATCATTTACCCCACATTTACATATGCTTGTGGCTGTGGTTGATCTCTGTATATTACAAGAGGAAATTTATCCAGGAAGGTAAGTTTTAACTATCACTCTTATTTTTCCACTTTTTAAAATGCTTTTCTCTAAAACCTTCCTATCTGCAATAACCAAACTTGTAGGATCAGTCTTGGTTATTTCTGGCATGCATAGCTCCTAACAGTGTGCCTTGAAGGACGTTCAAGAAAGTCAAAAGGATGAGACCACTGAGCTCTTTATGCTAATGCATTAAGAGAAACAGAATTTTCTCAGAAATTAGACTTGCTTTGCATCTGTCCAAGAGCAACAGCAATGAAATTGATGAAATTGCAACATTCTTTTATAAATGTAGCAAGTATTCAAGTGACGCCAAAGAGCACAGGCTTATTCATAGTTGTAAACGCTGCATTCATTGAATGCTATAAATAAGTTCACATCAAGAAGTTATAATACAAGTGTATTACAATGATAGAAATAGACAGCCTTGACTTATTGATAACTTAAAATATTGCATTTGTTTAGAAAAATCATGTTTTAAGAAAACATTAATATATTAACTTACACAAAGTTAGTTACAAATGAAAATCTCTTTCTCTCTCATCCCTTTCTAATAGTTTAGATCAATTAAACCAAACAAACATGAACACTCTACTCTACAAACAGAAACTGTGTAATAATAACGTGATCACCACTATTTTGCTCAAAAGCTACACCCACTTTCTCAATTCCAAGAGTTAAATATCCCTCATCGGTTAACTCCACAAGGAAGAGTTCCTTGTTCTTTCTCAATCTTACGAAAGAGTTCTAACTTGAGTTGCTTAGATGTGAAGAAGGTTGTTGTTAAATAACTTTTCTATTACAATATACACAACAAGTCAGTGAATACATAGTTGAATCTTAAAACACATGTAGAATGGTGCATTCCACACTTAGAGGTGGAGATAATGTAGAGGGAAAAATGAAAGAAAAAAAGCGACCTTAAAGAAGGTAAGTGAGGATGGAAAATAAAGAAACTACTTCTGATTACTAGGAAATTTGCAAGGCTCTGACCCTGGCAGTCAGTTCTCTAACTTGGCTTCTGAGCCGATCTGGATTGCAAAAGAAGTCTACAAAGACGCGCCGTTGAAGTCCTATTTCTTGCGAATGGTGTTTAACAATCTGGATGACAATGAAAATCAAGCTTCAGTCAGCATAACAGAAAAATGTTCTGAATCTTTGGATTATGTGGAGAAGTCAATAGTAAGATGTACAACAGAAATGGCCCACATCCCTTTGCATACTATACTCTGGCAAATTTTACTTTCTTTGAAAACCAAGGCACAATTCAACATCATGGAGAAAATATATTTCATTTATTCCTTAAAAAAAATCATTAATTAATTCACAATAACCACATCAGTTAGAAGCAGCCAAGTGAACAAGATTATTCCCGAGAAATCGTCAATATAGGGAAATTATTGATTAGACGGCAGGATGAAAGGCTCAGATTATCAAACCCACAAATGAGGGAAGCAGTGTTAATAGAAAGTACACGGAAGAGACGTGTGGAATAGCGATGCATGGCAAAGTTAAGTCATTATTTTGTTATTATACTTCATACTTGTTTCGCATTATAGTTGGCATGCTTTCACTATAATCCATAAGGCCAACTGCCATATTGTTATGGCCGTTTTTTTGGGCTTTCCACCATACACCATTTTTAATGAAAAACCTGGATATCCACAAGGCCATCTGCCATATTGTTATGACCGTTTTTTTTTTGGCTTTCCATCATACACCATTTTTAATGAAAAACCTGGATGTCTTCAAAAAGGCTTTGTGATGTGCAATTGTGCAGAACAAATCAGATGGAACTAAACCTTAAAGTCACATTACCTCATTTTTCTTGACATGCTCTAGTGTCACCTCTTCCACAGCAACAGAGAGCTTTGCATTAATCTTTTCCATCTCATCGAGCTCTTTCATCAATGGCTAATTAAGACATATAGAACAAAGACAAAATGGAAAATCACAACACCGAAAAAAGGAGCCAAAAGCTTATATAACCCTACAATAATAACAGTAATCATTTATTCCACTAGGTAGGGCCAGATCAGTGAATCAATCGATGTCACTGAACTCTATTGAAAAACAATCTTTTGATTAAACCATTTAGTGACACTGACACCTTCTAATGCTTAAAGCATTCTGACAATGTTTTACCAAACTCCCATGCTCCCTTATTTCCATATATATCTCACTAATCTCAAACTGAATTCACTCCTATCTCCAAATTTGTCACAACTACACAAACAAGCATTCCACTATGCTGCAGGTGAATCAGCCAATTTACCAAGTTTGATTATCTACTTCCCAACCTTGTAAAAGCGGTCTTAGTACTAAAGGCGTCAATCAACTAAAAGTAACACAGCTAAAACCATAGAAGAAAAAAGGAAAAACAGCTGTAATATTGATAGCACAAAGCCGTAGATTAAATGAAATTCATACCCGAGGGGTCAGTATTGGCTGTGCAGTTGTTGAAGATGCAAAGAGCAGTTGTTGCATACTTTGAATAAGGTTGCACCTGTATTGAAAAATCCACAAAGAAAATGTCACTCATTACTTGACCATTATGGAAAAGAAGAGCGAAACTTATGCCACTTAAAACATGCAACAACATCAAATATGATTGTACGTACGAAACGATTAGGACATGGACTTCAAATTTGATAATAATGCAGTTGATCAAGAAAAAGAAAATATCTCATGCAGTGCAAATAAATGTTAGGCGACTTCTATTTACACCCATGTTAACAATCATAACCATCTTACTACAATAGAAATAATAACTTTTGGCATATAAAAGAGCACTTTAATTACATGAGGTCATTAAAGTTAATGGATAAGTAACCCAAAAACGACATCATAACAAACAATTCATAAATATTTACCAAAAAACTTACAGTTCATTAATACACCTATTTCGTTCTTCTGGAAGAGAATTATCGAGGTCCGTTTGAAGTGTCATTAAATCTGAATGAAGGGCTGATATTTGTAGGACAATGCCTGGTGCTGATACGTATGTCGCCAGTGCAGCTTGAGTATCTGGGAAAAAGGTAAAGTAAAAAAGAAAATGGACATGGCTGCTTATAAGAAGTCTGTGAGAATCATTATAACTTGAACAAATCATAATACTTTGATAAATGAATCCCTACTTGAATAAATTTTCAGTAAGTCTCTAATAGCATGCAAAAAATGATCACTGTCATGTACTCCCCCTTGTTCTTGACCATCAGTTGCAGCTTGGATAAGAGCCAGACAACGACCCTGCAAACCATCAAATAAAGTTTAAAAGATAAAAGTAGTTAAGGTAATAATTTGAAACTATGGACAAAAAATCTTTATGAGGTATATTCAAGGGCATTAGTGACAAAACACAAAAAGGTAGAGTTATTTACTAAATTATACTCTATCCAGTCACGATTATAAGCAAAAAAATGACCATAAATCTTGGTCAGTATTATCAGTTATTAATCCCAAATAGCAGAGCGGAGCGGCCGACCCCAAAAATGGGATAGCGGAAGGGATAGCCGCTATTTGGCTATTTTTTGGACTAATTATATGAATAATCCATAAAACATATACTTAATGTAAAACTAAACAAATGAAAGATTTATAAAATCAAATATCAAAGAACAATGCTTAATCAAGATTCAAAACATTATATGAAAATTCTTAATGAAAAAAGAAAAAACAGATATTTCAAACAATAAAAGAAGCAAACAAAAATTAAGGGAAATGTAAGTAATAAAATTCAAAACAATACAGGTTAAAACAAGTTTGTATAACCAGAATTTGAAATGGAAAAAAAAACAAAAAAAAAACAAAAAAAAAAAACAAAAAAACTTAACAAGTATTTAAAAACAAAATTAGAGAAAAAGAAGAGAAGTAAAACAATAACACAATAATAGAAGAAAAGAAACAACAAAACAGAAGTAAAACAATAAAAGAATAGAAGAAGTAGAGGAAGAAGAGAAGAAGTAGGGCAAAAACTGAACCAGTCAGGGCAAAACAGAAGAGAAGTAGAGAAGAATAGAAGAATACTAAACTGAAGCAGTTGAATTGAGGTGGAGGAGTTGAGTTAAAAAAAAAAAAAACTTAACAAGTATTTAAAAACAAAATTAGAGAAAAAGAAGATAAGTAAAACAATAACACAATAATAGAAGAAAAGAAACAACAAAACAGAAGTAAAACAATAAAAGAATAGAAGAAGTATAGGAAGAAGGGAAGAAGTAGGGCAAAAACTGAACCAGTCAGGGCAAAACAGAAGAGAAGTAGAGAAGAATAGAAGAATATTAAACTGAAGCAGTTGAATTGAGGTGGAGGAGGAGTTGAGTTAGAGGAGGTGAGAAGAGAAGAGGAGAACAAAAGGAGAACAGTTGCGAAGTCTGAGCAAAACGTGTGGTCTGAAGGGAAAAAGCAAAGAGAAAGGAGAGAGAACCGACGTTTAAATATTTTAAGGGCAACTTGGTCTTTTCGCACCCAAAAAAACCTAAAAAACGAACAAGTCAAAAACCCGCCCGGGCAGGGAAGCGATCCGCTTCTGCAGCCCGCTATCTCTGCAATCACGGCCGCAATCTCAAACTGAGACGTGTGCCGCTCCTCCGTAGCGAAGGGTTTCCACGCCGAGAGCAATTCCCGGGATAGCGCCACTACGGGCGCGATATATAACTCTGACAATTATAAGCAAAAGTCAATAACCTTTAAACTAATTAATGTGTATATTACTAGTATGCCCTTGATTTAATTCAAATGTATTTAATATTGATGTTGATTCATCAAATATAACTAAGGATATTAAAGAAAATTTTACTTTTAATTCAAATGTATTTAATATTGATGTTGATTCATCAAATATAACTAAGGATATTAAAGAAAATTTTACTTTGATTGTACATGAAATCAAGAAAATTAACTACGCATAACTAACTTTCTTAATTAATGTGAAAGTAGTTATTTTTGCTTATAATTGTGACCGGAGGGAGTACTTATCTAGCATTATAAGCCACCTTCCAACTATTTTATGTCAACTAAATATTTTTCAATAATGGTATAAGCCACCTTCCAACTTGTTGGAAAATATTATATTTCCGGTTTTATTATTGATATCTTTATTTGTCTTTATTTTCCTTTATTCTCCATTAAGGAGAAAATCAATTGTATTAATGATATCTTTTCTATATAAATTAGCTTAAGGCTAAGGAATAAAAAATAACAGCTTTTACCTATTCTTTCCAATAGCTTTTACTTATTCTTTCCAATACAACTATTTTATAAATATTTTTCAAGAACAACCAACAAGCCATGAATGATACAACCCATTGCTACATGCTTTCACTCTGACATAGGATTGGGCAAAAAGCAAATTACATGGGTGCATAATTTCAATTACATATTTGTTTATACAGCCTTCTTAAAGAGCACCACTCTTTCCAGAAGAAAATGTGAAAAACATAGTCAAATAGGTTAGAAAGGAAGGGGAGAGCGGAGAGATTAAACTAGACTGAGACACTGAGCTGAAGCAACAAAAAAATACAGAAAATAATAACAATAGAACTAAAGAAAAAGTGCAACGGAAATAGTAAGAAACTATACCACTCGACCCTCTGTTGCAGACAAGTACGCTTGCAGCTCAGACTCAATAAGCTTAAGCAAGTAATATGCTCCAAGCATGTGCTTCTTTTCCAACTGACAGGCTATCTTTAATAATTGATGCCTGGCAAGCAGATTGATGAGATGGTTTATGAACTGCCACAAGAAAGGAGTTCTCATTACTGAAGGTTAATTACATGAACAAAAATTTTAAAAGGTTATAGATCATTTAAAACGATGGTGTTAGTTGTGCAACAGAGAATAGTTCAAGGTAATTGGAAAAATAAAATTCCTAAATTTCCATAAATAAATTATTGGCTTAATTGCACTTTTTGTACTGCTGGTTTGGATTTGTTTCATTTAAGAACCCCGAGATTTTAATTTGAAATTCAACTACAAAGGATAAGAGATAAAACACAACATAGATAATATCTATATTTAATTATCTTAAGAGTGTGTGGTTGGGCCTAACTTAGCCCTACAAAACTGGCTAGTAGGGTGAGGATTGTCCCCACTTATAAACACATGTTCAGGCCATAGATTGTCTGATGTGAGACTCTTAACACCCCCTCTCACACAAGAGATTTGCGTCTGGGTCGTGGAACTAAATGGTGGATGGTCCAATGGATCTTAAACAAAGCTCTGATACCATCTTAACAATGTGTGGTTGGGTCTTACTCAACAATACAAAACCGGCTAGTAGGGTAAGGATTGCCCCCACTAGGACTCTTAACAAATTAAAATGCTATTTTAATCTAGACTAATTTCAAATAATCTAGTCTAAGCTAATTCAAAATTCAAACAATAAATCCTGGTCACTAACAGACTTTTACAGAAACAGACATTCGGAAATGCAGAAATAGGGGATGTGAGCAAGAAATGTACTGCCTGGTCTTAATTTCCCATGTGAGCTATGTGCATTCAGAATTCATGCATTCATGCAATAAAACTGTGTATTCAACAGAATTCATGCATCAAAAATAACGTAACTAATTGTCAAGTAATTCTTATATTTTGGCAAGGAAATATCTCAAGTTGCAGAATGCATACATGAACCTAATTAACATATCCCAAGGTTCAAGGACATTTACAAACAAACACAACCAAGTAGCTAAACATACCGCTTTCTGCCGGTTAATATAGTATTCTTGGCGCATTACCTTCAAATCATAATCACCTAGAAGATAAAATGTATGAGAAGTCCAAAACATGTGCAAAGAGTTGTCTATAATACAAAAAAGAAAATAAATTTAATTTTTCCAAATATTCCAGCCATTAAAATACCTTGTAAAATATAAGTGTCTTGGAGTTGAGCTAGTTCCCAGCACAATTCTGGAATAGTCTGAATAAGGGAGAAATGTATTCAGATGGAAGAGAATATTTTAATAAAGATAATCATAAAATGGTAGGATATTTTAGCACTATTAGGAAGTGAAAAGAGAGTTTTCATCTTGTAACTAACTTTTGATTTATGTTATTGAATGAATCTAGTTACAATTTCTGTTTATATACACAGATTGAGATGACCTGCACTAGCAGGTTCTAACAGAACTAATGACCTGCAGTAGCAGGTGTTACACACTGACCTGCACTAGCAGGTTCTATCATAACTAATGAACTGCAGTAGCAGGTATTACACATTATACAGACTGACACTAGTCAGTCTCAAGTTTATTCTCACTCTATACTCTAATAAGCACCCATAGGCCCTTGGATATAATTCAGTCCTATCTTATTAATCTTCAATGAACAAGTTCTGCCCCATCCGATTATGTATTTCGGATTATTCCATTATCTCCATACATTAAGATCAATAATGGATTTCAATGAAAATCATTGTGACTTACATAATTAATTTAAGTGGATGTGGCAGGCCACTTTTTTTATTCCTTGCTCAACAGCTCAAACTTTTAGGTCATTTGGCTCATTGACGAGGTGAAACATTAATTTCTTGAATAACTTTCTCATTTCTTATATTCAAGGTATTTGTTTCCCTTTCATCATATTTTTTGATGAAACGGAACATAGGCCATTTGTTGTCAAGCTAACATACTAAGGATCAGTTCTAAGGTGTAATGCCCCCATCTTGCGGTGCAGTTGTCAAGCTAGAAGACAAGTGAAAATTAATTAGAAACAGTCAGAGCAATTTGCTGGTTAGACGAGCGTAGTCAGTTACATGATAGACACGGGAATGCAGGGTAGAGGGAATGTTGTGATTTGTGTTGGAAAATAGTGCAGTTTGGTTTTAAAAGGAAAACCCTTGATGGAGAACGCTTTCTCCTATTCCCACCATTCCATAGGATAGTTTTTTTTCCTTCAATTGTTTCTATCAAATTCTCACTTCCCTTCATTGGGTTCTTAACAACAGTTATTTTGGATCTGAATAGGAGAATGGACATCAACAGAATAAACTTCACAATAGACTAGTATTTATGTCAATCATAACAATGTGGCTAGAAAAGGGAACGACTCTCTAAATAACATACTAATAAAGTAAAAGCTTAAGCTTAAAAGTTTTGAAAAATGGAGACTGGATTGCCTTTGATTACACATAGTATACAACTCAAACTGTTATATACAAAATTACTAATTTGTCAATTATGTTTAAACATAAAAGTCCAATCATTTTTATTAAAAAATAGCAATGCTATAAGGGAGAAGGTACACAAGCATTGAACAGAAGCCTTGTAGTAACAAACCTCTGATAGAAGTTTTTCTTCATGATTATAAAGATTTGAAAGTTCTCCTTTCAATTCAGAATGCTTTCTCCTGAACATTGCACCAAATGGCATGATTACACATAACAAACTGTCATTGTAATTTAAAAAATAAAAAGCATTTACGGTCAAAACAATTTGAAAGTTCACATTTTAATTCAAATATCCGAACCTAACATATTGATATGATTTCACAGCAAAAAAAAAAGTTTACAAAATAAAAGAACTCTTTCACAGAATATTGCTTTGTAAACTGGTCATTCATATGCATTTTTGTTCTTGTACATAAATGGAGAGCTATAGTGGTTTCTAAAACACAGTGAAGAAGGTCATGGCAAGTGTCTTGAAAATTTATCATAAAGGAGGACAGAAGTTACAAATCTAAGACCAAGGAAGCATAAAGGCATTACAGTTACCCCAGCTGTAACTGACAAGTGTCAGTCAGTCCTAGAATTCACCTGCTATAGCAGGTTATAAGAAGGATCTATAAATAGATTTAATCCAATGTAAATCATCATTATCTAAAATACATTTCAGATTCATCCCATAGAGTCCAAGAGAATCATGACTAATATTCAAGATTCTGAATAGTAATGATAGATAAGGGACGAACAATACACACTAATACAATACTCCCTCTGTTCCTTTTGCCTATAATACCCCTAACATTTTACTAAATTATTTGACTTTTATCTCTCCCTCTAATAAATAATTAAGGGTAATTTTGACAAAACTTCAATCATTACTACTTTAAACTTTAAAATGACACTTAAAAAGGAACAATTTTTTTCTCAAATGTGACACTTAAAAAGGAAAGGAGGGAGTACTTCATTGCAATTATCCTGGGAATAATTTCCTGCAGTAGCAGTTACAAACTGCAACAGCAGTTACTGAATACACAATTAACTGTATAATTAAATACAACCACTAGGAATAGAGAGTCTAGACTCTCGCTCTCCCAAACCAATCAAGTCAATAATAAACTGAATGAGAGACTTTCTCATTCTTTATTTATTCTACTTAAATACATGACATCTAATTATATAATTTAGCTTGGGCCAACGCCTAACAAATACATTAGTAATTGGAGAGCTACTAACAGATTCTAACATCATCAAAGCTAAAATTAGAGACAAATTACCTAAGAAAATGGTGGTCAAAATGCATGTGAGCTTCATCTGATGATACTTGTGATTTAAGCGTCATTAAAATGGCCTGCTGCTTTGCATTCTCAACTTGTGCTTCCACCCATTGTCTTTCACTTATTCCAAATCTATCATGATTTAAAGACCATAAGAACTAAAATATTGGTGGAATCTCAACATTTTTTCTACAATACGGGAGGGGAAGATCACTATTCATTTAGGGGGATGGAGAAGGCCCTAGGTCATACATTGCTCAATGGGAATTCAAACTGTGTCCATTTAAATTACAAAGCTAGGCAGTCACCATTGCTCTAGCATTCACAGGATATAGTTGTCTAGCATCCTGTCTAATTAAATTGATCTATGTGTGTGTGTGTCTTTAAAAGGAAAGTCATGTGATAATTAAAGATGGTACGCCGGCAAACATAAGACTAATCACATGATACCCACAAGCACATGTCAAAGGATACACAGAATCTCATGTCAAAACATCCCCTCAACTACATCAAAAAGAAAGGCAATGATAAACCAATTTTGGATTGGGATCTGGCTAGAAACAAGGTTTGGTCTAGGTTGTTATAGACATTATTGGGAACACAAGAACATATCTTAACATTATGCTGGAGAATCATAGTTTATCCCGTATAACTAGTTTCCAATCTTACAGTGAGTTTGGTACAGCCAATTTGTCGATGAAAGAACTATGTGAGAGAGAGATATACGAGAATCTGAGAAACAAGATACACAACTGTCACCAAATTCATCCATCTAAAAGACTAAAGTAGTGACACGGGGACAAATTGGAGGGCAACTTTGTATTTTTTAAGTAACTAGGTTGATGGGAAATATTAGAGGACTACTATGGTAACGGTTGAATTTTTTAAGGGCCAATTTGGAGAAAAATATCTTTAGACTGAAGCTAATAGGGTGACACTCAAATATTTGGAGGACCGAGGACGGATAGAAGGTTTGTTCTTATCAATCAATCCACAAATTACTGAACTAAAGCAGACTAATAGAAGGTTTGTTCATATAGATCAATCCACAAATTACTGAAGCAGACTATCAGCAATTATAACGGAAGGAAGCACATACATTGAACGAAGCCGTTGCAACTCAGATACACGTTGATGATGAGATTTTTCTAAATCTGTTTAACCACGCACAAAAAAAGTCATGTTAACAATATGCTAGTTCATACGGATATGTGTTTGTGTATAAGAATTTATTTGAACAAGCCACAACATGGTTGTATAACTTTTATTTAAACAGAGTTAAAGATGTATTTGTTATGAGCCTCAATTTTGTAGTCTGACACTTTATGAGCAACTTAAATTCAAATGCAGCTTTATGATGTGTAAGATACAGAATACCTGAATTTTAAGAAATATTTGCCTATACCATTTCATTAGAGCAACAAATAAGAAACTAAAACACAAATGCATCCCCATGTTACCTACTATTTGCATCAGTACAAATGCTATACAATGACAAATATTTATATTGATAAGAATAGATTAAAACTTTCTTGTTCACTGCCAGTAACAAAGCTGAAAGATCCAAATTAGATTTGCAAGTCATAACAGATAAAGATAATACTAGTATATTGAGGATGATGAAAAGTAATAGGGAATTGTAAGGAGTGATATGTATACCTCTAACATAATTACTTGAGACGTCATCAAGATTTACCCATGAACATTTAGATTTCCCCTCCTCGGCAACAAGTCGAAATGGACCCTAATATTGAAATTAAGAAACAAAATAATGAAAGGACATCAAGACCTAAACAGATAGAAAATTGATAAAAAAGAATAACATACCACTCTAAATAAAGGCAAGAGACTAATCTGAAAAGTTCATCACACAATCACAATAATGCTCTTAATTTTTGAAATATTACACATAGACCATATATATGGTATGAATAGACCTTAAGATTAAAAGAGCAATATAAAGTACTGAGGAAAGCTTGCATGTATTTTTAAAGTAGTGTATCAATTTGAAACAAGAAACCTAATATTCTTTTTTTCAGCGGAAACGTTCAGGACTAGGAGCATGCCACATCGACTGAACATAAGATGTACTCCCTCAGTCTCACAATGAGTGTCACGTTTTACACGCACACAAAAAAATGTCTCAAAACAAATGTCATTTTCAATGTGATACTAATTACTTTTTTTCACTTGTGCCCTTTAATTAACACTATGTGCATCACTCTCAAGTCATTATATTCCACTTAGTATTTATGATAGTGGTGATTACACCAATGCTTATTTAGGATAATTTGATAAAATTACTATTCTATTTCTTTCATTTATAGTCTTTTCTTAATTTATGTGAAATCAGCAACAAGTATGACACTCATTGTGGGACGGAAAGAGTATATTTTATGTCCTAATCAAATATATGCATCAGAGCTTAAGACTTTGCTATAACTAACCTTTTTTTGTGCTTATAACTAACCTTTTTTAAGTCCATTAAGGTTAAGAAACAGCATGTATGCCTTCTATTCCGTGTTTCCCATTCTTCCCTACTCATTTTCTTTCATTCTAAGTTGTAGTCAATAGCGGCAAATAGCAAGGCTATAGCAGGGTAACGGAGCAGAGCAGAGGCCAGCCACTATGTAAAGAGTCTTAGCGGTAAGAGCACTATAGCAGCCGCTATAGGGTAAATAGCAGGCCACGGGGGCAGAATGGTTCCCAGGCCAGAGCGGTTTCAGGCCTGTCATCCTCTTCCTCTCTAATAAAAACAAAATTAAACCGTAATTTTAAAAGGTTTTAATGGTAATTTTGGGTTTATCAATCAAATTTGAGTTGAGACTTCACGGTCGTTTCTGCACTTCAACCATTCCAAAGAAAAATCATGCCTTCCTCCCTCCTCTCTCTCTCTGCACTTCGTTCTTCCCTCTCAGCCGCCTTCTCCTCCCTCTGCCCCATCATTTCTATCTTTTTAGGTTGATTTTTTACTTCTTCTCTGTTTCTTTCTTTTTCTTCTCTGTTTTTTTTTTCATTTTCTATTCCAGCACTTCTTCCTCTCTTATTTTTTTTTCTACTTGGGCCCCTATTTTTTTTCTCCCTCTGTTTTGCTTTTTCTTCTGTTTTTATTTTAATTTGGTAGTAATACTAAAAACAAGTGATCCTAAGAAAAACAGTAAAAAGAAAAGTGTGTTTTATCCACGTACTGTATCAAGTTGCTTAGAAAACCATTGATTAAGTTCTTTGAGACAAGATGAGTCTTCAAACAAAAACTGGGTGAAGTCTGAGTATGCCAAATATATACCATCTTCTGCATTTCAAAGTAGCAAAATTCATCCGAAGAAAGATGAAATCAGTCAATAATCAATGGCAAAGCAAATTTAGAAAAATAAATATAAATAAAAATAATGAAATAGAGCAACGAAACAACTAGTTGAGCAAGCAAGAACAAATGCAAGGTAAATGTAAGAAATTAACAATCACATATGTTTCAAGCATACATCATGATTCATTGCCAGAAATATTCTCTCAGATGCCACAGTGCATAAGTTTTATCATCTTATTCAACAAGACTAAGAGATCAATACTGCTCATATTTCAATCAAATTAAAGAGGAACTTGTGGCAAAATATTTTGTTGACAACCAAAATACCCACAATTTATATATCTTTGTAGCCCAACTTAAACAACCAAAGTTGAATGTTAACCAAGCAAATTGTCATTTGATGTTTCAATGCCTAACATAGTTGAGCAATAAAGCTTCCAATAAGATGTAGGCAATAAATTTCAGGTTGTCACTTGAAAGATCACGTATATACACAGTTAACAAAAAAAATAAAATGAACTTTCTAAAAATAGTAGAAATAAGAAAGAAAAAAAAGAACATAGAAGAGTAAGAAAACAAAATATTACCATCTCCTGAATGGTAATGAGCCAACTCCTCTGCTGTAGAGGCAATCCTTCCAAGAACTGCATTCATCTAATCAACAAAAAGAATCTAATAAAACTGCCACAAGACATCTGAGTAACAATTTTGGAAATTAAATAGAAAGATGGTATTAACTAATGGTATTAAGTGCGGGCTCAAACTCAAAAATTGGTTTTATATCTCTAGCAATAACGATATCCAGATCATTTTGTTACTCTAGTTTGAAAACGATCCACAGTGAAATACAAATATTATTGGATTGATTGCTTTATTACAAAATGTACCATTTCTATATTGAAAAACTCAAACCACGCAACATTATGAATATTGAATGCAAATAACAAATTCAGTGTCCAAATTATTTACCAAGTAAAAGCAATAATTCATCACCACGACAAGAAAAACATGATTAAATAAACTCGTTCATTCTCAACATGTGATTATTAAGAGATTGGTCTGGTCAAGCACCTGTAAATTTCTCCCGGAAAGGCTCTCCTCAATTGTTGCGAGGTGTCCACTAACAACAGAAGTCGCACCAACACGCGCTCGTCTCCCTTGCGTCAAAGTTGACGCCTGGCCAGAAAGCATGTCAAATTGAGATTGAAGTTCTCTTAGCTGTCTTTGCAAATCAGCAGCTTCAGTTTTATAAGCCAAAGTTTCTTCCCTAAACACAACACATTTCATCAAATTCTATTCCCTAACTAAGATGAAACATAACTAAAAAAAATCATGTTATGCAATCATTCTATTTTTTCCAATGTAACATTCAGCCTGTTTACTTTGTGAAAACATTTCCTATTTTGATTTCTTAACATGACCTAGCTTTACTTTTTGACAAGGAGAAAATTGAACGATAATCAAATTGAAATGGAAGGAGTAACAAACTAACTTGATATCCTTCAAATTGAGTGGTTCATGAGGACCAAAAAGAGCTTCCTGATTATCAGTAGTATCGGAGAAAGCTGAAATACTATCAAAAGCGAAATCCAAATCATCGCCTTCCAATAATTTACCTTGGTGCTTGAATTGCTCATACCTGGAAAAAAACAAAACAAATAAACCCTAACAACAGTTACAATAGAGTTAGAGATAGACTAAGAATGAATAAAGAAGGAGTAGTAACAAACTGAGAAAGTTCAGAATGGGAGAGGATATTGGAAGGACGAAGAGTGGAGCAGATCCAGTGAAGAATAGGACGAGTGTCTTCGTATTGGAAAGGCCATTCGAAGCTATCTGGATCCAATGAATCTGATCCAGAATTTGTTCCTTCGTAACCCAGTTCTCCAAGCAATGAGCAAAGTCTTGCGCCGCTCATTTTCTTTGTTGATTTATGCTTCAACTGATGAAATTGGAAATTAGGAATTTGAAATTGAAAATGCAATGTCTGCTCTGCTCGGAATTGGATCCTCTCCTGTTTAATTGTCTTCAGCTTTAACTATGTCTAGCCGTTTGATTAATCTGACGATTGAGAGGAAAATGTGATAAATAACAATAAAGCATGATATAAAAAAAAATACTCCAAACTTATATGGATTTTCTGATTGGCTTTCTCGTCTCACTCATTCTCACATTGTGCTACAGAATCACTCTCTTTTCTAGTTTTCAAATCTCGTTATTCTTTATTCTATTTAGTGGTGATTGTAAGAAAAATGTAATCTTACCATTATATTTGTCTTGAATTTGTGTTTCGCCTTACTTACATTCAAACAAAACACTTTTCCAGCACCTAGAAATCAATAAGAAGTAAAATAGTGTATTGAGATGTTGATCTCTTAATTCAAAAATTTATATAATCTTAAATTAATTTAATATTTCAAAAAGTTGAGATATTCATGTTTTTTCGAATTAAAAGTCAAACTTAATACACATCACAGAGAATAACAGTCCATCAACAGCAGCCAAAGAAGTTTCCTTTTGATGTAAGTAGAAAACCTGAATTGAGATAGGACATGTATCATTCACTGACAATTGAATTACCTGAGAAATAGTGTTTACCTATTAAAAATATTGTCATTCAATATTTGAAGCAATTACAGGTGGTTCAACTAGTAAGCATGTTCAAGATGGTAATACTAAACATAAGACATAATTCAAATTCAAAATTTGCACCGTAAAATTCAAAATTTAAAGCATCATTCAACATCTACATGTCAAGATATTAATAACTCAAACTGTACAGAGTTCCATAATATGATACGGGAGAGGAATATAGAAAAGGCCAGTCATTCAGAGAACTACAATCATGGGAGCTAGTGCCATATTTTATCATTATAGAATTGCAATCACAAAACAGTTCAAAAACTTCCATATAACAATTTCTAACTACGGTGCCATATATGCTCCTAACTATTTTCTGATTGCCATCGCATCATTTACCTTTACCTACATACAAGATCACAGAGCACAAGTAGGTGTACACGAATGAAGATAAGTTCAAAAATCTCATCAGGCAACTGTCATTCCATTTACGTAAAAGACTTAGTCATACTATTACAAACTATCTTCGAATCCAAGATGGACATTATCAAAGCATATTTCTTCGCAACATCGCCGCTATTCTAAGAAGCAAGGATAATGATCCTTCTTATCCATTCTTTTCTTTTTAGGCATGAAACATTATAAGCAGAAACAGTACAAAGGGATTTAATCGGATAGACAACAGGTACACTCAATTACTAATCGTGTTAGTAACATTGGTATTTACTATTCACAGCTGCTAAGGGTAAACATCACATAATTTTACTTCTCACTAGCAATAAAGGTTGACAGTACTTTACCAATTCAACCACATCTAGGTTAATCTAACATAATTGCAATTCAATTCACCACACAAACAAGTGCAGCAAAGCAAAGTAAACTCAAAAGGCGATTATAATGAATTCAAAAATCATCACATAGATAATGTCCAGCTTCTTTCAGATTTAGTATTGCATAAATGTTCAACGTTCAACAAACAGCCATTGATTTTCAACACAAATATTATATAATAGCCAAAACCCTAGACCTCGAGTAAACGATAGCAATGAATCGCATAAACCATTGAAGGAAAACAAATTAGGGATAGCGTTCGAACCTTCGTTCTTCGTGTGGTTTTCCCGAGAAAATTGAAATGATATTTTCCAGAAGAGCATTGCTGCGTTTACACCAACTTACTCTTTCAAAGGAGCATTACTCTTTCCGAGCATTGCTACGTTTACACCAACCGTAGCAAATTACATCGTATCTATTCAATTTTCTATGTTGCACGTATATCAGAATAAAATAAAAAAATTATAAAAAATAAATAAATGATGAGTATATATCTACTATCAAGCAATTACAAATAAGTTGCCCAAACTACCACATATACCCTTTCACCTAAATAAAATTACACTATCAAAAGGTTATTTAGGTAACTAACAAATTAACCCTTCACTTTTTCAACTTTTTTAAGTGGATGCCCCAAGTGTTCATTTTTCATTGGTCCAATTTAAATTACATTTTTTCCCTCCAACATAACCTTACACTCAAAAAAAACAAAAAAAAAAAACCTCATCTTTCTCATATTCTCCCTCTCTCTATCTCATTCTTTTTGTCTTCTATTTTTTTCCAGAAACCCTAAAAGCACCGATGTCGCCGTTGTCTCCCATACTATCAGCCACCATCACCTCCAATGAAAAAACCAAAGGTATATTCGCACTCCTCGTCTCATGGACTTCCAAATGAACCGATTGGAATTTTGTTTTGAACAAACTCACTTTGACCACCCTTTCTCCATCTCCGACGGGTTCATTAAGCAATACGATCGTTTCTCCGTGAACCGATAGGAATTTGGTCTTTTCACTAAAATATCAACGTTTTTGAGTTTTTTGGGTTATTGCTTGCTTTTTTCAGGCAGATCAACCGAAGAAATTGAAGTTCTTGCTTTTCAATTTGTGTTGTTGCAAGGTGTATGGGTCTAGAAAAAAATATAACCATGTTTAAACAATTTCTTTCTTAACTTTGACTCACAGACATCAACCATATGCTTCTGAATCTGATGTTAGAAGGCTTTTAGACAACTTGCTTTACAGGTTTCATTCTCTATCTTATGTTTTTCTCCCAAAATTTTGTTTCTTTTAGATTTATGTATTTTCATTTTTATTGGGGTTTTTTTAGGTTTTATTTGTATTTCAGTATTTGGGTTTTATTTGTATTTCAGTGTTATCTAGATGTTATCAGAAGATGAAATTATGGTGTTGTTGTTATAGGTCGTTGGTGTTGCTGCCACTGTTATAGTAGTTACGGTGTCAATAACATTGTCTAAAAAGCCTAATTCTATGGTCTAAAAAGCCTGATATTTTCATTTCTCTTCTTTATTTAGTATAATAATGCTTCAATCTAATGTTGTATCTTGATTGAATAATCTTATGTTTTACTATAATTAGTATACTTTTGATTTGTTCTCCAGATATAATGATATGAGGCTCTGAATTCTTTATTTAGATATAATGATATAAGGAGAAGTTTAAAATGTTGAAGAAGTATGGATTATCGGGTGAGTACCTAAATTTTCATACTTATTATACCTTTCATGAGATTTAGTTTTTCATAATGATCTCTCATTAGTTTTTTTACCTAATGAGAGATCATTATGAACTTCTGCAGGTTTTGATATTCAGATTCGAATTCAGATTCAGATTGGATGTTTCTGTTTTTTATCGTTACTTAAAAGACAGAGTTACAATCAATGAAATACCCGAATATGGGATTCTTTGATTTTTCATTTGCATTTTCAGCTTCTCTCCCAGTCTCATTCCACCCCTTTATTTTGATTAAAGTCATTACATTATTTGATCTCGATTATACATATTATGCACGGGTTCCTCGATTGAGGTATTTTCATTCACATATTCAATGCTCTGTCATGGCTGGTGGAGACAATGAACCATTTAAGGTAACATTTCAGTTATTATAATACCTTATGAATTGTTAAAATTCTTAGTTTTTTTATTGATTATATAGAATCTTCTAATTACTTTTGATTTTTACATTTCCATAATGAAGTTTCAAATGCAAAAATTCACCTAGAAGGTTGTATCAGTATGCCTTCTAGGGATGATCAGTATATGATGTTTAGCTAGGGAGGATGTCAAAGTATCTATGATTTCTAGCTTTCAGTCGGAGCGGTAATGTGTTTGGAGTAGATCAATCACAATATAGATTATTCACAGTTGGTGGAGGATATGTTGGAAGACTCAAGTTTGATTAGTTTCATCCAACATTACAGTTTGTAAACTCCTCCTATGTTTGATTAGTTTCAGTTTTACTTTTTGTTCATCTACCATTAATTTCGTGTAATTGTTTATTATGTAGATCATCCATGACACCCATTTAATACCATGATCTGACCGGGGATATTTTGGGTTTAGTTTAAGCTATCTTTTTGCTAATGGAGTTGTGTGTGTTTGTGTTGCAATTCATAATTTGTTCTTCGGTCTTATTTGTACCTTTTATTTCATGAAATAGTGGCTCAACAAGCTTTGTGGTTGTTTGCTGATGAAAAGGTAAGATTTCACTCATGCTTGGTTATTGATTTCTTATAGATTTAAGATTTTCCCCTGTATATGCTCTTAATGACACATTTGTCTTTTATTGTTGTAGGTTACAGTGTTCTATGTTGTGAGATTTGTTTTTTGGTTTTCTCTTCGTTGCCACAAAGATTGTTCTTGTGGTAGCTCTTTCCAGAAAGTATGGAAAATGACTTGCTTCTTATACACTTGCAATGTTGTGTTCAACCAGTGGGTGTTTCTTTGTTAGCACAAGTAAGTGAGCCTTTGCCTCTCTTTTCTCTTTTCGTTTCATTATTGTGCATACTTGCCTTTGATGACAAATTGACAATTTTCAACCTCAATTAAAGTAAATTGACAAATAAATAATGGTTGAACAAGAAATTCTTTATTAATTGTTTGTTATTTCCAGTTTTCTTGCCAAGGTCGTTTTCCATTAATGCAATCTCTCTTGCTTTGGGTGCTTCTTGATAAACATGTTGCAGCAGTTGTTTCTGCTATAAGAACCTAACATAATAAATAATGGTTGAACAAGAAATTCTTTATTAATTGTTTGTTATTTCCAGTTTTCTTGCCAAGGTCGTTTTCCATTAATGCAATCTCTCTTGCTTTGGGTGCTTCTTGATAAACATGTTGCAGCAGTTGTTTCTGCTATAAGAACCTAACATGAGAACTTTATAAAGTTGTTGGAAGTCCGAGATAGAGCAATTGGTGACTGAACAGGTTCCAGTGCCAAAGATGATAAGATGTGACCAACATAGTAGTCGAGCTAGGTTTCTTCTTGCCAAGTTGAATTCATCTGTTACTCAAAATTCAACATAGACAGATGGTTCAGATATCATATTTACCGATGACTTGAGCTTGGAAGTATTTTTATATCAATTGCAGATACTAGCGGTGCAAGGCTAATGATGAAGAACTTCTTAATTAAGGACCGACTTTATAATGGTCACATGAAAAAGATAAGAAATTTGTAAGTAGATATCAAAGAAGAGGTTCAGCGAATTATTTTACTTTTTTTTACTAGCTGTAAAATAGGTGTTTTCTAGAGTGTGATTTTGTCCATTAGAATATTTTTGAAGATGTAGAATCCTGTATAAGGTTACTACTATTGAGCTGACTATAAACTGTATCATCCATCACTTTGTTGTGTATACTGTAAATATCACTTCATGTTGTCAAATGAAAGATGGATTTATATTTTGTTTCATCGCTTTCATGTTTTGCTTTATGATCATAAATTAAGTCTTCTCTTGGTTGGAGTCTGGAAGTGATTATGATTGCATGATAGGTTAAAAAAGTGGTCCTTTTGGACAGGTTATTTGCTGTTTTTTTAGTTAGGCCTTATTTAGTGAAGTTTGACATGGAACACAACTAATGGCCCCATCAAAAAACTTTTTTTTCTCTCTTTTTCATCAAAGCTTTCAACTAAAAAATGTGTGATACGACATTGGGTTAAATACAACAATATGATGACTACTGTAGAAAAAAACTTAGGAATCAAGAAAACTAACTTACATGTCATTTTGCGAAGAACTTCCAATATCTATAAAGTTGTGTTGCTGAGAAGGCAAGGGTGCCGCATTAAAATTGGTGGCCAAAGGTGCAAATGTAAAAGTTGACTTCCAACTAACAGCAGCATGTTGTGGTTCAAGTGCAAAAAATGACATTCTTGAAAAAAAGTCAAAAATATGACATAACTTCCACCATTGGAAGTTAAGTACAAAATGTGACATTTTAAAAAAAAAAGCCTAAAATAACACTAACTTCCACCATTGGAAGTTAAGTGCAAAAAGTGACATTTTTTAAAAAAAGTCAAAAATAACACATAACTTCCACCATTGGAAGTTAAGTACAAAATGTGACATTTTTGAAAAAAAAACCCGAAAATAACACTAACAGTTAAGTGCAAAAAGTGACTTTTTTTTGAAAAAAACGATGAGATTGAAGATTCATGTTGTGGTTCAGGTTTGAACATCATATCATTCTATATTGTAATATATGGTCAACTTCAATTAGGTAATGTAGTTTACATATATTCGAACAACATTTCATTTTAAAATTAAGATAAAGGTATATATGCTGTCTTATAAATAATTTCAATCAAACCAAGCCATAATTATAATACTTCTAAACTCCACCGTATATAATAATGTTGTTGTGTAAATTCTATAGAATTTCACACAAATTCACATATATGCCTTCAATGGATCAAATGAGCTTGCCCCACCTAGAGAGGTGATGTATTCTTATAAAGGTAGCTAAAGTTGTAATTGTAGTTTGATTTATATTTCTTTCTTGGTGCATATTGATGCCCATAAAGGTAGCTAAAGTTGTAATTCCCATCATTCTCATGATCCTTACATACATCTTTTCATTGTTTTTGTATCATTTTTTTTACGAGGATTGCTATTCTTACACTAATATTCTTACACCGTATTTACACCGAGCAAAATACTTTAAACACATGCATTCATTCGTATTTGAAAAATTGGAAAATTAATTAATAAAATATACTAAAGAAACAAAACCGTATGAACATACGGTGTAGTGTAGTGTCACATTTTTATGTAAGAATATTTTTCCTCCATTTTTTACGGGTGCAACTTTGATCAAGTAAATGGGGGAGAGATATTGCAGAAGGAATATATTTATTTCTTAAAATGTTAAATCAGACCCAATTGAAGTATTTCATCCACTAAACACCTGACTTTGTTAATTTTTTTTAAAAGGTTTTTAAAACTGTCTGTTAATTGTACACTAGCCATTTCTAAGAGTTTATAAAATTTGGAGCTACTAATATTAATATTGATGTCATTGATATAGTCGTAGCCATTTCTAAGAGTCTACAAAATTTGGAGCTAATAATATTAATATTGATGTCATTGATATAGTCGAGGTAATTTAGTGTGCTTTGGTTGGTCTAACTGGATCAAATTCATTTTGATCTTTCTTACGAGGCGGCAGACAAATTGGGAGATCGATAGTAGTCTGTCTTATGTTAAAACATGTTTGTTTTTCATGTGGTTGAATGAATCAGTTATAACATTAAATGACTTACTAAATTTTTAGTTCACTTAATTTGGAGTTTTAATTAAGATAGTTTACATTTATTATTTTGCTTATGAATTAACATTGATAATTTGATAATTTACAATGTAGGTTGCCAAACTATTTTTGTGAATTTGATAATTTACATAATTGTTTGTTGTTTTTATTGTCTAAACAACCATTACAAAAAGTTATCAAGTTGTCAATTTTAGTTTGTGAAATCCAATACAATTTAATTGTTATAAGAGACTAATTTAATTTCTGTGTTATTGTTTTTCTCTTCATTTGTGCATTATACATATATATCGAAATATTTGCTCTCTATTATTACATGATAATTTTACCCGTGCGGGAGCACGGGTATTCGACTAGTTTGGTGTATAAAATACGGTGTATACTTTTTCTTTTCTTTTTTTGATGAAAAATTCGGTGTATACTTAAAACATGAGAAATGATATATTTACGATAGATTTCTAAAAAAGATGATGAGTATATATTTGGTCTAATATATATTGTGTATATATTTGGTGATTGCTGAAAATTATTTTTAATATTTAGATATTTATTAACCAACTTTATTATTGTATTAATCAAGTTTTTACACTATATTAATCAACTTATACGGTGTATATATTTGGTGATTGCTGAAAATTATTTTTAATATTTAGATGTTTATTAACCAACTTTATTATTGCATTAACCAAGTTTTTACACTATATTAATCAACTTTATTTCAATATTTTAAAGTCAATATTCATGGATATTGTTCACAGACACTGTTCATGTCACTGTTCATGGTATTATGCACATAAATTATTCATAAAAATATTATTTTATTAAAAAAATACAAGTTACCATATAAATACAGGGAATAGTGTATACAGTGTAAGTATTTGATGTACAAAATGAGTGTAAGAATAGCAATGTTGTTAAAATATAATGTCAAAGGAGTATTGCACTTTCATGAAGAAGAACAAAAAATAAATAATAATATTAATAATTGATCTTACTTGATCAGAAGAGCCTTTCAGGGGTCGAGCATGAACAAAGTGGGGTGGGAGAAAGAAATGGGATGTACCTGCAATAAACTCCGAAGCTTAAGTGAGATTGGGTACAGAGTAATGGTAAAGAGATAGTGAATCAGAATATCTGACCCTTTAGTGAAAAAGGGTATTTATAGTGAGCCCTCGGCGCTGGGCCAAGGTCCCTCCTTGGGCTGGATTAGCTAGGCCCAAGGAATAACTGCCAAGGTACGCGTAGAAGCGTGTAAGACCTAGCATGTGGTCTTATCCCTGGTCTAACTGCCCCTATCTTTCAGGAGATAAAAAGGGGGACAGTTGGGTGACGTGGCACGCGAGTGGAGGACGTGGTCTCCCAGACGCCTATGTGACAGGTCGAGGTGGGTGTTCGACCTCCTCGTGATATGCTCGCAGGATCTAGTTCTGCCCGACTATTATGTGCATCTGCCCGACATGAATGGGCATTGGTCCTGAGGGGTTTTGGGGCCTACGCCCCAGTTATGCCTTGGAGGCACAGTCAAGAACAGAAGCCTCCCAAGTCGAGGCTCTGGGACGAAGCGATGAGTTAAGAAAAAGTTAAGTCGGGCACCACCGCTATGTCGGGGACGAACTCACGTTATGTAAGTAGTCGGGATTGAAGGTTCGCCCATAAAGGATCTGACATGTCGATTCGAGAAACATATTCAGTGAGTCGTGACGAGCGTAAGGTTGCATTGGAGATTGCACGAGCATCATTTCTTGTCGTGAAGTTTTGCCGGCGCACGACATCTATAGATGTCGGGGATCCTTGTGGGTGTTCGACGTTGTTCAGAATTCTTCAAGGTGACATGTCAAGGAATTCAATGTGTGTCGCTTCGTTTTCCGTGCCACGATGCATTGAATTTCAGTCAACCTAGGGAACCTAGGTAATGATTGTCTAGGCATGTTCTTTCATGTACTCTTCGTGTATATAAAGTGGGGGCCATTTCATTTCACTTTTTCGCTCCTGCGATTAACCGGACTTCCAGTGAGTAACTCCTACTTCTCAGTGTAACCACCGTCGTCGTCTGTCCGCCATCAATATGTTAGGTAACCCTTCAACTCCCTTTTTCTGGCAATTTCTATATTCATTAGGCAATTGTAGTGGCGGTTTTCTCGCCTAAAGTAGGTAGATTTCTGGTTTAGGCGTGTTTTTTAGGGTTTGTGTGTGAATGCCTCGGGCACAACTTGAATAAGTCGGGCAAAACTGGCATATTTTTATGAATGAACCGGTCAGAACTAGCATGATTAGATGAATGTTATGGGCGTCTTATGAATACGTCGAGCGAGAGTTTCTTGATTTCCTTAGGACTTTTGAGTGTTCCACGAGTGCCCGGGTGAGATCTTTATAGGTCTCTTCGTTGGTTAGGGAAATTTGATTATGAGTAGGTCGGGCGTTCGGCCCCTTCACCCTTTCACTTAAACTGCGGTGGAAGGGTGGATTTGATGCAACGTCAAATTCACTTTTTCCTTTTGCTTTTCAGGTAACGCTAATCGGACACATCCTGCGGGAGGAGGTGCGACCTCTTCGTCTGGGGATGACGATCTCTCTTGGATCGCCGACGAACCGATGGAAACGGAATCCATTTTCGTCGATGAAGACGTCGTCGCTTTTGCACGGGTCGAGGATCTGGGACTCGAAGAGACCGCTAATTGGCAGTGTTACGCTCCTACCGCCGAGCAGCGGATATGCTCGCGCTTCTTGGAAAAGCGCTTCCCAATGTACGAGTTCGCCTTTCACGAGGCCGGAATACGTCTACCTTTCAATGACTTCCAAATGGGGGTATTTCGATGGCTCAGATTGGCGCCCTCACAGCTTCATCCTAACATCATCTTGTTCATCCGGGTGTTCGAACTGGTGTACCAGTATCTGGAGATCGGTTGCACTTTGCTCCTATTATTCTGCGTATTCCACCTTCAATGTTCGGGCAGCGAAGGACGAAATTATTGGATCTTTTTCAAGCAGTCGTCGAGGTTGTTCAAGACCTACGTTGACTTTGTCCATAATTTTAAAGACAACTGGTACACGGTGAAGTCCGTGACCCATCGTGCCCTCGATAGTTTATACTCTTTGAAATGGGAGGCCAATGACGAGGAGCGCCTGATGCCGAGAATTCCCCTTAAGCGGCAGCCGGATCATTTCGACCTACCAACCAGCCACTATAAGGTCAAACATGAGAATCTGGGGGTCGAGGACATAATGGCCTATAAAAAGTTGGTGGCTTACGTCCGGGGTTTTAGTCCAGCGACCTGGGTAGACCGACAAGACCGACCGATACGCGGTGAGAATGGTTTGCCCATCTTAGAGCCTCGGCTGGTCAACACTAAGGTCGTGCTTGAGTGTGGTTCCGATGCAGAGGCTTTTAGGTTGCTAGGTAGTATCTCCTCGATCTTCTTGCCTTTCATTTTTTAACTTGTCTTACTGATTTCTTTTTGTTGTGAAGGAGAAATGCCTTGGGTTCGGGAGCAAGCACTGAAGCTGGCAGCTCAGACTGGGGCCCCCATAAAATCCAAAAAGAAAAGCAAAACCTGCGTTCAGCAGGTGGCTGCCGGGAAAGCGGCTGGTGGGTCGGGTAACATTAGCCCGACTCAACAGTCGGCCAGGGTAAATACTCCTCTGGTGACTCCAGTTCACGCTGAGACGATCCTTCTGGATGATTCTCCCCGGGCCAAACGTCCCCGCCCAAAGGGTACTGCTCCCAGTGGTTTTGTCGTCGGTCAAAGGACTTACCTCCTACCTCCCTGCCATACGGAGCGAGAAACCTTCGACTCGGAGAATTATTTTACTGTGTTGTCTGCCGAGAAAAAGGTAATCCTTGATCAAGAGGTGACGAGCAAACGTGTTAACCCCGCTCGGGATATTGTTATTGTGGTCCGGGTTATGGAGACGGACATGGTCATATCGAACAACTCTTGCTCGGTGTCTGCATTGAAGGGTACTGAGGAAGCACTTCGGGTAGTCACCGCCGAGAAGAACCTGCTCTCCCAAAATTTGTTGCATTACAAGGAAGAGTACAATATTCAGGGGAGCCGAATACCGATCTGGAGGAGGTGAAGCGCGAGCGTGACACCCTGGCTGAGGAAAACAAGAAATTGAAGGAAGAGAATGCCAAGTTTGCTGAGGCCGAGGAGGAGAATGGGCACCTTCGGGCGTGGGTCGTGGTACTGGAGCAGATGGCTCTTCCCGGGGATAATGAGACCCAGGAAGCTCTGAATCTGAAGAACTAGGTTGACTTGATTGCTCGGATTATAGGGTTGAAAAAGACGTCGTTGAGGTCTTCAAGGATGGTTTCAACAACGCAACCGAGTAACTAAAAATCGTCAATCCCGGGCTCATGACCTAAGGAACATCGTTCAACTATATTATAACTGACAGGGAGATCGTTTTCCCCTATGCTGCTGGACAAGAAGAGGAGGAAGGTGACAGGAAGGAGAATGATGGCAATAATGAGGAGGTGTAGGTCTGGGTAGTGTGTCCCAATTTGTTTTGAATTTTTGGCCTGCGTGCCTATTTCGATTTTGTTGTAATGGCCTGCGTTCCACTTTGTATGTACTTTAACGACCAGGTTTTGGCTGGGATCAAATATAATATTCCTTTCGTTTTTTAATGGTGTTTGTTAACTTTGTTTGAACTGATGTTTATTTGAACTTGTTTGCTCGACTATACGGGCTCGTTGGTTTAGGGAACCGACGAGGGGGAGGGTCTTACGTCCGCCGCGAATTGGGACTAAGGTCACGGTTTGACACCCTGATCCCGGGGCTTGGGCCTTCCCATCGCGAGCTGGGTGCCCTGTCGACGTGGTACTGTGATGCTGGAGCTCGTTTGAGATGTCCAACGTCGGTGAGTGTTGTGCTTTGCCTTACGTGGGCGTCATCCTCCCTTTCGATCAGTGACGAATGTTTGTGGTCGTACCTCTCACGCCTTCATAAGCTGTTTTAGTTATAGTATTGCTTAAGTTTTTCTGCATTCCATGGTCGAGCAAGTTCTTCACCTTGCAGGTTTTCGATTTAATAGGCCCCGTTGCCCGTCTTATCTCGGGCACGGTACGGGTCTTCCCAGTTAGCGGCTAGCTTTCCTTCTCGTGGATTTTTCTAGTTCCGTATGAGGACCAGGCTGCCCACTTGGAATTCTTTTTTCATGACTTTTGCGTCGTGGCATAAAGTTACTTTCTGTTTAAGTGAAGCTTCTTGTAGGGATGCCTTAGAGAGGATTTCCTCAACGAGATCCAACTCAACTCGCAGAGCTTTGTCGTTCAGTTCCTCGTCGTTCAGTTCCTCGTCGAGGGGCGCTTCTGTGTGCCGCATCGATTCTCGAATTTCTACGGGGATGACCGCCCCGGTCCCGTAGGTCATCCTAAAAGGAGTCTCCCCGACTGTGGAGTGTGGGGTCATACGATATGCCCAAAGGACATTGTGTAGTTCCTCGACCCACGCTTTTTTCGCTTCGCCCAATCTACGTTTTAGCCCTCGTAGGATTACCCTGTTGTCCGCTTCCGCTTGGCCGTTAGTTTGAGGGTGCTCGACGGACGTGAAGTGTTGTTTCGTGCAAAAATTGGCGACGAAGTCCTTGAATCTTCTGTCTGTGAACTGTGTTCCGTTGTCGGTGATAAGGATTTGGGGTATGCCAAAGCGGACGAGGATATTTCTTTTGAAGAACCAGAGAATGTTTTGTGCTGTGATTTTGGCCAAGGCCTCAACTTCGATCCATTTTGAAAATTAGTCCACCCCTACGGTGAGGTATTTGTTCTGGAATGAGCCGGTCACGAAAGGTCCGAGGAAATCCATTCCCCACCACATAAAGGGCCACGGGGATGAGAGCGTTTTCAGCTTGTTAGGGGGAGCGAGGTGCATGTCGGCGTGTCTTTGTCACTTGTCACATTTCTTGACATGTTCTTTGGCATTGTGTTGCATTGTCGGCCAATAATAGCCTGCTCGCAAAGCTTTACGTGCGAGTGACCTCCCGCCGAGGTGTTGAGCGTTGATCCCCCTGTGGATTTCGCCCAGGATGTCGGGGACTTTTTTCTCTTCGACGCATTTGAGTAATGAAATGGAGAAGCCACGTCGATATAGTTTTCCTTCTAGGATGACGTACAAGCATGCCATTCTTTTGGTCGCGGACGCCTCTTTAGGGTCCGTAGGGAGTTCATCTCTCGTGAGGTTGTTGTGGATAAGCGTCATCCAACAATGAGCGTCGCCGATTGCGTTTACTTTGGGAAGAGGAAGTGACTTCTCGATGCTAGGTCGGGGAAGGATTTCCTGAATCACAGACTTATTCCCTCCCTTCTTTCGCGTACTTTCCAGCTTATATAGGATGTCTGCTCGTGCGTTGTGTTCGCGTGGGATGTGTTGAACTTCCCACGCGTCGAATTTTTCAAGTTTATCTTTCACTAGAGCTAAGTATTCAATGAGATTGTCATTCTTAGCCTGATATTCTACTCGTACTTGCGATGCCATGAGTTGAGAGTCGGTAGATATCTTCACTTCTTTTGCCCCCAAGTCTTCGGCTAATCTTAAACCTGCGAAGAATGCTTCGTATTCGACCTAGTTATTAGAGGTCAGGAAGGCCAATGTCAGGGATACCTCAATCAAAATACCATCTTCGTTTTTGAGGATGATATATGCGTCGCTGCCTGTCGAGCTGGAAGCACAGTCGACAAAGATTGTCCACTTGTGGGTGCCACTAGTTGGGACCGGGCTATACGTCATCTCGGCAACGAAGTCAGCCAGGACCTGGGCCTTTAGGGCTTTCTGGCTTTCATATTAGATGTCGAACTCCGATAGTTCTAGCGACCATTTCAGCATTCGATCGACCATGTCTGGTCGGCCGAAAAGTTGTTTAACGGGTTGGTCCGTTCGGACTTTAATCGTATGGGCAATGAAGTAATGCCGCAGTCTCTTCGCAGCGTTTATTAAGGCTAAAAATACTTTCTCGGTCTGTTGATATCTGAGCTCGGGGCCCTTGAGGGCTTTGCTCGTGAAATAAATAGGTATTTGCCCGTCAACGATTTCTCGTACGAGGACGACACTGACGACCTCAGTTGCTACGGATAGGTATAGATATAGGGTCTCTTTCTCTAGTGGCTGGGATAGGACGTGTAACGCCCCGAAAATCTAAATTTAATTATTTAGTCATTTATTTAATTAATTTAGAGAAATTGAAGAGTTTGGATTAATTAGAGAATTTTAGAGAAAAAGAGTATTTTTATATAATAAGGATAAATAGTGTTTTATTATACTATATTATTATTATTATTAAAAATATATTAAAGGAAAAAGGGTAAGGTGGTCCTTTTGTGAATATATGAGGGTAAAGAGGGAAAATACTCAACTGGAATGTGTTTTGATAAAAAGGAATACACTGTCAATTTTCTCATTTGTTTACTATCGTGTTTGGTGAAGTGCTCTGAAGAAAGAGGAAGCTCAGAGTCAGGAGGTTGTGGAGAACCCCAGAGAAGAGTGTAAATCGACGAAATTTTCTAAGGTATGGGGAGTTTTTATAATCTATTGTAAAGGTGTAGGATTCAGATTATGAATAGGTTATATTGTATGAGTTTTATGAGATTTGGGGTTTTAAGTTAGGTTGAGTTTGTGAGTGAAATCTTGATGAAATAGAGTTAGAAAAATGTGTTGAATCCTATAAATGATTGTTCTGATGTTATGGTGTTTTGTTTGATGTATTAGAATGATTTTGAGGTGAAATAATATGAACCCGTATTGGAAAAATTGGGATTTTGGGGATTTTAGAACAGTCTGTACGAAGTAGTAAATTTCTGCTATAAAACGTGCGTTAACCGGTTAACGCTATTGGTTAACCGGTTAACCATTGCAATTTTTGTGATTTTTTCTGGAGTTTCGCAGGCGTAACCAGTTAACGCTATGGGTTAACCGGTTAACAACACTGTTTGGGTGACAGTTTTAAATTCTTTAAAAATTCATAACTTTTAAACCGTGAGTCCGATTCGCATTCCGTTTGAAGCGTCAGAAAGAGCATGAATTAAACTTTATTTTGATGAATAAAAATGAGAAAAATGCAATAATTTTTGGGACTGAATTTTGAAGTAATCTTGTAAACTGTCTCCTAATTTTACCGGGTTCGGGTTAATTCCCGATGTATCGAAATGGTAATAGAACCAGTATTCTTGATGTATTGTCATGATGAAATATATGAATAATTGATGTTGTTTTGCTGGTGTGAAATGAATGATGCGAGTTATTTTGATGAATTTTATGATGTAGCGCGTCATTGCATTTCATAACATTCACGATGGGGCTTCGGCTTGTTTATTTGCTTCAATCCCATTGTGAGGATTGAAGTGTCTCGATGATTTACAATGTGCTCCCTTGTGGAGGGTTGATGGTCATGTATCCATCTCATGATGAAATTGGTACCACATGCATGTAACATATAAGGATAGTTAAAGTTGCATAGTCTGGATGAATTTATTATGGTGTTGTAATTGTTGTTGAATTTAATTGTTGTTGATGTTATAACATGTTGTTCTAAGTTTATTTATATTCTATACTCTTGCGCTTTTATGATATATTATGATTACTCACCTTGCCTGCTTGGAAATGTTGCCTCCTTCGTGGGTAACTTGCAGATGATAAAGATTAGCATCACAATGCAAAAGGAGTTTTTCAGAGTCTTAGAGCGTACCTTAGTTTCCTTTAGAAGTGGTTTGGAGTGAATGTGTCTTGTTCTGTGTCATGTAACACCGAGATGGGTTTTTGAACACTATTTGATTTTTAGTTATGTTTTCAATTGAGAACATTTCTTACTCCATGATGTTAATTTCAGATGAATTATTTTGATTTGAGGAAATGTTTATGATTAATTTATAAAGTTGAATTCCGCTGCGAGAAAGTTTATATATTGTTCAGGATGTTGTTTAACCCGTGTTACGGGACAGGACATTGTATGTTGATTTATGATGAAATGTGATACTATTCTTGTTGATTACTCTGATATTATTTAATTATTTAGTTTTGGGGTAGAAGGGTGTTACAGGACGAGTGGTTCAGAGAGTGCCTTTTTTAGGTGGAGCGGTGCCTGCTCGCACTCTTCGATCCACCCGAAGGTGTCTTCTTTCTGTAATAGTTTGAAGAAAGGGAGGGCGTGTTGAGCGGACTTGGCGACGAAACGGGACAAGGAGACGAGCATGCCATTGAGGGATTAAATGGATTTCTTCGAGTTTGGGGTCGGGAACTCCGAGAACGCCCGACATTTGTATGGGTTTGCTTCGATCCCGCACTCAGTTAGGTAGAAGCCGAGGAATTTTCACGACCGAACACCGTAGGTGCATTTTTCAGGATTGAACCTCATTTTGCATTGCTTTGCCTACACGAAAACTTTTTGGAGGTGCTATACGATGTCGACCTCTTCGTGCGACTTCATGATCATGTCGTTCATGTATATCTCGAGCATGTCTCCAATCTCTCCTTGAAAGACCTTGTTCATCATTCGTTTGCATGTGGCCTCAACATTCTTTAGTCTGAATGGCATCACGTTGTAGTAGTAATTGCCCGTTGGGGTCATGAAAGTCGTGTGCCTCTTGATAGTGTCTTACATAGGGATTTGATTGTATCCACTATATGCGTCCATAAAAGACAAGAGTTTGAAACCTGCAATATTGTTGTCCACTTTATCTATGTTAGGTAGAGGAAAAGCATCTTTGGGACAAGCCCTATTGAGATCAGTATAGTCAACACACATACGCCATTTTCCATTATTTTTCTTAATGAGGACTACATTAGAGAGTCAGGTTGTGTACTGGGCTTCAGAAATAAAATTTTCCTCTAAGAGGTCTTTTACAGCTCGCTCAGCAGTCTTCGCTTTCTCGGGAGACTGTTTGCGCTTACACTGCGCTACAGGCTTAATGGCCTTATCTAAATCTAATTGATGGCAGGCGACCTCAGGGTCGAGCCCGTGCATCTCAGCAACATTCCATACGAAGAGGTCTGCGTTCTCCTTGAGGCAGATTATGAGTTGCTCCTTTGTCTCTGATGGTAGTCTGGTGCCTATCTTCACGGCCATATCGGGGTTGTTGCCTAGGGTAATAAGCTCGAACTCTCCATCGGACCGGTCAGAATGGGTGAGTTGGGACTTGTCCATGGATAGGTTCCTGTGCTTTAGTACCATCCTCGCCGATACGGAGTTCGAGGTCGATGGCATTTATCCCCTAGGGGAGATTGCTCTTCGACCCTAGGTTTCTTATTATACTTAGTGTTGATTATGGCATGTCCTTTGACCGCAACATCATAACATCTTCGACCGGCCTCGATGTCACCGTGGATTGTGACTATGCGGCCTAGCTTGGTGTAGTACTTCACTTTCAGATAGACGGTGGAGGGGACCGCTGTGAATTCGCCAGAGTTGGACGGCCAAGGATGCAGTTGTAGAGGGATGGCACTCAATCACCAGGAATTGGACTTTGACCTCTCTAGCTGTCTCTTGCTCCCCAAATGTGACGAGGAGTTCAACATATCCCCAAGGTCTTGTAGTGGCTCCATTAAATCCTTAAAGATCGGACCCGACGTACGGGGATAAGTTAGTTTTGTCTAGCTTGAGAGTCTTGAATAGGTGGACATACATGATGTCCATTGAACTGCCTTGGACGACTAGGATGCGTCGGACATAAAAACACGCCATTTTGGCCCTTATCAATAAGGGGATGCTCGAGTTAGGTGACCCACCTGCAAGCTCCTCGAGGAAGAAATATATCGGGTTGGATTTTCCCCGAATTTTGTCAAGGTCGTCAACTGCTCTGGTGTGGTTAGGAGGAGCTCGTCGAATTTGCGTTTTACCAAAATGACGGTGTTCTCGTTGTTTACTCCTCCTCCTGATATGACCAAAGCCGCTGGGAACTTATCCCAAGGGCTGAGGGCAACAAATCGTTCCCCCACGTAGGTGTCGGAGAGGTGGAAGTCTTCTGCGCGGGATATACACATGGCCACTTGATACGGGGAATAGTCGGGTGGTGTGTCATATCGAGCTCTCTTTGACGCTTGATCTTCATGCCGAGGAGCATCGTTATTCTTAGCATATTATTTGAGATGGCCCTCTTGAATCAGGATCTCAATCGCGTCCTTCAGATGGACGCAGTCTACGGTCACATGTCCGTGACTTTTGTGAAAACGACAGTATTTGGACTTGTCCGTATGGGGCTTGGGTACAGAAGGTTTGGGGAACCTCACCCTGCCCTGCTTAAACTTGAAATTGATGCATTCAGAGAGAATGCATTCGCGGGGAGCTATCAACAATGTGTATTCGTTGAAACATCCTACGGGCCCTCTTCCTTCACGGGCTTCGCGAGGTTTCTCCTCCTTTCACTTATCCCCATTGCGGTGGGGAGCATTGGGGTCCTCGCGTTTGCGGTGACTAATGTCATCGGTATTGCGGTTGCTTCGAGCATTATGAGCAACCTGTTTCTCTTCATATCTGATGTAAGGTTGTGCTTTGTGAAGGAGCTCGTCCAGGGTGCAAGGAGGTTCTATTCCGACTGACCTGCTGAGTTCGCTTCCTGGGAGGAGCCCCCTCTCGAGGAGATATTTCTTCATGTAGTATGTCGTATCTACCTCGACAGCTTCTTGGTTGAACCGATCGATGTACGAGCGCAACGTCTTATTTTTCCTCTGCACAATGGCTTCAAGGGCCGCCTCAGTCTTGGGATGACATCGGGAGGCCATGAAGTGCCTCGTGAATGCGAATTTCATGACTCTACAGGACGTGATTGACTCAGGGGCCAAGCTTTTGTACCAGTCCATGGCTCCCTTCCTGAGAGTTGTCGAAAACAACCTACATTTGAGGTGTCCGGTGATGTCGTTGCAGTAGTCGAGCATAACATTGATGTTGTCGATGTGATCATCGGGGTCAGTCGTCCTGTCATATACAGCCAAATTCGGGGGTTTCTCCATGCCCTTAGGGAGTGGTGCCTCCATAATAGCTCGAGAGAGTGGGCAATGTGGATCTTCCTCGTCACTTCTCAACGGGGAATAGGCGTCGTTTCCCTTTGCTCATGTCGGGGTGAAGACCTCGATCGGTGGGTCTCATGGTGCATCCTAGATTTATTCTTCTTTGGTTCGGGGGAGCGTCGACCTCGCCGAGGAGGAGAACATCCTCGTTTCTTCGCAGCTTTTGGACGTTGCTCCTCATGCAGCGCCCTGCGTCCCCGTCGGGGATGATCTACCTGTCAGTCAGTTTCTAGAGCCATGATCCTCTCATGCTGCTGGTAGAGCCAATGACAATCTATATAATCGGTTTTGTCGATTTACAGGTTAACGATTTTGCGATTTGATTTGAACGATGATTTATTTTAATTTCTTTTTAATATATTCTTCATGGTTTGCAATTAAAAAAAAGACAATAAAAAATCCAGAATACAAATTAGCTACAAAAATCCATTAAAATAATGGATTCTATAAATTAACGTAAATTTAAAAAATAAAAATAAATAAAAATTATATGTAGATAAAATTACAACATAAAGTTCTTTGGTTCTTTCTAGGTCTTTCTTTAACCGCCCATCTTCTCAATCAAGAATAACATTAGGCTTAAGAAAACACAAATTTCTTTAACAATTCATCTTCTCAATCAATAAGAACATCGAGCTTTAAACAAACATGTCATCCTTCAATAATCCACCTCCTCAATCAAGAATAACATTAACATTTAGACAAACACATCATATAAAGAAGATGAAGTTAGTTCGTTGATATAATCTCAGTTCAACATTTAAAAATTATAGATCTAACAGAAAGGGAAAAGAGAAATGTAGATCTAATAAAAATGAAAATAGAGGGTCAAGAGAGAAAGGAGAATAAGCAAGGAAGCAAAGGTGAATAAAGAGAGAAAGGCAGATAAGCAAGAAAGTAAAATAGAACGAAGCAGTAATAATAGATAGAAGGAAGCAGTAAGATTTAAGAGAATAAATAGTGGATAGAGACTAAGAAGCAGTAAGGCAATGGTGGGAGAGAATTTATGAGACAACTAGGGTTTTTTCGATGATAAATTTGGTGTTGGAATGATGGATATGTGTATATTGGGTGGTAAAAAATTCCAATTCAACCCAATATAAATTAATGCGGTCGGGTTCAACTTCTTTTGGATTGAATTTGTCCATCTAAATCAAACTCTCACAAGTCAATTGAAACCAATTTATTCTTCCCTGTAGACCCGACAATCGCTTTTATCTAACCACATGCAAGCGGTTACTGGGGATCAGACTGATTAAGTTTGTTTATTAAAAACATGTCCACCCATAGTTTATACCAAACAGTCAGAGAGGAAGAATAAACTATTTGATAATGCAAATATTTCTGTGTAAATATTGTTTGGTATCTATTAGTGTCACCATATAGCATTGCCATGCACACCAACTTTTCATTACTTTCTTGGGTTATTGATAAATGTTAATCATCTTTTTTTTTATATTAAAAGTGTTGTAGAGTAGATTAATGACAAGGTAAACAAGAAACTGAGAAAACTTTTTAATTGATTTTTAACTGAATAATGATAGATTATTTATTGGTAAAATAAATATAATTATAGATGTTTTAGTTTTTTATTATCTGTTAAAAGAGTGATGTTAATTTTATATATTTAAAGTCTAATTAATAATTTCTTAACCAAAGGTATAAAATTCCATAGAAACACATCATTTATCAATCCATTATATAATTTAATCTTTTACTACGAATTATTTATACTAAAAAAACATTTAAATAATCAAGTAACGTTTACATTTTTCATTATCATTTTGTTACATTGTACTACGTGATTAGCTCCAATACAAAATCATTATTCTTATTCCTCTTTCCACATTTTTCATCTCTCTCTCTCTCTCTCTCTCTCTCTCTCTCACACACACACACACACACACACACACACACACACACACACACACTCAAACTCAAGCCATCTTCCATTTATCTACCTTATTTATGGCCACCGCTACCTCAAATGAAAAATCAAATCCATATTTGTACTCCTCATCTCATGGGCTTCCTAATGAACCAGTTGAATTTTTGTTTCGAGCGGCCTTATTGTCAACGGCCGCGTCTCCCTCTCCTACCGTCATAACTTGAAACGGTGAAACCAATATAAATTTGAACTTCTCACCAAGTTTCCACTTTACTCTCTCAATACTCTCTATCATCGTGTATTATTTTCTTGGAAAAAAATATCCATATATACAAAATTAATTTGTGTAAACCTTGCATATTTTAAGTTGAAAATGGATACAATATCAACAAAAAAAAAAGTTGAAAATGGATACAAAGAAATTATTAGTGAGATAAAGGCTTCTTAGGTTTAATGTTTGATTATGTTTAGGTAAAATTACTTCCTTTATCTTTTTATTTTCAATATTTCATTTCTCCTCCTTGAGATTCTTTGTTTTTATGGGTCATTGTTTTGTGATTTTTGTAATTCTGGAGACATGGATTTTGATGTTTCTACAATATTATTTCACAAGTAGTTGTTAATGGAAATAAAACAACATTACGCTTTCAGTTTGAATTAGTAATTGATTTTCTAAACAAAGTTTGTGACTTAGTTTGCTTCTGTCAACTCTATTTTAGTATTTTTCATTGTTTCCTTCACCAAATGCACTTGATTCATTCTACTAGTTATATCTTCTTGCCATTTGAATATGATGTGAGATATCTTCATAACCTTATAATTTCCATCGATATAAAAACCAAGAACATAACTCTAAGATAATCCTTGTAAGTCGATATACCATCAACTTGTATCCCTTAAACCCATATTAGAATTCAATCAAAGAATAAAAACGGGAGTGTACCTGAGTTTGTAAAATACCTTACTCTGACTATTTCCGCATTTGTCGAGTTACCGAAGGTGGTTAGCAATGGAAGATGCCCTAAACTTGAACTTGTTCTCCGGAGAATCCCATCAGGCTACCTTTGAATGGCAATAGCTCGACAATATTGAAATCCATTCCCTTGAAGGCATCCCAATAAAGCACATCGGTTGAACTTCTAGGATCTACCAATACACATTTTAAGCTCTAATCGCGAATTTGTACCCTTATCACCATCGGGCCATTCTCATAGACCAAGATTCCAATAGAATCATGATTTGAGAAGTTAACCATATAAAGGTTTCCTTCACACTCTTCGTGAGACTTCTGATTAGTGTGCATCACTTCTCATACGTATCTTTTCCTGGCGAATTGGTTTCTCTACATCCAACAAATCCTCCAACAATAGTGTTAAATGTGTGTCGGGCGCATTTGTTTCCTGGTCCTCTTCAGTACCTGTTCCTTTTTTACGAGAATGCTTCTCTGAGTTTGGGTTCTCTTTACGAGGACTTCTTTTTTCGGGATGGGACCTGGAATCCTTCACATACGCCAGGAGGCGACCTCTCTGAATTAATGCTTCAATCTCTTTCTTACGATGGTGACAATAATCAGTGTGGTGACCCTGGAGTTGGTGATAGTTGCACCATGCATCAGGTTGTTTCCCTATTATGGCATTAACTTTTCTAGTACGCGGAGGTTCCAGCAATAGATTCAGGTGACCCACTTATCTCAGGATATCACCTCTCCAGGATTTTAATGGAGTTAGGTCCCTATCTAAATTGAGTGGTCGTCAGTATGTCATGGGCACAGGTCGTTATCGTAAAGTTGCTCGGGGATGTTTTTTCCTCCGGCTTGACCCTTCCTCCCTTTTTCTTGTCTTTTCATGAGTATCTCGGGATTTCTTTTCCCAACTACTTTTTTCACCCTTGATATAACACTCGGCCCGTGTTATGATCTCGTCCATGTTGGCCACCAGTTTCTGGGCTAGTGACTCATTGAACTGTCCGGCTCATAGTCCATGTTGAAATACTCCAGCGAACAACTATTGATTTGGATGAGAAACCTTGATAGTTTCTTCATTGAACCTAGATAGATATTCCCGTAAAGATTCTGCCTGTCCCTGTCGAACATTGAACAAGGTGGTGGTCGAGACCTTCTGGTGCCTGTTTGCCAAGCAATGTTGCACCCACTTCTTGGTCAGGTCTTGATAGCTCACCACAGAAATACGAGGAAAACTATTGTATCATCTCATAGCTACATCTTTGAAAATGCCTGTCATGGGCTTACACTTGAGCGAGTCGGTGGGTATGACTATCGCCATTTGGTTATCGACGACGATTACATGTTACTAGGGTTCTGCTTTTCCATCAAAGGAAGCAATCAAAAGGGCTTTGAAGTTCTCAGGGACTTGGTCGTACCATATTTCGTGTGAGAGTGACTAAGGATGAAGAACTTCCTCGTCTTGACCCTCCTCCGTTTGACTTTGCTTCTGTAGGACTTGCACGTTGTCTTGCAACATTTTGTTTTGTTGCCGAAGAGCATCCACCATGGCCAGTAGTTGAGCCATATTTGGAGGATCCCCTTCATATGACATTTTCTTAGAATGTAATATGTGGCCTAGGAAATTTTTTACCGAGGGCCCACGGTGGGCACCAAATGTTATTGCGAAAAACATTAAACGAGTAACTTCCTTGTAGGAACAAGGAGAGTTCCAAAGGGTTGATTTTAGTAGTATTTTTGGGGATTTGGGTGTATACACTGATGTTATGTATTGACCTAAGATGAATGTCTTGTTTATCCCTCTGGTGGGAGTCCCTTTATATAGTCTTTTTTTACGCCTTTAAATTTCTCATCAAGAAGTGCCTCTTTGCATTCCTACATTTCAAACCATCATAATCGTCGGTGTTTCACCATGAATACACTTCTTAACCTACACATAATGTTCACATTGAACAGTCGTTAACCGTTACAACCATTGATCTTCACCGGGTATCTACTCGAGACGGATACTAGGCCCATTCTCGACTACAGTCAACCGAGGAAGTAATGAGTCGACAAGGAGATACTCATTTAATATCCCGGTGAGCTGAGTCCGTGTTCGACCTAGATGGTGTGTTTGACCTCCCGATAGTAGGAGCTCTTATCCGACAATGACATAATTTACTCGGTATCCTGGTCATTATGGCTGCTTTATGCCTTTGTTTTACCCGCTCTTGTCGGTTGTATAACCCGACAATACGAAAATATTTTCGGGATGTACATCTCTATATATAATATAGTCTTCATAGTGCTTTTAAACACAATTTATTCAAATATCTTTCACTCTTTTATACTTTAATAACTAACAACTTAATAGAACACTCAATTTGCTATTGGATCATGTAGAAAAAGTATCCTTGAGTCAACTAGAGAATGGACAAGAATAGGTCGTAAAATTATTAAAATACTCCTTGATAATATGCTTTTGTGTTCCAGTCCTTTCACATTTATATGCTTTCTTGGAAAAAATATTGTTCTGAAATTTTTAAATCGAGCACACAATCGATTGTTAGACCATAATAATCACATATAGCCTTATACGACCCATATAACTCAGTGAACACCTGAAAAAGCATATGAAGTTCCCTAAAAAGAACAAAAGGCCACTATCAACCACTCAAAGATCATATGAAACAACAATGTGATCACCTATCAATTAACAAACAAATGTGACACTGACTCAATAGGGTCACCAAAGATACCACAGAAACCAACAATCGGATCAAGAAGAACATCCGCTCCACCAAGTCCTCTCAAGGGAAACTTATCTAGCTGGAATATTGCAACAAAAAAAAAACTCATTCCATGAAAGAATGTTGAAATCTCTCTTTTTCCCGCATATTATTTTTAGCTACATCGTTTTGTTCCATACAATCTTTAAGGTCATATTGAAATGATGGTTTTCGTGTATCTAAATATTATAATTGTCTTTCAACGAGTAACCAACTCCCAACTGTCAGAAACATTATCCTGTAAAACAATGTTATCTAACAAAGACCAACACTCCTAATCTTATTATCTCTATAATAGAAATATTTTTATTTGCCAACAACTTATAAACACGACAGGACCTATTACTAAAATGGTAAAATATCTTTTGTGGTCCCTTAATTATATCTTTGAGTTCAAATTGGTCCCTTCATTTTTTTCGTGTCAGATTGGTCTCTTAACTTTTAAAATGTGTAATGTTAGGCCTTTTTGTTTAATTAAAGACAAAAAAATAAAAAAAATCAATCGTTAAATTCGTCACTAATTAGACAAAAGGACTAACATGGTACATTTTAAGAGTTAAGAGATCAATCTAACACGGAAAAAAAATTAAGGGGTCGATCTGAAACAAGAATATAATTAAGGGATACAAAAAAATATTTTGCCTACAAAAATGGTCTCCCTCCATCCCAAGATTATTCAAGAATGACAATTGTTTCTTCATTTCCCATCAATCGTCTAACCACCGACTCTGACTCACCACCATCATTTTTTAACCAAGTCTTGCCATCACAGAGATGCCCTACTACCTCTACCCCTGAATTCAACTTCATATTTCACAACTAGCACACGAACGATACCCTCACCCTCTACACTTCCAAATTCCACCCTCTGCCCCATATTTCACAACTAGCACCGAAAAATACATCTCATCTTGATCAACATGCAACATCCATCCTCATTTGTCTATCAAAACTAAATTGAACTTTGTTACCCTCTGAATCCACTACTTCCTTATCCAAACACACATTTTTTCAATTAGTCAAATAGATTTTACACACTTCCTCACCCCAAGGAAATACTTTAATAAGGATTTAATAGAAAAAATTAGAGAATTTCTCAATCCACCCCACGACTCTCTTAGCCACCTGACAAAATTCCTAAAATGTCCTCATTTCACTCTGCAAGTATATCCCCGGACGCACCATTTATATTTAAAATTTTGGGTGTTTCCGTAGATGTACATGCGAAAGTTTCTGCTATAATTTTAAACTGCATGATCACTCCCCTCGTTGTAGCTTGCTTCCTCTTTTCCAACCTTCAACAACTAGAAACCCTATATCAGTCACTCCATTTTTTACTCCAAAACTCAATCTTTTTTGGTGCAACAAATCAAAGGGAGCAAGTGAAAAGCGAATTTCAGGTAAAATTCTAACTTTGTCCGCTACATTGTTCACATTGATCATCAAACTTTTGTAAAAAAAAAGTTACGTTACTTCCGCAAGTACATAAGCGGTTTCGCAGGTACATCTGCGGAACATTCGTTGTTACTTCTATTTTTATTGTCTGCTGTAATTTTGATTTTTTTTTTTTAAATTTTTTTTCTTATTCTTTACAATAGATATGGTGCACTTGGATAACATCTCAAAAATATTAGTTTCTTTAAACGTCGGTGTTCCATATGTACCGAGGATTATTGTGAAGACGTAAGAAGTCGACAGTAACTTTAATCACAAACAAGACTTTGATGATCGTGAAAGCATGATCAAATGGATTCATAGGATGACAACTACACTTGGTTTTGGTGTGGTTATTGGAAGATCAAATAATGGATCAGAAAGAAGAAATCCCTGTGTAACCTTGTTGCGCGAAAGAAGTGAGATATATCAAGTTTCACTGCAGAAGTTTAAAAGAGACGACACGGGTAGTAGAAAATGCAAGCATCCTTTTAAAATTCGTGGTTACATGTTGGCTAGCAAGAAGTGAAAATTTAGTGTTGTACGTGGTTCACATAACCATGAAATGTGCTCAAAGTTACAAGGTCATCCTAGTGGTTGTCGCATCAAACCAGAAGAGAAGACATGCATCAATGACTTGACCTTGAATCTTGTCCAACCCAAAAATATTCTTGCCACTTTGAAACGGAAGGAACCCAAATGTAATTCAAATATTAGGCAAGTTTATAACATTTGGTACCGCAATAACATGACTATTAGGGAAACATCAAATGTTGACATGCTCCACAGATATACCTGCAGAGAGATCTCATTATGGCTCATTCCGCAGTTACATCTCTGAAAGTAGATAACATAAAAATGCTTGGACCATATTCATCTAGGTTTTCTATAAAATTGGTGTTTCACTCTTTATCTTTCTCACTAATACAAACACAGACCCAAACCCAAATATGTTCTTTGTATGATATCCAGATTCGTTGGTATGAAGTAAGTGTATCCTACACTGACGCCAGAACACGCAAGTAGACTTTTAATGTCACCCGCTGCTCCTTGCTTAGTTGTATCATCGACGAAATCGAGTATTGCATACCTTACAACGACTGAAGGAAGGTTAAGAAACTCAAATATTGTTCGCCTTCGGATGACAACGAAGGAAACATCGTGTTCAACAAACTCCAACTCAAGAATTCATACGATGTTATGGCGATGTGGCAAACGTATTTTGCATTCAAAGAGAAATACCCGCTCAAATTGGAGGGGACGGTAGGAAGAACGGTCGATGAAATCTTGAAGATGTGTCAACGTCCATCAGGTTATTGAAATGTATTATTTATTTTTATGCCGAAATCATCAATATATTATCTTATTTTTTGAATGTTGAACATATGGTTGCTATGTTGAATCTATGAAATTTGTCTCTGGGTTACTTTCGCATCTATACGTAAGGAAAACTTTCGTAAATACATCTACGGAACTAACTAAAAAAAACGTGAAAATGGTGCATCCGGAAATACATCAGCGGAAACATAAATTGTATTTTAGGAAGCATGCATGGTACCTAAGAAACACATGGTGTAGCATAAGAATTTCTCAAAAATTATACCAATGAGAGTAAAGGAGAAAGAAAGAAAATAAACCAGCAAGCTGTATCAAAAATTAGTTCATCTTTACAAGACATCATTCTCCATCAATCACAAAATGCCATAATCGTGTAAATTACATAAAATGACATCAATCAAATTTCATACTGTGATCTGAACTTGGAAATTATGAAGCAGTGAGAATCTACAAATGGAGTGTCTTTTAGTATACAAAAGAATGGGACATTTTATACAAAATTGTTCTTTCACAAGCGTCAGTAAAATCTAATGCTTGATCAGCCAAACAACGATGGAAAATCAAGCAAATCAAAAGGTTTCTTTCATTGTACTGATATGCTTTGAGCTTTTTCCCGCAAACAAAAGAGAGGGATAGTCATAGGCAGTTTGCTGAAATTCTCATACTTCAATCTCAAACCGCACTCAACAGCAGGGAGACGATAGCACCTAAGTTGATCAATGGTTGGTGATTGTCTTCTAGATCAAGAATGGATTGACTACTGAGTCTATATCCCGACACCATGCACCTTTAGCAACTTTTTCTTTATATATACATAGGCCAAAAACTAAAATTCGCAGCCCGAAGCTGTAAAAACTATATCTATGTGGTCCTCAAGATACAAAATATGCCAGGATATAGTTCAAAGTTCAAACAACAGAGGTGCTAGAACGAGAAACCCTTTGAGCTTCTTCCAAGTCCCTGAAAAACCTGCAAATTCAAATAGAAAACTCCAGTTCTGAGAATCCAGAATGCTACTTGTACAAAGCAAGGGAGCAATTAATAAACAACAGTATATAACAAAATATATCAATCTGCAAGGCACGTTGAAGACCTACCTAATAAACTTTATCAAACTGTGACAACACTAATTCAAACAACAATGAAAACAAATAACTCATTTGGTTTGAATAAATGCTGTGCTTTTTATTGTATAACTGTGCTTATAGTTTTAAGACTTTCACATAGTTTTCACTTGTTTAGTTTTTTGAAGAATGTAAAACAACAAAATGCTATTTAATAATTTATTGTATAAACATTTGGAAACATGAAACAAAGTGTAAATGATGTAACATTTTTGTAATTAGTAGTAAAATAGGAAATAAAGCCAGAAAAATATTAACAAGCCACAAGTAAACCCAAACCATCACTACTTCAAAATTTGACGTCAATAGCCTGGAACTATCAATTTTCAAAAATAAATATCACTGTTTGGGTATATTTATTATCGAAAATGATTCCAATTAAAAGTGAGTAAAGGTAAAGTAATTTATTATTGTATGCATTCACGCGAAAGAGAGTTGAACAATAAATTTAAGTATAAAGATCAATTCTAGAATCAAAAGCTCCAATCCCTAACTTAAAGGTAGAATCAATTTTGAAGACGAAATCGATTCAACTCGAAATCAACCAAATCTGTCAAAATCAACTCTAGAACTGATTTTGGCTCTTCCAAGAGTGGATCCAAATATACAAGTAGTTAGCAAGCCAACTTGAACGTACAATTGGAAAAGAAAAATTAACTTTTCTCAATATCCAATCCAAATTAACTTTAGGTGTTGAACATACCTTTTAGAATTAAGAACAGAAGAGCCACCAAGTATAAACCGAACGCCTGTATTGCTGGCATTTTGTAGAGCAACAGACCGTGACTCCTCATATGTTGTCCCACCAACAATGAAGATAATTACGTCCTGAGGCCTGGTTTTCATACAGTCATCAACATCACAACTCAGATTATTCCACAGTTCTATGATAATTGTAGATATCGAGAAACAGGCAACAATGTAGTGGCATCACGGATTTGGATATAAACCATGAGACCTCTAGAAGTCTACAAATAAAATCACAATGAAGAGTTCATATTTAATAGCAACAAACCTTCCTTGTTGGAAGTGATTCCCAAAAAATGGGTAGTCTACATCTCTCAACCGCCCTTTCACAATGCTTTCCATGATTTGGAACAGAAGTGGCTGATGCTGGGTGTAAACATTCTCAACACCCTGTAGCAAAAAAATAGAAATTTTGAGATTCAAGACTTGCATCATCAAGCATATGATGCGGTAGTAGTTATAATAATTCAGTGTTTGGATATGGTTTTGGTCCCTGTAAAATTGGACACTGATGATTCCAGTCCCTATACAGTTTTTATTTAGTCCCTAAAAATACACAATTTGTGCACTTAGTCCCAGGAAAGGGCCAGTGAGGGACTTAAAACATACTATTTTTCTTGAATATAACAAAATTAATACAAATCAAATCAAGTTTTACCAATATTATAATGATAAAAAAAAAAAACTATTTAACTCGTAATTTAAAATACAGACCTTAAGTCCACGTGCCATGTTACGGGCAATGTTCATTAGATCTCGATTTCCGTAAAGATCAGCGGTTCTCTTGTCAACACCTGCCTGCTTCAAAAGAAACTGGACAAGCTGTTGTGCCACAATGAAGATATCAATATCAGAAACTTTGCCATGTAGCCATGTCAAAAGCAGCAAAATAATCATTTAGATTCTATTCTTATGTTAATCAATCTTGTTGAACCCAAATTTCTATTTTACAACCCAAATTTTTTTTACCACCCCTAGTATTTATCTAAGGTTTAAAATTGGATAACATCTGTTAAGGATTAAGGGATATTCCGACACTCATGCATCAGAATATATGGATTTAAGAAGAAAGACAATAGTTTAAATTTGTTTACCCCAGGTTTGTATTTGGCAGATCTGGAAGCCAGTTTGTTGAAAAGCTGCATTAATTGAACAGGGCTGTCCTTCTCATATCGCAAAGCATATAGCATGACCAACCGTAGTCGATCCAAATCTGATATGCTTTCATTATTTAGTAGATTTGTCACTGCCTGCAAAAGAGTACATAGAAATAGACGTTATAGATTATCACCCAAACCTTATGCTACTATTTCAGAAGTTAGACTATGCACTAAACACACTCCAAGTGATATTATAAACATTGATACAAGTAATTAGCATGTTTCTTAGTTTATTTTTTATGGTCATAATTTTTTTTTTGAATTTTGAGAACAAGCAGAGGAGAATTTTAAATAATCAAGATAATATGATTAAAATATACCTCAAAAGCAGCTCCTTGCCCTCCATTGCAAGCCAACTCCTGTTCTGTTTGTGAAACTAACATAAGTTTTCGCTCTTCTACTATCTTGCTCATTTCTGTTACCAAAGTCACATGTTTTGTCACATTCCCATGCATTTTTCTGTACTCAGGGTAGTTGTCAACAAACTTGGCCATGTCCTCTATCAAGAGTTAAATCATGAAATCAGCGAGTATTATGCAAACATGTATAAATAAGTTTTTACATTCAGTGATGAACAGTTGAAAGGGATTTTAGTACTGTGAAATGTAAGAAAATAAAAAGTACAAACCTACTGTTTGGATGTTCTGATTGCTCTTTGCCACTTGTTGAAACTCATCAACCAGTCGCTTGATATTCATACCAATGTCTCCAAAATTGTCATACATGTTTGCTTTGAAAAAAGAATCTTGTTCTGATGACAGCACAACCTCCTGCAACAAGAATTAGCAAAATACTACTTTTCAATGAGCACAAAATCAAGACTGCTGTATGCTTCTGACATATTACCCAGTGCAAGAAATGTATCCAACCTCCTGATCCTTTGGAAATTTACCAATGGATTTGACGTCCACTTTGTTGTCCTGGATTCCTATCAATTCATGAACCATAGCCTGTACAATATAACACCACAAATGAGCATCGCCTATGTAAAGAAAATTATCAGATCACTCGGTTGTAAACTTGTCGGTAAGCACTAAACTCGTGTGTATATCACATATACCTGATAAGTCCATTGATTTAGCAACGGGGTTACAGGGTCATCCCTCCTGTCAATCACCAACAACAACGGAGAAACTTCCATTCGCCTAAAATCGAAAAGACCACTTTCCTCTTGGTACATCAGTTTCTGTTTCAAGCCCAATAAAGTTAATTAGTTTCGCTACGAATTCCAGCACAATCACTAATAATATAGCATGACCTGTTAGGGTGCACAATTGCCAGCCAAATATCAAATACATTGAATATTTAAAATTTGAGTTGGGCATGACTCAACTTCTATAAAACCGGCATGTAATCCGGCATCTATGGTGAAGATTGTCTTCAGATATAAAACATTCATTCATACATATCATATGTCATCCAGTGTGAGACTCTTAAGTCTTAACACATTTCAATTCTTTGATACCATCACAAAATTTGAGTTGGACATAACTCAACCACTACAAAACTAGCTCGTAAAGTAAGGATTAATCCTATTTATAAACTTATACTCAGACAGACCGTATATCATCCAATGTTGAACCTTTAACAACATACATGATACATGTGTAAATAGCACATATATACTCAGAGAGAAGCCCTATGCTTTATGCAATTCAAAACCATACAAATGATGGAGGTATAAAAAATTTAACTCGTAGAAACCATCAACCAAGTTGCTAAATGCAACATCAATTATAAAAAATAAACTACAAAATACAGGTTAGACCATGTGGCTTGAACTCACAGCTGCTTCCTGTGCTATTCTTTTTGCAATGTCGGATGTTCTTTGATACCTAATTACAGGTCTTCGTTTTAATGCCAAAAAAACAGCAGCCAGACCTTCAACAACCCGATCACTGAAACGCTGCAATGCTGAAGGGTCTATGACAGCTGGGAGCATATAAATGTAATTTGAAGGCACGTGGAAGGTGAAATGATAAGGATCAATAGCAACAAAGTCTGCATAGAACTCCTGAATGATCAAAACAACAACTGCATAAGAATAAAACTTTGCAACACAAATGGGAGTTCAAAGCATAAGCTCAACAGTGTGAAAAGTCATTTATCAGATACAGAGCAGAGTAGTAATTATAAAATTCACAATCATAGGAGGAAATAGAATGAAGAGGATGCCCTTCCATCCCGGACTTGTTTCACGAGAATTTATAATATTATTTTGAAACTATAAACTGATTTGTAATTTTCTTATCAATTTTTAAATAAACTAGCAAGTCCATATAGACAACAAACTTAAAATGGAGAGTGTGCATCCCATAAGCAGTTACCTGAACTTGCTGGACGACTTCCTGTTCATCTGAATCAGCAAGTAAGTGAATATGATGGTCCTTCATTATGTTGGAGAAAACTGTAATTTCAGAATGGATTCAAAAATTGTCTTCAAATCAACGAAAGAAAATCACTATTAACTTTGAGAATTACAAAATGAATTCATAATGAACGATTATACTATAGCTTTTCTAAGTGTCAGACAACAAAATTGAAGAACCTACATAGATGATACTCTCCAAATCTAGGACTAGCCAACTGACGGCGCATATACTGAATATTCTCTGATGTAGGTCGAAGAAAGTAAATGGCCTTGAGATGTGACATTGGTTCGTTCGACTTGGAAATTGAATCCACCAGTTCTACCAAAAACACTTCTTTCTGAAGAAGTTCTGACTGAGAGTACACAACACTCACAATACTTACCTGCATAAATTTGAGGGGAAAAAATGCATTTCCTTTTAAAAACAACCAAAAATTAAATAATCCCGGTACAGCTCAGTTACTACGGCAGGTTGAAGTAAAACAAAACAGTATAATCAAAACATAATTCTTTGGCATCTTGGCAACAAAACCACATCGGTAACTTTAAAAGCACATATCAACATTATAAACGCAATAATCAATCAAATCATTATAACTATTAATATTAAGGAGTCCCATAACATTTTTCATAATCCATTAAAACATAAATTAATAAACACGTCCAGATTTTACGAAGTCTCGCCATCACTGTACATTAGATTCAAACCTACATCCTCTTCCGGTCTTCCATTATCGACCAACACAGTGACTGTGACAATTTTTTATATAATTGGGGAAGGGGGAAATATTATTAAATATTAATAGCCATTTTACAACCGTCCTTCAAGGGGATTAAAACTTTGGCCACATAGTGACATTACAACAACATCAACAACCAAGCTTTATCCCACTAAGTGGGGACGGCTATATGAATCAACTTTCGCCATAATGTTCGATCCATGACCATGCTTCTATCTAAATCGTTAATTTCAAGATCTTTCTTAATAACTTCTTGTATAGTCTTTCTAGGTCTTCCTCTTCCTCTAGCTGTTTGACTTTTCTCCGTCTGATCTACTCTCCTTACCACAAAATCTACCAATCTTCTCTCTACATGCCCAAACCACCTAAGTTTATTTTGCACCATCTTCTCTACTATAGGTGCTACCTCAATACTCTTTAATATTTTCATTTCTAATTCTATCCTGTCTAATCGTACCACATATCCAACGCAACACCCTCATCTCTACTGCACTTACTTTATTATGTTGATTCTTAACCGCGCAACATCTCGTATAACATCACATAGTGACATTAGACAAAATAAATTTCTTAACAGATTAACAAAGGCAGTGATGTATTTTCATCTTTCAGAAAACATTCAAGCCTCTTCCCAATGACAATTTACTAATGACCCAAAAGAATCATAAAAAAATTGAAGCCATTATATAATTGCAATATTAAGTGCTAGTATATGAATAAAAATGATAAAAATGGTGGATTACACAAGTGTCTTGTTATTCATGCTAAGCACTTTGTAAATTGGACATCAAATAAACACAACAACGCGTCAAAAGAAGAAAAAAAAAACGATTTGGTGATATATTGATCGGATTTGTTAGGAATGTGGAAGATCATCATTGATGAAGAGTGTGGCGTACCGTTTGAGAATCAAGGATGAGAACCTTCATGCCAGAGATGTCTTGCAAGATGCGGTTGAAGTAATCGCGCGCAGACGATGTGAGAACCATGTTGTGTGTGGGAATTGAATCTCTGGAAGAAGGTGAATTGATGAGGAAGATGAATTGAAGAAGTTGCGAATCGACGAGTAGAGAGAGGTACAGAGATGAAGAAAGGTTCGGAGTTGAGAATTCAGATCCACCACCAGTGACGACGACGACGAACGCTTGACGCACCGTTTTAGACTTGTTTGCTTCTTTTGGTTTTTTTATTTTATTTTATTATTTTCGATTTGTGCCAATTTTTATTGCAGCATTTTTTCTTTTACTAGATTAATTAAGTCACTTTTTATTAAAGCAAAGTTATTGATCTTAGTAGACTTTTCTTGGTCCCAATTAGGATGGAAACACACCAAGTCAACTAACATGGAGCTATGATCTATTTTTTATATTATATATATATATATATATATATATATATATATATATATATATATATATATATATATATATATATAGTTAAATATGTTTTTTTCTATAAATATCTCAATTTTAATTTTTAATTCCTATATAAAATGTTGACTTTTAGTCCTACAAAATTATTTTTGTATACAGTTTTGGTCTCTCTACAAAAACTATATATGCGTACAAATGTAATTTTATAGAGACTAAACTCAAAGTTTTTTTTATATGGACTAAAAATCAAAATTGAGATATTTATAGGGTCTAAAAACATATTTAACATTTTTTTTAAATAATCAATTTTTTTAATAAATATTCTTAAATAACTAAACTTGTTTTAGAAAAAATATCAAACTAACCATTTTTTAAATGAAATATATTCACCTCCAAGATGATTTATCATTGTATTTTCCTCATGCACTTCTTTTTTAGTCTTATCCTCAAGGTTTTGTTTACTTTTCCATTCCAGTGTTGAGAAAAGAAGACCTTGTGGATTGACAACATTTAATATCTCGTGTCCGTGCAACAGATAATCAACCAGAGACTTCAGGTAAATCAAAAGATGACTGGAATAGCAAAGCCCTCATAGTGTACAAGTTCATACATCAAAGAGAAAAAGTACATCAAGAGAGAGGATTCCCACAACAAGCTTGTGGGTAATCCAAATCACATGAATACAAGACTAAAGCCTAGGAAAATCCACATCTTTCAATCTCCAACCAAGACGCTTGACACCTTGCACCAACTGAGCTATATCTGGATGTGATGGTTCTTGTATGAGCTTTTGAATCAGGATATCCCTAAGGTCAAAGGAGGCATGCAATTCCTCAATTTGTTGTAGGAACACCTTTTCACTTTCCTGGCTTGTGATGGAATCAATATTGGTTCTCTTGACATCAGCTCTCAGCTTCAACTCTTCTATCTCTTTCTGAGCTTCCATCACTGCTTGTTGACTTTTTGCTATATCTTGAAGGTGACTCTCCTCCTGGTGATAGGCCTTTTGAAGGAGCTTTCCCTGCTCAGTTAAAGAATCTTGAAGGTTTTTTATCTCTAACTCGTACTTGACTTCTAGCTCCTTCTGCCTCTTCAAGTCGTCTTCCCATTTCTCTTGCCATAAGGTAATAGATTCATTAGCTTCATTCAACTCTTTCTTATCTTTTCAGTGATGGTCTTCCCTGTGAGTTTCAGCTAATCCCCTTTTCTTGAAATAGAGCTCCCTCTCCTGAAAGTCTTGCTGCTTAAGCCTGACCATTTCTTCAGCTTTGTGAGCCCTTTCTTCCAATTTCTGGTTTTGCATTTTCAACTTCTGGCATGAGTTGTTGGCTTCTTGATTCTCCAACCTGAGTTGCTTAACCAAGGCCTCCAATTTCTGATACTCCTGAAGAGGAACTGAAGCTACAAGTGCTACCTCCTTAGGGTAGAGAGGTGGTTCCTTAGAGAATTGGAGCAACAAAGTCTCTACACGATCTTCCAACCGGGTGGCAAAAGGATCATAAGTCTTAGGATCTACTCTCCCAAAGTCTTTATTCCCCTTCCTCACTCTAACCTCCCAAGCTTGGGATGCTATAAAGCTCATATTCAGGTTACCTTCTGCTGGAAAGTATAATGATTCACCCATCTCCTCAATCAAAGGTACAACTCTTAAAGGATAACCAAATTATTTTCTGGACAAGATAAGATTGTAGCTAATCCCACATTTCCTTCCTATCAAGGGCATATTTGGGAAACTCCCACAACTGACCAAAATATCTTTGCCTACAAGATCCCTATTGCATCCCCAAGAAATGTCAACTGAGGTTAAACCCATCAATCTTTTGGACCACTTCCAAGATTGTTTCAAATCCTGGAAAGGCCCTGATTTAGGGAGTTGCCTTACAAACCAGTCAGCGAACAAGGGAACACAATAACTCACATGTCCTTTCCTCTTTTCATTCATGTGGTGAACCCCATAGTAAAAGTCACCCAACAAAGTAGGCACTGGGTTTCTTCTGACAAAGATGGTAATAGCCTCCATGTTGATTAATCCCTTCTCTCCTGGAAACAAACTAATTTCATACACTATCAAAGCAAGCAAAGTGCTGAACTTAACCCATTTGTTTTCAGAGGCTAGATCCTGAGCTTCTTGGATAAGAAATTCTAAGAGAAGTCCTTTACCTTTGCTGGCATCCAACCCTCTACTGACCTTGGATAAATCAAAAAAAAAAGAATCAACTATGTCTTTGCATGAAGGCACCTTTTCTAAGCCATAGTAAGGAATACCATCCTTGATGGAGATCCTGAGGATGCTGGATATCTCTTCTAATGTGGGAGCCAAGATGTAATCAGGGAAAACAAAGACCCTTAGTTGTGGATCATAGAACTGCAACAGAGAATGCAAGCTATCCCTCTGGTCAATTGTTGGCTTGCTCACATAATCCAGGATCTTTCCAAACTCCTTTCTGAAATCATCAAGAACTTTGTCACCCATCAAGCTAATCAACCTCTGAATACCCTCTGTCTCTGGTTGTGGGAAAGTATAGTGGACATTTCTCTTCCTTGGAATCTCCATCTTGAAGCAGCAGTGTGGACGGGAGTAGGAAGTAATATGGACCCTGAGAATAAAAAGAACACAAATGATTAATGATGTTATGATGTTTATGCAAGGCAAGGCATGTGATCAGTGATGTGTCTGTGTAGTGTGAATCAGGTAATCAAGTGTCTGTGCAAGGTCACAACATCATCACAAGTATCTCTCTGATCACAGGTTCAGATCTCAGAATCCATGTGTAACAGAACAAATCATAATACTGAAGTATGCTGGTACAGTGGATGTGCTGAAGGTTAAGGCTTCTGCAATCCTATAAACCCCTTCCAATATCACGGGTGTGCTACTCGGGTCAAAATCACGGACTCTCAAAGCCGAATAGCAATAATAGGTTCACCATTTCTGAGAAATGGCTCATGACCAAATAAGGGAATCGATTAGCATTATGTACTATTCAAGGAGGTCTCAGCTGAGTCAAAGGAAACAAGCATCCCTCATAAGTCATCAGCTTCAAACACTGAATCGAGAAACAATAGTACATTCATCCTGGAGGGTACAGTACTACCGTCATACGAACAGTTTGCTTTAACTGGATTCCTATGAGAGAACCAGGCCATCCTATGCGAGTTCCCAGTGGGCCCTCAGATGCGAGTGGGTTTGCCAACAAATATGGTCTGCCACTGTCATCACTAGAGATGGATGTTTCCACAAAGGTTCTCAATGATTGGTCCCCCTGACTGCACATAACTATCAAGGCTGTGTATTGCCCCAAAAAGATTTTGGCATCAATACATTTCCGAGAAGGTCGCAAGTCAAGGCGTGGAACTCACTAATACCAACATAGCAAAATGCCATGAAGCCAAAATGGAATCAATCTAAGTCCTAGGTGCACTCAAGCCGGTTATTTGGCTTATCTCACAGTAACAAAGCCCATCCCACAGAAAAAACAAAAGCAGCACAATCCAGTATATGATGCATGTGAAAATAAATATTGTAAGCAGTAAATAAAGCTGTAAAATAAACTGTAAACAAAACAGTAAATAAACACAACAGCACACACATATAAACACCTAAAGAAAACAAAAACAAACAGGCACTAGGATTAACTCTACGAGGAAACCAGGGATTCTGGGTTCGATCCCCAGCAGAGTCGCCAGTTGTCGCTCCCGGGATTTTCATCCTAGTACAAACGTGAAAGTGGCGCGGAAAAGGTAGAGTCGCCAACCATGCATTTTTATCCCGAAGGAACAGGAAAGTAATGTTGCACAAACCCGAGGAAGAAGGAAAGGACAAGGTCATGCGAACCAAAGATCTAGGTTCGGGAGTCGGTTACGACCTGGGAAGGTATTAGCACTTCAGATCGTCCGCCGTACCCGACGGGATCCACGCCTGCTTGTTTGGTTTCAAAGGGTGAGAAATAAACTGCTAAATAAAACTGCTAACTGGAATGGGAACTGAAATGAGAAAGGGAACTGGAAAAGAGAATGAAAAGAAAGTGGGGAAATGTAGGGAAAATAAAGAATGTGCTTGAATGGGCCCTACCCCACTGCCTACATACCTCATCGGGAAAATGAGGATCAGAGTCGACGTAATTCGCCTAATCAGGAGGGAACTATTTGTTTGTGTTTTTTTTATAGCTGGAACTGTGTATGTCTATGCTTAGGTGTTGCAGGCTCGTCTGGTACGAGTTTGTTTACCGTCCTGCATGCGAGACAAGTCGTCGCGAGTTCGCGTTGTGAGTGAATGAGTTGAGCAAAGAAGTTCCCGCAGGAAAGTCGCTTATTGTTTGTTGTTTGATTTTTAAGAGTTTTGTATGAATTTGGCACAAGGAAGTGAATTCAAACTCTTTTCCATGGAATATATACTTGCTACTACATTCCAAGATGGAATAGTAGAACAAATACACCAAGTAAGGAGAATTTATCCAAGACTTGTTCCCAAAGATTTGTTTTTAAGTTCGTTAGCTTGTTGAACTTTATTACATGTTTTTGTTGTCTGTAAAGAAGTGTCTTTTAAGTTTCCTTTGTGAAATAACATCTTTATAAGACTTGTACATCATGCTAGACAAGCCTACAACATTCCAAGATGGAATGAATGTAAGTTCCCCATGGAATAAGGCTATACACAAGAGATCCTTTCATTCATTTATTAAGTCTTTTTGCATTTTGTTTGAAGATGAGAGAAGAAGACTCAAGAGACAAAGGTCAAAGCTAATGGGGGACTAAGACACAACTCTAAGTTATATCATTGTATACAAGAGGTGATCCTATAGTTAATGAGGCATTTTACCCTAAGGAAGAGAAAAGCAAGTTAGAATTCAACTTACTTCCTAGGGAAGTTAAGTTGAATCTAAGGAACAAAAGGGACCTATGAACAAAGCGCCAAGGTGCTAAAACAAAAGAAATTAAATTCATAAAAGAAAAGGAATGAAGTGATTATCTCATCTTCCCCTCCTACAAAACAAACATTAGCATGATGAAGAACTAGGAACAATTATGACATGGCAAATTTCACAAACAACTCACATTAGCTTAAGAAAGGTGTTAGTGAATTCCTAAGGTTAAGACCTAAGTCTAAAGCACTTTATAAGATAACACACTTAAAAGTCAGTAGCTAAATCCATTCAAAAGCAATTAAAGGGATTAATAGGATTAGAGTTAAATTATGCCCTAAAGCACTACTAAACCTTAAGAATGAGGTTAGAAAGATAGCCTAAGTGTTTACTAAACCCACCACTCCTAAACTCAAGGGTGAATGACAAATTCAGAACTTAGAATATATGGAAAGTTAAGGAAATGAATGGATCATAAGAGAGAGAAGAGATTCAAGTTAAAGATATGCAAATGTGAAATTGAGAGGTGGGAGAAAGCATGTGGATACATGGTTATAAAGGTGCTAAAAAAAGACTTAGAAAAAACTCAAGAAATAACCAAAGAGATTTGACTTCCCCATACAAAATACAGGGGCTTGACAACAAAATAAAGTGGGAATTAGCTTTGTAAAATGTTCACAAATGATGGGTTAAGAAGCTCCCTAAGACTAGGTGTACACATTAGGGTTTCTAAAGTCCTTTAGAAGGAAAATGAAGTTCAAAAAGAAACAAAATGGTTCTAACATGAGATGAAAAAATATGAGTGATCACAAAACCTTTATCAGACTCAAAAGTTAAAGCTAATATGAAGCTAAATCAAGTGCAAGAAAATTTTGAAGTGCTTAAAATAGAAGGAGGAAGGAAATTAGGTTAAAAATGGGACAAGTGTGACTTAGGACTCAAGGCAAGCCTAAAGCTAATGGTAAGGACCCTGTGATTGTACTCAACACTCATACACATCCTAAATGACCTAAGAGAATCAAGGTTAGGATCTCAAATCAATAGCACAATTTTTTTACACTAATGGGATCAAAGGAAAAGGATGGGAGGACAAAAAACATTACTTGTGAACCAAGTAACCTAAAAAATAGCAAATGATCATGAAATATTATGAAACTTGACACTTGAATACAAGATCTAGAGGGTAAGTTGCATATAAAAAATCTTCTAAATATTCTCATTTTTGGGGACTCAAATGGTGTATAGTAGTGAATTAGGGTTTATGGACATGTGTGTGGAAGAATGAGATCAAAACATGGCATAAAAGGACCTAAAAAATAAAACAAAAATATGGTTAAGAACCGTGATGAGTCTACTGGTTAATGCAAGAAGAACGGTCTCTTTATGTTTTATGGTATGAAAGAAAGAAATTGTACAAGATGATTGGTCAAAAAATGGAAAAATATAATTTATTTCATTTAAGAAATTAATTCTGACTAAAATAAAAAGTAAAAATATGAACAAAAATAATGGGAAATTAGGTAAATATTTAAGGATCTCTCATGAATTAATTGAGAATTTTTAAGAGGATTTTGCTATTTTTTAAAATCAAAAATGGAATTGGAATAAAATGAAAATAAAAGAAAGAAAAGAAATTAAAAGAAATAAGGAAATGGGCCTGGGGGGTAGGAATAGCAACAAAACCAACTGAAATGGGCTTGGTGAAAATACATTGGGGGTGCTATTAGAAGCTGAGGCCCAAGTTTTAGTGTGCTGGTTTACAAGGCTATGGTGAACCTTCAGTCAACTATTTGACTTCACTGAAGGCCCTTGGATTAAGTCAAGGTCAAAGAGATTCAAAAATACATAAATCCAATGGACAATAGGCACTAACTACCACACTTATAACACACGCGCGTACACCTGGGGAAGTCAAAGTCAACTAAGCTGAGAGAGAGTCACGTGACTGGGAGCATCTTCATTAATGTGTTGGCAAGCTCAGGAGCGTGGGATTGAAAGGAACCAATGGCTGGGACTTAACCTGAGATTAATTCTAGGGTTCCTGTTCAGGTGACCGGAGCCAGTCTATGGTCATCTTCTCCGGCCAACTCTGATTATGGCTTCCTATAATCTCCATGAAAATGAATTCTAAGACCACCATTGCACTCGCCTCATTGAGTAGGTTCATAATCTATGCTCAAACAACATTTTTCTTCCACAAACAAGCTAAATCGAAGCAAAGAAATCCAAGCCTAAAAACCGAATATAAGCCTGTAAGAGGCCTATCAACTAGCCAGATGATTCATAGCTTCTATCAAGCTTCACACCACACAAAACGATTAAGAAGATAAGAAAACAAGCCAGTGAATATCGAGATGAAACCTGTGAATTGCAGAGCTTCAAGTGTTGAAGAAAACTAGAGAGGAGGTTCATATGCCGTCTCCAATTGATCTTGATCTTCAGAGAGTGAAATAAACACTCTGAAATGCTTGAATTCTTATTGAGTTGTTGAAAATGAAGAAACTCAATGGAACTTGTTCTTGAAGATTCCAACTGATTCAGCCATGGAGAGTGTGCAAAAGATGAAGATGATGATGGATTGTTGAGGATTGCAATACTGTGGATTGGAATCACTGAGAACTGGAACAAAATGCAGAGATCGTGCCTGGTGCAATCTTGATGCTATCACTGAATTCAGCCTTGGAAATGATGCTCAAGGTGAGGATGATGATGATCCATTAAAAAATGAAGGATATGGATGGAGGATGAAGCTTGATCAATAAAAAATGCAATGCAACTGTGAAGAAAATGCAGAGAGAAAGTTCAGAGGTTCTGGAAGAGATTCGAGCAAAAAATGGTGAGAGATTCAATGATGCAGCATGCTTGATGAAAATGCAGGTTTCTCATTTTGTTTGATTCTTCATGGGATGCATGACAATTAAGGTGATCATGCAGCCATGTGAACATTTGAGGTTTAATGTAAGGCCAAATGATAAGAACATGTTAAATGAGGCAAACACACTTAAACTGAATTTAATCCAGCATGGAATCAATTGCCTTAAACCTCAAGCAACCAGATTGAAATGTATGATCTTCAATGTCAAGTTTCTTCATGCTCAAGCAACCATTCCATGGATTTCTTATGCTCAAATCAAAGATCGAACTTCATACAACATTTTTGAAGATCATACCAAGATGAGACCATGTCTCTAAGTACCTCAAACATGTCATTGAATATCATGTCACAAGGATGCACAATTGGGATTGTATACATAGGCATGCCTTGAGCCAATGGCCTATGGATCTTCAGTTTGAAGTTCCCTACTTTGACCCCTCAAAAGTCCATGAAATATTGCTCAAATAAAAATTTGGTAAACATGAGACTTGTAGCAAACATTGCAAGGAACAAATTTGATGTTGGGAAAAAATCATTTGAGGTCATCTTGATGGATTAATTGGGAAAAACTTATGGCACAAGACCTGTTTGATAAAATGCCAGGCAGGGCACGCGCGCTGGCTAGCAGGCTGCCTCGCCCATGACTTGCTTTTGGCCTTGAATTGTTCAAACTTTGCAAGATCTTATCTCCCTCATTTTTAATGCTATGGGTGAGTTCCACCAATGGATTTGAAGCTCAAGATTCCCTCTTTAATTGGATCAAGGTAGAATTTTGATATCCCTTATATTTTGGGAGAAGGCCTCTCTTGAAGTGGCGGCAAAAATGGCCAAACCTTGCCATTTTTGGAAACCCTAATTTTCAAAAAATGGTAAGTTTTGGTTTTCTTGATTTCTCTTGATTCCTCCATCATTTCTTGATAAAATTTGAACCCTAGGATCCTTGTAACCCTAATTTCATGATTTTGATCTCAAAAAGTAAGGAGTTGACGTTTTCCTCAGCATGGTTGACTTTTCCCCAAATCCATGATTTTCAGTCATCTGGCCAATTGAGCCTCTTCCAAAATGTTTCTATGGATGAAATTTGAACCCTATGCACTTGACATCATATATAAGACAATGGAATCCACTTTGAATCAAAATTTCATGGAGAAGCCCAGTAGAAGTGAAACCCTAATTTAGCCCCTTTCATCATGAGATGTTGCACTGCTTGCCTCCTCTGATCAATTCAAATCTTTCCATGGCTTGTGGCTTCAAGTGAGGACTTGTGGGATGTTGTGAACCCCTTTAACAAGGTTGAGAAGCTTTGTGGACCTTTGGATTCCTTTGTATAGCCTTTAATTTCTCCAATCAAAGATCACATGCCTATGCCTCAACTATGATACACATAATGCAATGTTTTTGGTTATTTATGTATGCTAAATGCTATGCAAAATATTGAGGAGATGAGAGGTAAAATTTTGAGGTATTACAAGGAATTTTCAAGTTCTATGCAAATGCACGCGGAAGAGGAATTGGGGCAATGATCATTACTCCCCATGGTTCATATATTCCTTTTGTTGCAAGGTTGACTTTCCCTTGTACCAATAATGAAGTTGAGTATGAAGCATGCATTATGGAGATTCTGCCTTGGTAATCAATCAGATCAAGGGTAAGTGAGTAAATTATCAACCCCACTTGATCCCTTATAGAGATTATGCCAGGAGGATATCAACTTTCTTTACTAAGGTTGAGTTTCATTATGTGCCTCACGATGAAAATCAGATGGCAGATGCTTTGGAAACTATATCTTCTATGATAAAGGTGCACCAATGGAATGACGTTCCCATGATCAGAGTGATGCGGCTTGAAAGACCAACTCATGTATTTGTAGTTGAAGAGGTCCATGATGACAAGCCTTGGTATCATGATATTAAATGTTTTCTCCAGAGTCAGGAATACCCACTTGGGGCACCCGATAAAGATAATATGACTTTGAGGAGATTGGCAAGCAATTTCTTCCTGAATGGAAATGTGCTTTATAAGAGGAAGTTTGACATGGTCTTGCTCAGATGCGTGGATAGACACGATATAGACATGTTAATGAAAGAAATTCATGAAGGATCTTTTGGTACTGATGCCAATGGGCATGCAATGGCTAAAAAGGTGTTAAGAGCAGGTTACTAATGGCTGACAATGGAATATGATTATTGTAAGTATGTGAAGAAGTGCCATAAGTGCCAAGTGTATGCTCATAAGATTCATGTGCCACCAACTCATCTAAATGTTATTTCATCCCCATTTCCTTTCTCTATGTGGGGGGTTGATATGATTGGTATGGTTGAACCCAAGGCTTCGAATGGAAATCTGTAACACGGTGGGAGAACTGACTTTCTATAAATGTTGCGGATAGCAAGAGTTGCCACCGACTTTTATTTTATCCATGTGGAAAGGACATAAAAGAACAGGAAAGACCTATTTTTAAAAGACTTGAGTTCGGGGGTAGGTTATATAAATGGAAGGTGTTAGCACCCTTTATATCCATGGTTATCCATTGGCTCTTAGTTACTTAGCTCACTTAATTGTTTTGAAAGTGTGAAGTGTGTGATTAGAAAATTTTCTAAGTACTTTATAATGATCCTCGTATGGATGTATACAAAGCCTTTGTTTTGAAAATGTTTGAAAATTGTGAGGTGTAAAAGTATTTTAAAGGGTGTGAGTCATTAACTTAGAGTTCCTATCCTAGACTAAGTCATTCATGTTCTTGTATGTTCTTTCAAGGGTAAGATTGTCCCTATTATTTAGGAATAGGTGGTCATTACCTTGGATTCGTTTAAGGGATGAGCGTAGGGTCATCGTATGGTCAACGAAGGCAACAGGAGGAGTGTCTTTAGCAATTGGGAGGGACTATCATCTTTTACCAAAGGGACAAGATCATTATTGTAGGCAACATCGTAGGCAACATCGTAGGGACTTGATCTTTTAAACCATGGAGGGACTAGATGATTTATTTATGAATGGGTCGTTTGCTTAAGACACCTCACTTTCGAGGGACTTAACCATATATGGTTTTAAGGCAACTGAGAAGGGTGACCCTAAGAGGTGCAGATGGCGATCATAGATCGACTTACGTGTGTGAGTGATTATATTCAAATATTTAATCTTTATTTTTTAATTATCTAAGCCCATTTTAATCAAATATTTCTTTTCACACCCTAGTTACTAACCACACAATTATATTTACAAAAATTAAAAGCGGAAAATAAATATTCTACGCTATTACATTGGGGGAGGGGTATACATTTTTGAGGGATGACAAAAAATAAAAGACAGAAAATAATCCTAAACTATTACAGGATAGAAACAGTTACAAAATTAAACGAAAAATAAATCTATACAATAAAAACAAATCAAGTAAATTAATTGAAAATAAAGAAGAAATTATTTTTTACGAATAATTAGGGTTTAAAGAAAAAAAATTCAGGATTTGATTAGGGTTTCTTAGAAAAATTAGGATTATTAAGAAAATTAGGGTTTTAATCTTAATTAATTCATTTAGAGGTTTAATTAAAAAACTAATATACCAAAAAAATAATTATGAGGTAATAATATTAAAATTTATTTACCAAAATTAATTTAAGAAAAATATTTGGAGGAAATTATTTTAAGGTTTAAGAGTTAATCAAGAATTAATTAGTTAGTTAATTATTTAGTTAATATAATATAATATAATAATATAATGAAAAAAAAGAAGGGAAAATCGCTCAAAAAAGAATATGGGGGGTCAGCCAGGATCGAACACGCCCCCGGGGAGGCCATAAACGCGCGCCCTAGCCAACTGAGCTAATAAACCTGCGTGATCATAATTTGAAACAAATTAATTATAAAATAAAATAAGAAAGAAAATAGGTTAAGATAAAAACAAAATTGCTGGAGGCTAGACTCAATCCCTCGCCCTCAATTTCATATGCTTCGCTCCTTACCACTGGACCACAAGCGTTGTGGTGTTAATCAAACCAAACAATTAAATTATTAAAAAAAACAAATATTCAAAATCAAGAATTCGCGCCTTTTGCATCGTATTCTTCCTCTGTCTGTCACCTTAGACCTTTACCTACGGTTTTTTGTCACTAAAGGTTTTAGTGACGAATTTTTGTTGTCACTACAACCTCTGCGTATTCCAACAGTGCAAATAACATGAATAAATTGATTTTAAGGGTTCAAATCAGTTAGTATGAGGTCTCTAAGTCCAGAAAACGCATCGATTTCACATGAAATCACTTCAATCCTAGATTCCCGAATTTGAGCTTGTAAACCCTAAACATGGTGAAATCTCATTCCTGCATCAAAACTCAAAATAAAACATCCAGAAACGATTTATGATGCATCATGAACAATAATCAATCATTAAAAATAAGAAAAAATGCATGTGTATAAGAAATCGATATCTTGTTTTTCAAGAATATTTGAAGGTTCGGTTTCAACGATTTATGGGATTTTGGATGATGCGAATGATGAGGATAGTATCAAGAATGTCCAAGGATCATGTCTAGACCATTAGAATACCTTAATTCAACCTGCAAATGAGAAATCAAAAATTGAAAAATCTTGGAAATTTTGAAAGTGAAAAAGTGGTTTTTTGGTCCTGAAAATTGTGTCCCCTCATGTAGGCTTCTTGTGTTTATATCATAGAATGATTCTAGGTCAATTTTTGGGCCTTTATATCATGGATTTTAGTTACTTGAGTGTGAAGGAACAAGCTTGCTATTTTGGTCAAAAAATCAAACCAATCCTTTCCATATCGGTCTTGCATGAAATTGGATTGTTTCAATCACTTTGAATATCAGATATTTGATCCCAAAATAAGTTATGAGATCAAATATTTGATTTTCATATTTTATTTCTATTAAAATTGAATTTTAATAATAAAATCCAAAAATAATATAAAATAAATTATAAAAATCATGATAATTGATCATTGGTTCGTGCATGACTTTATCTTTGAGATTGGGTTGCAATTTGATGGGCCCATTTGGAAAATTTTGAAATTAAGACCTTTTTTGCTTCATACACCCCTTGAAAATTTTCCAATTTTGACAAGGCATGACTTCCTCAAATTTAAGGCTATGAGAGTGATCTTGGACTTTTTAGAAATCTTAGAGAGTCCTTTAACCGACCTTTTTGGTCCCATGTCCATATCTCTTACCATTTTCAAATTATGAACTTTGGAAAAAGTTGACTTTTTATTGACTATCAAAAGGACCTATAATGTTTTAGCTCATATCTTCCAAATGAAGCATTTTTAGGCTTGGCTTGTGAGACACAAAGTTGTATAGAATTCAATTTCCTTCAAAATGAGCTTTGGAAGGGAGATTTTTGATGAAGCATGTGAAAGTTATGGCTGGTCAAAGTTCAGTTGACTTTTACTATGAAAATCCTAATTTACAAACTTCTTGATTCTTGATGATCTGAGACTTCCTTGATGAATCATGATCAACTCTTGATAAAATGATGAATTTTAACTCATAATCTTGATGTTGACAAAAATCTTGAGGTTTGACTTTAAGTTGACCACAGTTGACCTCAATTTGACTTTTTTACCAAGTTGACTGATTTTTGAATACTTGAACATTTGACTGGTCAAACTTATTGGTAAAGCTCTGAAACTTGACATGGGGATTCTTGAAGTCATGTGGGATGTTATGAAGCTCACTTGAAGCCTTGGAAGTCCATTTATCTTGGAAAAATTCAAAACCCTAGTTCTGGATCCATTGTTCAGGAGGAGGCTTTGTCTTCAATCCTTTTGACCAATTGTGAACCTTGAGAAATCTTGAGATACATTGCCTTAATTGTGGGAGGGAAAATTTTGGGGTACAACAACGTCGTTTTTGTCTTGTGGCCGTTGACTACTTCACCAAGTGGGTAGAAGCGGTATCGTATGCTAATGTGACCAACCAAGTTGTGGTTCAGTTTATCAAGAATAACATTATTTGCAGATATGGTGTTCCGAATAGAATCATTACTGATAATGGTTCGAACTTGAACAATAAGATGATGAAAGAGCTTTGTGAATAATTCAAGATTCAACACCATAATTCTTCTCCTTATAGACCGAAGATGAATGGGGCTGTTGAAGCTACGAATAAGAACATTAAGAAGATCATTCAGAAGATTGTTGTGACATATAATGATTGGCATGAGATGCTCCCTTTTACTTTACATGGGTATCGTACGTTTGTCTGCACTTCAACAAGGGCAACCCATTTCTTGCTTGTTTATGGTACAGAAGCAGTGCTCCCCGTCGAGGTTGAGATCTCATCAATGAGAGTTCTGATGGAAGCCAAGTTGACTGAGGCTGAATGGTGTCAAAGTAGATTTGATCAGTTGAATTTGATTGAGGAAAAGAGAATAACAACTTTGTGTCATGGTCGGTTGTACCAACAAGGAATGAAGAAAGCTTTTGAAAAAAAAGTCAAACCTCATGTATTCAGAGAAGGCGACGTCGTGCTAAAAAAGATTCAGTCTTTCATTACAGATTCGTGGGGCAAGTGGACTCCGAACTACGATGGCCCATATGTTGTTAAGAAAGCCTTCTTTGGCGAATAATTCTTACAACTATGGATGGTGAAGAGATCACTCGTCTTGTGAATGAGGATGCAATTAAGAAATACTTTGCCTAAAATATAAAAGAACAACTCGCTAAGTCGAAAACCCAAAAGGGCGGCTTAGGCAAAAATGAGCGTCTCTGTGGATTGAAAACTCAAAAGGGCGGTCCAGGAAATAAGTATAGACATAAACAAAAATAATTATCCCGGTAGATTGAAAACCCGAAAGGGAAATCTAGGCAAAAGTTAGGGACCATGGCAAGTAACTACATCGACAGACTGGATCACTTGTAGCAACCAAGGATTTCAGATTCTGTCTCTCATGAGAATTACTCATAAAAAATTCTCATTCACTCATCCTTGACTGAATATTCGGACACAGCGATTTTCAAAGTTGATAGGGAGAACAGTGATCATTGTATTTCAATGTAGCTATTTTTCTATGTATTTACCATTTTTCAAACTTGTAATGATCCATGGAATCATGTCATTTGCTGACTACCATTTTATCAATGAATTCGAGCTTTTATCCAATTGTTTGCAATTCTTTATGTTGTTTCTGTTTACAAAATTGCAATTTATTTTTTTATGATAATTTTTTAAACAAATTTAATAAATTTAATTTTTGAAGATTATAAAAACATTTTTCTTTTGATATGAGGATAAAGAAAGGATATCAATAGTGATTCCAAGGATGGTGAAGTCTTGATGTGTGTAACTCGCCTCTCCCAAAGCAGGGTTTGATATGTTTATTTCTTTATGGAATGCCTGATTATTCGTGGATTGTTGATAGTTTTTTGTTCCACAATAAGCATGAATGGAGATTGGATGAAAGTTCCTAGTTTGAGTTCCAATGTCTTCCCCGGAAGAATTGTTAGAAAGGATGTTCTTGAGAATCCCCAGCTGAGTTTTGATCTCTTCCTCGACATTTTATCTTTGACTTAAGAAGCATTGGGAATCTTCATCCGAGTTCTTGTTCCTTAACTAGAGTTGGTTGTATAACCTAGCAGAAGTATTGATATTGCAGTCAATTTAGAGGTTTTCTTCCACCTGATGGTGTGTATTGATTTAAAATCCCTCGTAACTTTATTTTGGCTATGATGTTAACTTCTGGTATCCCCATGTGGGTCGGCAAGTCCGAAATTTTCAGTGATGAATGATCTCCATAGATATTTCCGACAGATCTCCAGTAGGTCTACGTGTGATAATTTCCAGCAAGTTCCTATGTGATCCTCAACAAATCTTGCACCTTTTCCCTAAGCGGAGCAGGAGTGGTATGATGGTTATTTCTGCAAAGTTTGGTTCTTAACAAGAATACTTCTGTCCCTAGCAAGGATTGTGGAAACTTTTCGCCATCCCCGACAAATTATTACCTTTCCTCAGTAGGATGGTGCCCCTATATAGAGTTGAGTTGATGTTTGATACTCCAGTAGGCTTTGCTTTATTTTCACCACTGGTGGGTTTTTACCTTGTTTCCCCAAACAGAGTTGTGAAGATAATTTTCCCCCAACGGAGTTTAACAAAGATGTTTCCCTATTTCCCCAAAGAGTTAAAAATGTTGTGTTGACATGTTCTCCTCCCAGAGTGGAATTTTTATATTATTCTTCATGGATTATTGAAGATTTCTTTGCGATTTGGATCCCTAACAATTGTTTCCTCAACATGAGTTTAGCCATGTAGTAGGATTTTATTCCTTTAAGGGCTTTTGGTTCGTCCCCCGCATGATCTCCAGCATGATTCCTTAGTTTTGTTGCTTTAGATTATCCGAGTATCCAGTTGTTGTGGCGTTTACGTCACCTGTTGGCTATCTTTATGTTTGTTTTGTCAGCATATTCATATGCATATTCATGCATCCGCTTTATGCATAACATCATGTTTGCACTCTTGCATATATCATTGTTCCCCACTCTTTGGTATGAATTTTCACATAGCGTGTGTGTGTTGTATTTCTCATAAGATAAAGTGTCAACCATTAAGCAGAAAGTGTTTATCCTTTCTAAATTCCCCACCGAGTTTGTTCCTCGTGGATGATTTTTGATTCAGTTCCCCCCAGTTTATTATCTGGATAAAATTTTTTCCAGTTGAGATATTTCCTCCTCGGGATGAGTCTTGTTTGACCGTTTCTCTCCAACTTGTTCTTGGATTGAACTTTGGTCCCCTTTTGAGTAATATTGCTTTGGAATTAAGCTATCGTTGTTTGGTAGTGGAAAATAGTTTCTCCAGTTTGAGTATATTACTTTGGAATTAAGCTATCACTTGTTTGATAGTGGGTAATATTTCTCCGCCTTTTGATTGATTACTTTGGAATTAAGCTATTACTATTTGATAGTGGGTAATCTTTCCTTTTGAGTCTTATTGCTTTGGAATTAAGTTATCACTGTTTGATAGTGGGCAATATTGTCTCCAGATTGAGTATATTACTTTGGAATTAAACTATCAATTATTCGATAGTGGGTAATATTACTGAGTTAATCAAAGCTTATTGCTTTTGCTCCTACCCAGTAAATCGGTAGTTGATGATTCTTTCCCTACTCGATATTCCTCCATTTTTAGACTCGAATACTTTGTTTGGTTGATATTCCCTGGCAGAGTGTTTACTCTTCCTTGTTGTTTTTTTTACCTTGATTATATCATATTTTCCCCAAATTGTGTGAGTTATCCAGTGATTTATTTTCTTGGTAAACTCTTTTGGCGTCTGTTGTTTTCCCAGCGGGATTTTCTTCTGTATCCCCAAACTTTTGTTTTCCTCTGGTGGTCATGTTTTCCCCACAGGGATCTTGGTTTTGCATATCATATTCATGCCATATCATGTTCTCTTAGGACAAAAATTGGTTTTTCTGTATTTAAGTCTCTCCCATCTTGTAGAGACGAAGATGTCAATCTTCATATCTCTAGATTGAAGAAACTTAAATATGGGAAGCTGTAATACCCTAATTTTTGCCCTAAGGTTTCTTCGTATTTCATCTACATCTTGCATACAAACAAGATTGCACTGATTGTTCGGTTCTTCTCGGGTGTAGGTTTATGTCTCACAGGGGATCACCGTTGTTTTTAATTGCTTTATTTGTTTATGCTTACTAACCATTAATTAAAATCCAAAAATATTTTGTTTTCTTTCATTAACATTTTCAAGAAGAAGAACGAGTGAAAATACCAAAAATAGCAGTCCTGCAGCTCGAATAAAATTTCACTGATAAAAGTCGAATTTGATCCGCAAATAATTCAAATTTATCTGATCAAGGATTTCTCAAGTTAATTGATTTATTCAAGGAATTCCAAGGTTCATGTGTTTATTTGCATGCCTTCTTCGACGCGCAAAAGAGTCGGGCCATAACAACCAAGCAATCATATTTAAATAAAATATTCAAATTTTAGCTTGGTTAACCGGTTAACCATATGCGTTAATCGGTTAACCAGTGTGAAATTTGAATACTTTGTTCAAATTCAGCACACTTTGATCATTGATCTCATTTGAAATATTCTAGATCCATTTCCCTCTGAATTCTCTACATCACTTTGATAATTTCCTACGATAAACCCTCACTAATCACCACTTTTTTCAATTACCAAGCCTAATTTGAATTACCAAAACAAGCTCCATTCCACCAAATTCTCATACCTAAAGTCTTTAAATAACACCCTAATTTCATTCATTAAAGAAGCTTTTGAGAGCCAAATTCACCTTGCAAAAATTTCTTGAAGCCAACAAATCTCTTGCAAAATATCCCCCCAAACTAAAAATTTCACTAAAGATCTTCTTTCTTTCTTTTGAAGTTATCAATAATTCACATTGAATTCTTGATCAACTTGAGTTAAACCTTCATCCTACTCTTTTCTTGTTCATCAATTTAAGTAGATCTAGCTTTATTTGGTCCAATTTGACGAAGTGCTTTTGGTAATTCACTTTTTCCATGATTCCATCTTCATCATCAACATTCAAGACGTAGATCTTCCGTGCCTTTGATTTTAGATCCATTGGATCTTAAATTGTTGTTTGATTGCAGGTATTTCACTGTATTTTGGTTTTAAAATTCATGCTAATTCAGTTCATGATCATCAAGTGTTTGAAAAAAGGTTTTGAAAATGAATCATGCCGAATTTCAACATTTTTTCTGCCACTGGTACAGTGTTAACCGGTTAACCATTTCCAGTGTATTTTGCTTAACCGGTTAACCAGTGTTATTTGGCGTAGGATTTGAAAATTTATTGTGTTAACAGGTTAACCTTTTGGTTAACCGGTTAACACAAGACCAGAAGCTGTTTTTGGCTTATTTTGAACTTATTTTTGGTTACTCTTTCTTCTTCTTCTCCCTCCTTTTTATTTTTACCTTGGGGAACACTTTTGGGAGTGATTTCTCTTTAATTTCAATGGACTTTGGGTGTAGAATAGAGTAGTTAATGTTCATTAAATCAAAACTACCTTTAAGTGAATTATTCAATTTATTTAAGGTACTTTGCATTAGTGAGACATTTTCATGCTTGAATCCACCAAAATGAGTGATTGAACTTAAAGATGGAAGAATACCATAAGTGTAACTCAATTTGGTATTCATCTTTAGTTTTATGCGGTATTGCGTTCGGATAGCGATTTACATATCGTTCATCTCGCATGCATTAGCACTAACATTGTTCACCTTAATTGGTGGTGGTTGGCCTCATTTGTAGGGTAATTACTTCATAATTACTCGGCAGTTGCTTAACATAGACCTAAATGTGTCTCGAATTCGGAATAAAAATCCAATTGGATACTTGCACTTTCGTGGACCAAAGTGATTGATCATTTTGCATTAAGAACCAAGACTTATGAATGTTTGATGTGTAGGTGCTTTGGATCTCTCAATCTCCTTTCAAATTTCATTGAATTCGGTCCTATTTGCCTTGATTGATCACTATAATGTAAGATACTAAGCGGATTCGGTTGCCTTTCGATTTTGGTTACTCTTTTGGTTGTGGTTGATTAAGTTCACCATACCACTATTATGTATATTATTATTAATATTACTATACTAACATTTAATTTCTTGCACCTTTATTGCTTTTATTTTATTATGCTTTATTATGATTTATTCATCCATTATCATGTTTATGTTTCTTGTTCTTATTATTGTTGTGTTGATTTTCCTTTTGTCCATTTGGACACACAAAAAATATTAATAAAGGATTGAACCTCTAAAAAAACTTGTGACTTTAATTTTTGGACTATGGTTACTATCCGTAGCATTGGAATGAAGATTTTGGACTTAGATTTTAAGATACCTTTCCATTTGCTTTGATCTTCATGGAGTTGGTAAATCCGCCTTTATTTGGTCACTTGTTGGCTTATAAGGATGAAACTTTTGTGCTCATAATGGGAAGCATCATCAAGTTTTGTTAGACCTTTCCTTCTTTATCTCTTTTATTTTCTTTTTAGGATAGTCTCTTCATATCCTCCCCTTCTTTAATTTTCAAAACTTCTCCCTTTTTCCAAAATCTTCTTTGTTTTCAAACTTAAAACCGCTTTCATAATCAAACTTTGACTTAGGTCAAGCGATTTTTACCTTTTCTTTTATTTTATTAATAAGTGTTAAATCATGTAAATATATCAAAACATTTTCCAAAAGACCATAAGAAAATACAAAACTCATCAAAAAAAATTGTGCCTTTGTGCACATTTCATTTTAACTTTTTCACATGTTTAGATATGATTCATTCTTTCTAGTGGAATTATTCGCTAAAGAATGACGACTTATCTTTACATTTTAAAATCAATCCAACACTAAATTTTCACTATTTGTACCACAAACTACGGGGTTTTGATCTCGCATTGCACTTTGTAGGTATGTAGGCATGAGGTGGTAAACCTCTCCAAACACAAAAATATTAAAAATTAATTCTTTTCTCATCCCTCCACTCTCTTTTACAAACATTTTCAAACCAAAAGCAACAAATTTTTCAAAAGGCTCCCGTGTAGTACCACGGATATTTTGGGTGCGTAAAACCTTTTCATTGTGTAACATATCCCCTTACCCGGTTATTTGTTGTGTTTCTTTATCTTTTTATTTTTAGATTCATTAGGATTTATTCGCTCTTTTTTCCTTTTCCTCTTGGAATAAAATAAAAGCGCGGTGGCGACTCTGTTTACTTTGAGTTAAGTTAACTAATAGCTTACACTCATGTTTTTACCGCTACACGGAGGCGGAATATCTTGCGGTCAGAAATTGTTGTGCCCAAATTTTGTGGCTAAAACAACAATTGCTCGACTTCAATATTGTTATAAAAAATATTTTGATTCTATGTGACAACACTAGTGCAATAAATCTTACCAAAAATCCAATCTTACATTCACGCACTAAGCATATTGAAATTCTACATCACTTCCTTATAGATCATGTAGAGAAAGGAGATGTGATATTCGAGCATGTTGAAAGTTCAAATCAACTTGCCGATATTTTTACAAAACCTCTTGCCACTGAACCTTTCTTTCATATTCGTAGGAAACTTGGTGTTCTTGACATTTCAGATCGATCTTAATCTTAAAAATGGTTATCATTTATTATTGTTTGACTTAATATATTTCTTCACTAACGACTCGTTTATTGAAGTGTTTGCGTTTGATTTTTTCATTCTACGTTTTCACATTTACGAGGTAATATCATTCCCACTATGTGAGCTTGAAGTAACTTGTTTAATATATGAATTTGTGGGACATCTATGATATAAAACAAATGAATGTGTTCATGCCTTTGTTTGTGTCCTTGTTTATCACTTATAGTGGTCAATATATCAAAATAGTAATACATTTGTTATTTGTCTGCATTGTGATGAGATATTATGATGATTTGGTATGATGTTGTTGATATTTGTGGTGCTTTCTTAGTCTGTACACTCGGGGTCCCAACAGGTCGACTCATGCATCGACTCATGAGCCTGGTTGCGTCAACCTATAGCTTTAACGTGTCGACTCATTTCACATTTTTAATTGAGTCGACTCATTAACTTGTTTGAGTCGACTCATTGTCTAATCAACTGACAGACACGCCTTGAAAACATGCGTTATATGTTTGTTCAACCTTCCTAGGTCGGCGCATATTGTTTTAATCCCCTACTTTATGGTTAAGTTGAATTTCTTTAATGACATTAATAAATTCTTTTCCATAACATTCATTTTCTCTCATCAATCATTTCATATTCATCATTTCATCTCCATCTCACTCTTAAGAACCCTAAAATCCCTTCTTCACAAATTTGTTAATCTTCTCCAAAATCTTCAATAACTACAAGGACTACAGGAAAAAGGACAACAATGGGCTCTTCATCTCACTCCTCTCTACCGGTAAATGATATTTTTCTCCTTCCATCTGATTTGAGGGAAACTTATGATAAGAAGTTCAAAAATAGGAAGATTATTCCTCAGTATGTTTATTTCAAACAAACTGCAAATCAGATGCACATTCCTCATATTATTGATTTGATTGATTTTCACGAAATCAATCCATTTTTAGCTTATCATAAAGAGTATAATGAGGATTTGGTGAGAATGTTTTATGTGGGTATTGTTGGTAAATTCAAGGGTTTTGCTTTTAATTTTCGCATGGGTGATAGAATGTTTGTTGTAACTGCTCAAGTTTGGAAAGATATTTTTGGTATTGCCCTGAGGCTGCAAATATATTGATGATTGACTCTGATAAAGTTGATAACTATGAGTTTCGTAAGGAATTAAACGGTATGCTAAAGGAATCGTTTATTGAGGTTGCGGTTAATTGTGAACTGTTTTCGTCATCTACGACAACAGGAACAGCTAAGCCTACGGACCGTATTCTTCATTGGATTGTGTCGCATAACTTGCGTCCCAAGAAATGAGGTTTTTCTCGTATAGATATTGATGAAGTTCATCTTATCTACATACTTCGGAATAAAGTAAAAGTCAACTGGCCACACTACTTTGCAAGTCGCATCTTTGCTCCCAAGGAAAAGAAAGGTGTAGCTCTTGCTTATCCTTCCATTATTCAAGTAATCATAAACAAAGCTCAAATTGTTGTTGAAGGTTTACCTATGACTTCAGTTTCTGAAAATAATTGGTTCCAACAAAAGACGCTTAGTCTAATGGGTCATATGTGGGATCCAAAAGAAAAGAGATATAGATTCATTGCTAGGGCTGGTTCTGGTCATGATAATAAGGATGAAGATGATGCTGAAGATGACGAAGATCAAAATATTTAGGACATGAATGTTGATGAAGTGAACGTTGTTAATGAAGATTAGTATCGTACTCCTTATGATGATTATGCACTGTATGAAAATCAAGGTTGGGGTGAATGGAAACACATGGGATGGACTCAAACAGCAACTTCGTTTGCTCCTCTATCTCCTCCTCCTCCACAAGACAACACTTCAGGTATTATGAATATGCTCCAAAATATGCAACTTCAACAGCAAAACTACTACAACACTCAAACCGAGCAATACAATAAGTTGGAAAGAAGGCTAATTAACCAAGATAATGCATTTGTTGAATATGTATTTGTTCAAGACACCCGGTATACCGCATTGCAAGAACACTTGGAATCCTAAGATACTACTTTTGAGACATTTGCTTCTACCTCTTTGGCAAGGATTAATGACGTCCATGGTTCTAATGTTGCTCTTGCAAACTCTTTCAACACATTCAACAGGAGTTTCCTTCACTATACTGGAGCTGATACGGATGATCATCATCCGATTACTTATCATCGTCGTTATCCATCTCATAGGGGTCGTGATCCTAGGCCTTGAGAGAATCATTGCATCGCATTTCATTTTCATCAGCATTTCTGTTTTGTTAATGAATATTATTACTATCTTTGTATGGTATTTGTGGTTTGTTTATTTTGTTATGGATAATGCTTACTTCAGTATGTTTGTTTCATTATCATGGTGTGTTTATTTTCTTACCGTTTTTCATCTCATCCCTTATTATGTGTTTGTGGAAGGGTGAATTTTATTGCAATTGTGTTTCTCATTATATGTTATTGCTTATTGATTATTGGTTAATCCTCTTTCTCTTTTTGATGTTGTCAAAGGGGAGATGATGTTAAGATGTAGATTATGGATTGTAAAGTTTATAGGTTTGGTGGCACACACTCAGGAGAAGCATGACAATGATTCTTCGTTATATTTCAACAAGTTTTTTCCATCATAAAAAAGGGGGAGTTTGTGAGACATTGTAGGGTTTTGCATAATGTCAAAAACTTGAGTATTTGAAATAGTGTATGGAAAGATAAGCAAAAAGAAATGAATTAATGAAGAAAAAGCTTCTCATGAGAATTTTTGGATTGCATGAGTTGACTCATGCCTATGAATAGGTCGACTCAAACTGAAGAAGTGATTTGAGTCGACTCATAACTTACTATAGGTCGACTCATTCAAGATGTTTTTCACTTCAAAACTCACGGGTCCCAACAGGATGACTGAGGAGGAAATTTAGGTTGACTCATCAACCTGGTACAGGTCGACTCATCCTTGTTAAGAGGTCGACGCATTACTGATGGATTTAATTTTCTGTTATTTTTTTTCTCTCTCACTTCTACTTTCCTTTTTCCATTCTTATCTAACTAATATAAATAGCAGTTTCATTTCTATGAGTTGACTAACAAGAAAAGTGAAATAGATACACATCATTCTCTTCATCTTCTCCTTATTTGCATCAATCAACAATCACACACAACACTCTTTGTTGATCAAGGTGCAATCTATGGTGATAACGTCCAATTAAGATAGAGAGATTTCATATTGGGTTGAGAACCTGTGGGTTTTTCTTGTAAAAACCAAAGGGGTTTTATCTTCCAAGATCAAAGAGGATTTGGAGGTTTTGTACGCAATCATTGTTCGTAGATTCAGCCGAGTGAGGTTGTTTGAAGATCAAGGGAATCGTTCATTCGCATCACGTTAACTGGAGTATTACGAAGATAATTATGGGTTCACAAACATTCAAGAAAATCAGTCGTGCTCAAGGTTTGAAGGATTGAATATTCTTGCAAGAAGGGATCTGTCAACCAGAGGTTTTCTCGACGCGCGTGAAGGAGTTGGTTCTTCTCGGATCAAGGGGCAAGATGAAGTTTTCGTAACAAAACGTAATTCAGATTGATTTGTTGTTCCAATTTTCTTCTTGTATAAACAATTTCAATATTAATGAAATATCCCAATTCGGTTGAGAATTAGGGGCAAAGTACTTCTAGTGAGGACGGTGAAGGAACTGCCTAAACAAATCTCGTGCATTCTTTAATCATTTCGTTCATATATTTTCTGCATAACTTGAATTTGCGTGGTTTGAAAAATTCTGGTTTGATTGAGTATGTGCACACCAACTTTTTGATAAATTGTTGTTATCAATTTTTTACAGCAACCTTGTAAAAGTTCTGCACTACTTAAACATAGATATAACACTTTGTGTGGGTGCAGACCGAGTGTTTGCGAAAAAGTCAAAACACATAAATTCATTTCTTTTGTGCTTATTTCTTCTCTATAATTCATTGTTGAGAGTGGGTTATCAAGTGAATTGAATTTAAGAGATTTAGTTGCATTGTGTTAAGTGTTTTATCATCCTTTATTTTCCATTCAGTTTCAAAATGCATATCTGATCACCGGTGACTTTATTTGTTTTAGACGAGTTTTCCGGGAAACTTCCGCAAAATATTTTCAAAGTATTTTTGAAAAGTTAAATTTGAAAAAGATTTATTCAACCCCCCTTCTAGATCCGCGTCATCGTCTAACATTGTTCACCAACAACATAGGATCAAATTTTGATTTCAATGCAACTGGTACAATCACATGAACATCAGTGCCCTACAAACACATCAATATTTATATTATGCTCTAGCCAATAAGAAAAAGTTAAAATAATTATATGATACATAAAATTTTACCTCAACATCAGCAAAAATAACTTCAAAATGCTCTTTGTTGTTACTGATGACACTACATTTGTGATGAACTTCAACTACAAACTTCTACAATTCTTTTGTATCATTTATACAAGCAACCCTTTCATATGGTCTTGTCATGACTTCCGGGCTTCAAAATAAGAACAATATTGTTGCAATTTTTCATCAAATCATAGAAGGTTACCATAAATAACTTTTTTTTCCAAAAACTGTGACTTCAATAACATGAATGAGTTTTACATAACCTAATAATGCAGGACGAAATTAACATAATAACGTTTAACATAAACAAATAACGCAACAACAAAGCTTTTACTTCATTAACACCAACAACATATTACTTCATTGACACACATCAGAAAGTGTTCTACATGAACACCATAAAGCTATTACTTCACTATATAATGACTTTTGTTTACTGTATTAACATGCAGCAAAAAATCTTTTACATGAACATCAAATCTCAATAGTATTTGAAATCTATAAACATCATTCAAAAGATTTAAAGAATGCTTAGATGGTAGAAATATAATTATGTTTAAAAAAAACAAAAAGAAATATTTCAGGGATAAGCATCAAAAATCACCTGGGAAGAAGAAACAATCTAGATAAAAATTGAAGATTGTCGACTTCTTTTTAGACAAACTTGCTTGATGATGAAATGGAATTTGAACCAACAAAAGGGAGAGAGAAAGAACAATGAAAGAAATGTTTGGAGAGAGAATGGCGTGTAAGTTTGATGAACTGATATGTGAAGAAAGTACACTTGCTTTGTAACAATGCATTAGGATTCTAATTCAATTTGCTTTTTGTTTCATATGTAGTTACTTTAAAGTAAATTGAATTAGTTTGTAACCAATACTATGCAATTTACAAAACTATTAGTAATATTTTTAGTTGCATTTATCATTTGATTGAAAAAAGTAATGGTTAGACTCAAAATACCCTTAAATTGATGTTGTGGCATTATTTTAGGCAATGGCAATGATGATATTTCCATAACAATAAATTTCTTATATTATATATAGATATATAGATGTATGATTCTCTTTCTACTTCTTTTTTGCTTGAGATTTTTCTTCAATAATTGCTTATTGATTATCATTATGAGCTATTGTTAAATGTGTATTGTTATACTATGATTGGATGTTAATCTTGCGTGATTCATTTTTTTTTCTTCTTTTTTATTTATTTTGTGAGGGCGGAAAGTATTTAAAATTGAAATATGAATTTGATTGATACGATGAGTGTTCAATGCAAGGAGAGAATTGCTTTATAAGTCACTCAAATTACTGTCTTGCCAAGCACCAAAAAGAGGGAGAATAAAATTACCTTCAAATACATATCAGTTATTTTGTCCTTTTGATGCTTACAATTAGAGTTTTTCATTGAATCTCTCATCAATCAAAGTAGTATGATTTTCATGTATAAAATGAAACGATGACTAAAGTCAATTATTAATGATCACATTCAATAAGAATTTATGAATAAATTCATGAACCATTTATGCCTTAAGCCTAGTGCATATGATTTAATCTCAATTTACAATCAGTGACCCTCATCCAGAACTAGCTTAGCTACATTTGTTTCTTGAACTGTCGTAAAATGCACCTCACAAAGATTGAAAGAGATTATGTGAAAATAACACTCATTTGTACGCTTATAAAAAATTAAAATTAAAATTCAATTCAGAAACAAAGATATTCATTTGATTGTTAAAAGAAAATTACATACTAATACAAATCTAACTTCGATAGAGATAAACATTAGCAAAAACCACGTTCAGAAAGAACCCTGCAATTTATCCAGTTTAAGAACTAGTAAACTTGGTCACCGCCTTTGTTCCTTCAGAAACAGCATGCTTGGCCAATTCTCCAGGAAGAACAAGTCTAACAGCAGTCTGAATTTCCCTCGAAGTAATCGTCGGCTTCTTGTTGTATCTCGCAAGTCTGGAAGACTCAGCAGCAAGCTTCTCGAAGATATCGTTGATGAAACTGTTCATGATTCCCATGGCCTTGCTTGAGATTCCAATGTCAGGGTGAACTTGCTTCAGAACTTTGAAGATGTAGATCTTGTATGTCTCAACGCTCTTCTTGTTTCTCTTTTTCTTCTTGTCTCCGGCGGCACCGTCCTTCGGTAGCTTCTTTCCGGCCTTTGGCTTCTTCTCAGCCGGAGCTTTCTCGGCTACTGTGGACTTCTTCTCCTCTGCGGGTTTCTTCTCCGCGGGCTTCTTTTCTCCCTTTGGCGCCATTGAAGGAATTGGGAATTGGAAATTTCGAGAAAAAGTTAGGGTTTGTGATTAGGAATGAGTTTGAAAGAAAATTCACACTCAAAGATTTATATATAAGATGATTCTCGCTTTGTTATTGGCTTATGTGCTTATTTACGGATCGTTGACGTGGAACTCCTTTAGCCGTTACGATAATTTTTATAGACGGTTGCGATCTTGCTTTAATTCAAGGATCTTGAAGATGTATGGGTGATCTTTAATTTAATCCCAACAAAATTATTTTCTAAACTATGACCATTGCTTAATTAACTTGGTTTTTCATAAAACATGTTTTTAGAATATTATTTAAAAAATCATTTACAACATTTTTTTACTATAGAGTGAATTAAATATAATATTTTTTAAAACTCGTGTACTTATCCATGTATAAATACATAAGATTAAGGTGTTTTTTTTATATCAAACTATCTAGTACGCTTTTATAATTAAAAAATATATATTATAGGTGAATATTAGTATTCTATGATTTAATTGAGCAAGTAGAAAAATATATACGTTTAAATTATTTATTATTTTATTTTTATCAATATGTCAAAGAATATTACTTTAAAGGTTTAATGAATATTTTGATCATTTACCTTAATTTAATTTTAAAGGTTTAATGAATATTTTGATCATTTACTTTAATTTAAGATTTCATTTTGGTTTCTTATCTAATAAATATAACATATTAGTCCATAAAAACAGTTTTATTAATCAATTTAATCTTTTATTGTTAAATATTAAGAAAAAACATTAATTTTTTTTATATGTGATTGTCTATGAAGTAGGGTGTTATATAATGTGACTTTTTGGACATTTTGAATTTATTAGTTTTTCTAATAAAAGGTTTGATACACTCAGGGGCCTAGTTTCATTTCATTTAATAATCAAAGTTGAAATATGAAGCGGTAAAAGAGAGAAAGAAGACAACTGCAAACCCTACTTTCTCAAAATACGGAGAGGAGACAAAGAGAAAACGAACTCGAACACACTTGAATAGCAACGAATACTCACCTCCATTCTTCAAAAGGTATGAATATTCACGTCTGAACTTAATAAAAATGTAAACTTTTTTGTTTATGGATTCCTCACTTATCCTTTCTACCTTCTTTAGCTTGAATAGGTAATTGATGTGAGGTTTGAGTGTAATGTGCTTCATGGGGGTGAGTTTATTGAGTTTAAGAACATTATGAGTATTCGGTGATTCCTTTCGGTGTTACTAATGCGCAAAGAGTATTTATGGAATACATGAACCGTATCTTTCTTACCTATTTGGATCGTTTTGTGGTTGTGTTCATTGATGACATATTGATTTACTCTAAGTCGGAAGAAGAGCTTAAAGAACACTTGAAACTAGTATTGCAAGTTCTGAAAGAGAAGATGTTGTATGTGAAGTTGTCTAAGTGTGAGTTTTGGTTGAACGAAGTTAGTTTTCTGGGGCATTCCATTTCAGGAAGTGGCATTGTTGTGGAAACATCTAAAGTTGATGTTGTGTTGTTGTGGGAAACTCCAAAGTCGGTTACCGAGATTATAAGCTTTTTGGGTCTAGCTGGTTATTATAGAAGGTTTATCGAAGGTTTTTCTAAGTTGGCACTTGCATTGACTAAGTTGACTTGTAAAAGTAAGGCTTTTGTGTGAGGACTTTCAATGCAAACAAAGTTTTACGGAATTGAAGAAGAAGTTGATGTCGGCTTCAGTTTTGACATTACCGAATTCAGGAGAACTATTTGTGGTATATTGTGATGCTTCTATGATGGGTTTAGGAGGTGTGATTATGCAAAATAATAAGGTGGTTGCTTATGCGTCGAGACAGTTGAGAACTCATGAAAATAATTATCCTACGCATGATTCAGGACTTGCTACATTTGTTTTTGTGCTGAAGATTGGGAGGAATTATCTTTATGATTCTAAATTTTAAGTGTTTAGTGACCATAAAAGTTTAAAGTATTTGTTTGATCAGAAGGAGTTGAATATGAGGCAGCGAAGATGGTTGGAATTATTAAAGGATTATGATTTTGGTTTGAACTATCATCCAGGTAAAGCTAATGTTGTAGAAGATGCCTTAAGTCGGAAAAGGTTGCATATGTTGGCGATGATGGTTAAAGAGTTGGAACTAATTGAATAGTTCAGGGATATGAGTCTGGTTTGTGAAGTGACACCAAAAAGTGTTATGTTGGGAATGTTGAAGATTAATAATGATATTCTAGACAGTATCACAGAGGCTTAGAAGTTAGATGTGAAGTTGGTAGATTCGATGGTGGGAAGCAATCAGTCTGAGAGTAGTGATTTCAAGTTGGATGTGCAAGGTGTGTTGAGATTCTGTAATCAAATTTGTATTCTTGATGATGCAAAGATGAAGAAAGTGATTCTTGAATAAAGTCATAGAAGTAAGTTGAGTATTCATCCAGGAGCTACAAAGATGTATCAAGATTTCAAGAATTTGATTTGGTGGCCTGGGATGAAGAGCGATATAGCGTGTTTTGTGTATGCATGCTTAACTTGTCAGAAGTCGAAAGTTGAACATCAGAAGCCTGCAGGGTTGATCTAACCGTTAGATGTTCTAGAATGGAAATGGGATAGTATTTCAATGGACTTTGTGACAGGATTTCCTAACACTTCAAAAGGACATGATTCGATTTGGGTGATTGTTGATATGCTTACGAAGTAGGATCATTTCATTCCTATTACAAATAGTTTTCCAGTATCTAAGTTGGCAGAGATTTATACTAGAGTGATTATTCAGTTGCATGGTGTGCCTTTGTGTATTGTGTCAGATAGAGATTTGAGGTTTACTTCTGATTTTTGGAAGAGTTTGCAAGAGTCGTTGGGTTCTAAGTTGAGATTGAGTTCAGCTTATCATCCTCAGACAGATGGTCAGACAGAGAGAACTATTCAGTCGCTAAAGGATTTGTTTAGAGCGTGTGTTCTTGAACAAGGAGATTCGTGGGATATTTATCTTCCGTTGATAGAATTCACTCATCATAATAGTTACCATTCTAGTATTGGAATGGCACCTTTTGAAGAGTTATATGGTTTGAGATGTAGAACTCCTTTGTGTTGGCATGAATCTGAAGAAAGTGTAGCGCATGGACCTGAGATTGTTCGAGAGACTACCGAGAAGGTGAAGTTGATTCGAGAAAAGATGAAAACTTCCCAAAGTAGGCAAAAGAGTTATCATGACAAGCGAAGGAAGGATTTGGAATTTCAAGCTAGTGATCATGTATTTTTTAGAGTCACACATGTAACTGGTGTTGGGTGAGCGTTGAAATCCAAGAAGCTCACTCCTCGTTTTATTGGTCCATACCAGATTTCGTACAAAGTTGGAAATTGTAGATGTTTAAGAATTGGCAGAATTTTTGACCAAACAAGAAATGTTAAATTCAGTTCAGAATGTCCTATCAGATGTTGGGACATTATCAAACAGAGTATGTGAATTTATTTCAGGATGTCTCATCAGATGTTGGGACATTGTGTGAATAAATTAAGTTCAGTTTTTCAGGATGTCCCAACAGATGTTGAGACATCTCAGACCTGCTACCAGAATTAATTATTGATTAACAGATCAGAGATATTTAAGGAGAACTATCTGGAATTAATTAATGCTGGATAAAAACAGAACAAGGCGCATCTGTAGGGAGTTTTAAATTGAAGATTCAGATTAAAACAGAAGACCTAATGCACCTAGAATATAGGAGGTAACAAACCCTAAATTCAAGGTGACAGTTGCTGCACATTAGGGCTGGATCATTCTACAGAAAGCCCAAAATTCAGATACCTATTTAAACAACAGAAACTCATAGAATTGAGCACGAATTTCAGAAGACCAAATAGGGTGTCTAGTGTTTTAAATAGCAGGTTGTTTTTATGTACCACTTTATGAGCTTTTAAGCAAAAGTGCATTTGTGACTTGATTGAAACTGTGAAGTAAGATCAAGCTGTATTGTTTGAAGGATGTCTTCAATTTCTGTAAACTTGTAAACTTGATCACTGGGTGATTGAGGGGGAGTGAGTAGGGTACTCTTATCTAAGTGAGTCTTAGGTAGAAATTGCATTGGGTAAGTATTAAGTGATAGATTAAACAGGGTGGTTTAAGTCTAGAATTAATATTACTAATAGTGGATTTCCTCCTGGCTTGGTAGCCTCCAGATGTAGGTGTGGTTATACACTGAACTGGGTTAACAAACTTCTGTGTTGTTTACTTTTCTTGCTGTTTAAGTTTTGGTTAAATTTGTCAAATGTCCTATTAAGTGTTGGAACATCTCTTAGGACATCTCATACCTGATCACAGAATTTCAATTGGCATCAGAGCAGGCACCCTGCCTGTTTATACTGGGTGAGATCTAGGGAAAACAAATTCTGTAACATGGACAGAGATATAGGGTCAGTAAATAGACCACCTATACTGGATGGTTCTAATTATGACTACTGGAAGCCAAGAATGATTGCATTCTTAAAGTCACTTGACAACAGGGCATGGAGAGCAGTAAATGTTGGATGGAAACATCCTGTTCAAAACACCAAAGATGGATCAATAGTTCTGAAACCTGAAGAAGAATGGAGTAAAGAGGAAGAAGATTCAGAACTAGGCAACTCAAAAGCCCTAAATGCTTTATTCAATGGCATTGATAGAAATATTTTCAGACTGGTGCATCATTGTGAGCTGGCCAAAGATGTGTGGGATACCCTCAAGACAACTCATGAAGGAACATCAAAAGTAAAAATGTCAAGACTTCAACTTCTCACCACCAAGTTTGAAAACTTGAGAATGAAGGAAGATGAATCAATTCATGAGTTCTACATGAACATCTTGGATATAGCCAATACTTCTGGAGCCTTGGGAGAAAAGATGACTGATGAAAAGCTTGTAAGGAAGATTCTCAGATCTTTGCCAAAAAGATTTGACATGAAAGTCACAGCAATAGAAGAAGCACAAGACATATGCTCCATGAAAGCTGAAGAACTAATTGGTTCCCTTCAAACTTTTGAGATGGGAATGAATGACACACATGCTAAAAAGAACAAAAGCATTGCCTTGGTTTCAAATGCAGATGAAGAAGAAGATGATGAACTAGCAAATGATAAAAGCTTATCAGAAAACCTTGTATTGATTACAAGACAGTTCAAACAGATTCTCAGAGGTATGGAAGGTAAATCAAATTCCAGTGGAAGATTCACAAACTCTTCTGAAAACAAGAGAACCTATGATGCTAACAGAAGATCAAATCTTGCTGAAAAGACCAGTCAAGAAAAAGGAATCAAGTGCCATGAATGTGAAGGATATGGACACATCAAGAAGGAATGTCCTAACTTCTTAAAAAGACAAAAGAAGGGACTATCTGTAACCTGGTCTGATGAAGACTCAGGAGATTCAGAAGAAGAATCAGCTAAGCACATTGCTGCTTTAGCTGGACTGTGTGAATATGACAGTGATTCCAGCTGTGAAGAGCTTACTTATGCAGATCTTGAGCAAGCCTTCAAGGATCTGTACAAGAGAAGTACTGAAGTATGCAGTGAGGTCATAAAGCTAAAGAAGCAGAATGAAGTACTAGAAGAAGAAAAAGCAAGTGATCAAGTAATCATTGATACCTTAAAAAGTGAAGTAACTCTTCTCAATTCTAAGCTGGAACATATGTCCAAATCTGTTAGAATGATGAACAGCAGCTCAAATACACTGGATGCTATTCTCTGCAATAATAAACATTCAGGGGACAAAAGTGGACTGGGATATAACAGAGATGAAGCAAGCTCTAGCAAAACTACTTCAAAAACTATACAGTCAAACAAGATGTCTCAACAGATGCTCCAACATCAGAACACAAAGACAAACATAATGTTCCAACAGATGTCTCAACATTCTGGAAAGAACAAAATGAAGAAAAAATATCAAAGATGGAGATGTCATCACTGTGGAAGATTTGGGCATATCAAACCTCACTGTTATAAGCTACATGGATATCCAAATCAGATGTGTCAGCAACCTTCCAAGCAGAAAGTAGAAGGTACCAAGAAAGTGCTGCATAGAAATCAGCAACCTCCTAAGCAAAAGACAGAAGTAATCAAGAAAGTTTGGAGACCTAAAGCTGACATTCAGACTGATCAAAGCCACATACACAAGAACAAGATCAACAATCAAGCTTGGAGATCAGCTGAACAACACTCAGAGCAAAAGCATCAAAAGAAATCTCAACTCATCTGGTCAAAGAAAAGTACTGCATACATAGCACATACATCATTGAAAGTATCAGCTAAAGAAGACTGGTACTTTGACAGTGGATGCTCAAGACACATGACTGGATTGAAGAATTTGCTAGTAAACTTAAAGTCACATTCATCCAGGTATGTTACCTTTGGAGATGGAGCTAAAGGAGATATCAAGGGAGTTGGAACCTTGGATTGTCAAGATGTTCCAAGACTAGATGATGTGCTGCTTGTTAAAGGTTTAACTGCTAACCTGATCAGTATAAGTCAGTTATGTGATCAAGGGTACAGTGTAAACTTTACCAAATCTGAATGTATAGTGACTAACAAAGAACAAGAGGTTGTCATGAAAGGAGCCAGATCTAAAGACAACTGTTACATGTGGGAATCCCAAAATCTCAGTCTCACTTCAACCTGTTCTCTAGCTAAAGAAGAAGAAGTGAAACTGTGGCATCAAAGACTAGGTCATCTTCATTTCAGAGGCATAAAGAAGATCATATCTATGGATGCTGTAAGAGGTATTCCTAAACTGAAGATTGATGATGGCAAAATATGTGGTGAATGTCAAATAGGCAAGCAAACCAAGATGTCCCATCCAAAGCTTCAACATCTGACAACTTCCAAAGTTTTGGAACTTCTACATATGGATCTTATGGGACCTATGCAGGTTGAAAGTCTTGGTGGTAAGAGGTATGCCTATGTTGTGGTTGATGATTTTTCAAGATATACATGGATAAACTTCATCAAAGAAAAGTCAGATGTATTTGATGTATTCAAAGAATTATGTCAAAGATTGCAAAGGGAAAAATCCAGCTGTGTGATCAGAATAAGAAGTGATCATGGAAAAGAATTTGAGAATCAAAAGTTCTTAGATTTCTGCTCTTCAGAAGGAATCAATCATGAGTATTCTTCACCTATCACTCCTCAACAGAATGGGATTGTTGAAAGGAAGAATAGAACCATTCAAGAATCAGCAAGAGCTATGATACATGCTAAAAAGCTACCTCTGTATTTCTGGGCTGAAGCCATGAACACTGCCTGCTATATCCATAACAGAGTTACCTTGAGAAAAGGAACTTTGTCCACAATATATGAAGTCTGGAAGGGCAGAAAACCCACTGTTAAGTATTTTCATGTATTTGGAAGTAAATGCTATATTCTGGCAGATAGGGAGCAAAGGAGAAAAATGGATCCTAAAAGTGATGAAGGAATTTTCCTTGGATACTCTATAAACAGCAGAGCATATAGAGTATTTAACTACAGAACAAATGTTATCATGGAGTCCATAAATGTGATAATTGATGATGCTCCTACAGATGTCCCAGAAGATGTTGGAACATCTGCTGATATCAAGGTTGAAGCTGAAGAAAAGAATGATCAATATAACTTCACTCAAAATGATACAAGGTCAGAAGATTCAAGCAAACCCCCCTCCATCAGAATACAGAAGGATCATCCCAAAGATTTAATAATTGGTGATCCCAACAGAGGTGTGAGCACTAGATCAAGAGAAGTGATTTCAGGTTCTTGTTTTGTTTCCAAAATAGAACCTAAAAATGTCAAGGAAGCTCTCACTGATGAATACTGGATTTGTGCTATGCAAGAGGAATTAGGTCAATTCACAAGGAATGAAGTGTGGAATCTTGTACCTAGACCTGATGACATAAATGTGATTGGTACAAAATGGGTGTATAAGAACAAGTCAAATGAACAAGGAATTGTTACAAAGAACAAAGCTAGACTTGTGGCTCAAGGATACACTCAAATTGAAGGAGTAGACTTTGATGAAACCTTTGCACCAGTAGCAAGGCTTGAATCAATAAGACTACTGTTGGGAATTGCTTGTATCTTAAAGTTCAAGCTATTTCAAATGGATGTGAAAAGTGCCTTTCTTAATGGTTATCTTAATGAGGAGGTATATGTAGAACAGCCTAAAGGATTTGTTGATCCAAGCTGTCCAACTCATGTATACAAACTCAAGAAAGCACTTTATGGTCTGAAGCAAGCTCCAAGGGCATGGTATGAAAGACTTACCACTTTCCTTATCAAGCAAGGATACAGAAAAGGTGGGATTGATAAAACCCTGTTTGTTAAAGATGAAGAAGGAAATGTCATGATTGCTCAAATATATGTTGATGACATTGTGTTTGGTGGGATGTCTGATAAGATGGTCAAACATTTTGTCAAGCAGATGGAATCTGAATTTGAAATGAGTCTAGTAGGTGAATTAACCTATTTTCTTGGTCTGCAAGTTAAACAAATGGAAGACTCAATGTTCATCTCACAAAGCAAGTACTCCAAGAACATAGTGAAGAAATTTGGAATGGAAAATGCCTCTCATAAAAGAACTCCTGCTCCCACACACTTAAAGCTAACTAAAGATGAGAAGGGTGAGAATGTAGATCAAAGTTTATATAGAAGCATGATTGGAAGCTTGTTATACTTGACTGCTAGCAGACCAGACATTGCATTTGCAGTAGGAGTTTGTGCAAGATATCAAGCTGATCCAAAAGTCAGTCATCTCAATCAAGTCAAGAGAATCCTTAAATATGTTAATGGTACTTGTGACTATGGCATAATGTACTTTCATGGTTGCAAACCTATTCTCACTGGCTTCTGTGATGCTGATTGGGCAGGAAGTGCTGATGACAGAAAAAGCACTTCAGGAGGATGCTTCTTTCTAGGAAACAATCTGATTTCTTGGTTCAGTAAGAAACAGAATTGTGTATCTTTATCTACAGCTGAAGCTGAATACATAGCAGCAGGTAGCAGTTGTTCTCAGTTGGTTTGGATGAAGCAGATGCTCACTGAGTACAATGTCCCACAGGATGTCATGACATTGTACTGTGATAACTTAAGTGCAATCAACATATCTAAAAATCCTATTCAACATAGCAGGACAAAGCATATTGATATCAGACATCATTTCATCAGAGATCTTGTAGAAGAGAAGGTGATTTCATTGGAGCATGTTGCTACAGATCTGCAATTAGCTGATATCTTTACCAATGCATTGGATGCTACACAATTTGAGAACTTAAGAGGCAAACTTGGAATCTGTGTATGTGATATCTAGCAGTTAATGAGATGTGCCAACATGTCATATGACATTGCATGGCATAAGTTCCAGATGGCAAAGCTAGTCTGGACTAGATCCTTGGGAATTTCATTCCTAATCATTTGGACTGTAACGGCTATTTATTTAGTAATTCCTTATAAGCAGCTATCAAGAGTCTCATCACATCATCACAAGCGAATCACATTAACTAGTAATCCTTCAGAAATCTTAAAGCTACACATTCATCTTCCTCAACAATGTCTCAAAACCCTAAAACAGCTGAAGAAGTTCTCAACCAGGAAGACGTGGTTCATGCCACTCCTATTTCTATGGTGCCAATGCAATCAACACCATTAGACGAGCTCAGGGGAAATGCCTCTCACACTAAGAAGGCAAGAACACCAAAAAGAGGTAAAGATCAAATCAGAAGCAAAGCTAAAGAAATTCCTTCACATGTTAAATACTCCAAATATGTTGATGATTCCATCAAGGAGATTGTCAACCAAGTTTTCTCTGAACAAAGAGTAGTGAAAGGAATCTCTGTTCCCTTGAACACCATTCCTGCACCTCAAGAAGAACCTGCTCAAGATACAAAGAACACTGCTGCAGAACAAGATGTCCCAACGGATGTTGGAACATATGCAGATGAGAAAGCAAACTCATCTGATGCTGATACTGAACAGACTGAGGACAAGAAAGAGGTCTCAAGTGAAAGTGATAAAGAAGTTTCTATGGAACAGGCTAAAGACTCAAATGAAGATCAATCTTCTACTGATCAACAAGCTGATGAGGAGACTGCTCAATCCCCTCCAATAGTCAATCTGGAACAGGATTCTGATGCAGAGATCATATCATCTGTGAAACCCAGCATTGCTAAAAGACTAAGGTCCAGGAAAGGAAAGATACGAGCTGAACCTGTCATCCCTGAGACTAAGAAGGCTAGTCCAAAGAAAGGCAAAGCTAAAGCTACCTTTGGTCCAGCAAAACCATGGAGCAAGGTTCAAACTCAGAAGAGAAAAGCTGCAACACCATCAGATTCAGATGTTGGATCAGATGTCCCAACATCTCCTCCCAAGAAGAAACCAGCACCAGCTAGAGCTTCAACTGTTGTTCCAGAAGCTCCCTTGGACAACATATCATTCCATCATGTCTCTAGTGTCAACAGGTGGAAATATGTGTACCAAAGAAGGGTTGCCTTGGAAAGAGAACTAAGCAGCAATGCACTTGAGTGCACAGAACTCATTGACCTAATCTCTGCTGCAGGACTATTCAAGACAGTCTCAGAGTTCTCTCCCTGCTATGAACTTCTTGTCAAAGAGTTCATTGTGAATCTTCAGGAGGATTGCTCAAATGGTAAGTCCTCAGAGTTCAGAAAGGTATTTGTAAGAGGTAAGTGTGTTGAGTTCTCTCCCCAAATCATTAATCAGTATCTAGGAAGGGACACAGATGGACCCAATGAGCTAGGGAAAACAGATAATCAAATCTGTAAGGTGATCACTGCAAATCAGGTCAAAGCTTGGCCTGTGAAGGGAAAGCTCTCTGTGAGCATGCTTACTAGAAAGTATGCCATGCTTAACAGGATTGGAACTGCAAACTGGGTGCCTACCAACCACACTTCATCAATCTCAACTGGTCTGGCCAGATTCATCTTTGCTGTGGGGACTCAAACCAAGATGGATTATGGAGAATATATTTTTGATCAGACTATGAAGCATGCCATCTCTACTGCAACAAAGCTACCAATAGCTTTTCCATCATTGCTGTGTGGTATTGTTCTAAGTCAATACCCTGGAATTTTAACTGAGAAGGACATTGTCTGCAAGAGAGAGAGCCCCCTGGCTTTTCACTACAAATTATTTCTCAGTCACCATGCTGCAGATGTTGAAACACCTGCTGGGACATCTGCTGGTCCCTCCTCTGCTAAGAATCCAATCTCCAAGAAAGAATTAATTGCTGAGCTAAAGTGCACCTGCAAAGAGCTTGAAGCTAGAAAGAAGAAGCTGGAGGAAATAATTAAGAGGTTGGAAAGTGAAGAAGATCAGACAGCTGCATCTGATGAAGACAGTGAAGCTGCAAGTGAAGCTGATAAAGATGAAGACACTGAAGTGGAGGAAGCTACTGAGAGTGATGAATCTGAGTGATCTGTGTATGTGAGGCATTTGTAATGACAGCAATAATTTGTAATTCTGGATAATAGTTCTTTGGCCCTTAATTTTGTGTCTACCAAGGGGGAGAACAACAACAAATTTGTACTGCTGTTTAATTTTTGAATGAAATCTGTTTGTTTCTGCCTGAACTGAATAAGTGTGAATATTTCTGTTGAAACAAGACTGGACTCATATATGTTTGAGGGGGAGTAAAACTCAAATATGAATCAACAGAAAAGTAATGATATACTCTGATAAAAAGAACTTCTGCTGCACTCTGAAAACCAGGAAAGATGTTAGCCAAAAATTAGCCAAAGGGGGAGTTTGTAGATGTTTAAGAATTGGCAGAATTTTTGACCAAACAAGAAATGTTAAATTCAGTTCAGAATGTCCTATCAGATGTTAGGACATTATCAAACAGAGTATGTGAATTTATTTCAGGATGTCTCATCAGATGTTGGGACATTGTGTGAATAAATTAAGTTCAGTTTTTCAGGATGTCCCAACAGATGTTGAGACATCTCAGACCTGCTACCAGAATTAATTATTGATTAACAGATCAGAGATATTTAAGGAGAACTATCTGGAATTAATTAATGCTGGATAAAAACAGAACAAGGCGCATCTGTAGGGAGTTTTAAATTGAAGATTCAGATTAAAACAGAAGACCTAATGCACCTAGAATATAGGAGGTAACAAACCCTAAATTCAAGGTGACAGTTGCTGCACATTAGGGCTGGATCATTCTACAGAAAGCCCAAAATTCAGATACCTATTTAAACAACAGAAACTCATAGAATTGAGCACGAATTTCAGAAGACCAAATAGGGTGTCTAGTGTTTTAAATAGCAGGTTGTTTTTATGTACCACTTTATGAGCTTTTAAGCAAAAGTGCATTTGTGACTTGATTGAAACTGTGAAGTAAGATCAAGCTGTATTGTTTGAAGGATGTCTTCAATTTCTGTAAACTTGTAAACTTGATCACTGGGTGATTGAGGGGGAGTGAGTAGGGTACTCTTATCTAAGTGAGTCTTAGGTAGAAATTGCATTGGGTAAGTATTAAGTGATAGATTAAACAGGGTGGTTTAAGTCTAGAATTAATATTACTAATAGTGGATTTCCTCCTGGCTTGGTAGCCTCCAGATGTAGGTGTGGTTATACACTGAACTGGGTTAACAAACTTCTGTGTTGTTTACTTTTCTTGCTGTTTAAGTTTTGGTTAAATTTGTCAAATGTCCTATTAAGTGTTGGAACATCTCTTAGGATATCTCATACCTGATCACAGAATTTCAGAAATGTTGCTTATAGAGTGGCTTTACCGTCTAATCTTTCGAATTTGCATGATGTGTTTCACGTGTCACAACTTTGGAAGTACATTTCAAATCCATCTCATGTGATTAGTATGGATGATGTGCAAGTATGGGATAATCTTACTGTTGAGACAATGCATGTATGAATCGCGGATCGTGAAATGAATACTCTAAGAGGCAAGGAGATTGTGTTGGTGAAAGTAGTCTGGTTGGGAGCAGCCGGTGAAAGTATGACATGGGAGTTGGAAAGGAAGATGCGGGAATCTTATCTCGAATTGTTTGAACAAGGTGAGTTTTTTTAGGACGAAAATATCCTAAGTGGGGGAGAGTTGTAATGCCTTGTTTATTTTATTAAATATTGTCGTATGTTTGGTGTTGTTTTGCGTTAAGTTGCTAAGTTGGTTTGAATTAAGTTGAATAAGTCGATAAGGTTGATTTAAGTTGTATTGTTGTTACTTGGACTAAGTTAAATTAAATAAGTTGTGTGTTGTTGGTAGAATTGTGCTATTTTGATAAATTGGCTTGTTTGGTGAGTAAGAGTAGTAATTGTGGGAGGGTATGGTTTAAACCCAATAGAATTATTAATATTAATTAAAATAAAAACCATAAGTTAATTAGAATTAGAGGATATAGGTTATTAGTAAGAAAAACAAGAAGTTGAGAGAAGGTGGTTACGTGACGTGCTTAAGAGAAGGAAAAGTTAGGGTTCCGATTGAAAAGTGTTAGAGCCGCCTCAAATCCAAAGGTAATGGCGAGGTTATAACCTTATAATCGGGATTATATGATGAATATATGTGGGATTGGGTACATGAACTGTTACTGTCAATTGTTGTATGATTTGGTTGAAATAAGTTGTTTTGGCTTTGATAAGTTGTGTTAGTTGAATATGAGAATTCAATTGAGTTGTCGAATTAATCATGAATTGATTATGTAATGTTGTTTGTGGTTTAATATGTTGTGTCAGTGTGAATTGTTGTACTGTGTTGAGTAGAATTGGTCTGAGAAGGAATTGCGGAGATGAATGGGAAAATAGAGAGAAATTGCAGGTTGGATTGTGGGACGACCGTCCCATCTTCCTGACGACCGTCTGGGAAGAGTGACGTTTGTCGCATCCCTAGGAAGACCATCACAAGTTGTGACGAGGGTCACCAAGTGTGACGATGGTCACACGGGTCTGAGGCAAAAATTTGTTAGTCTGTTTTTGTGTTGTGTTTTCTTCTGTGTCTGTAACGTTAGCTTAGCCTAAATTAATTCCAGTAACATGATTAAGTTTGAAGAACACCATTGAAGTAACAATGATCATGATAAGTAGTTGGCAGAAAAATTAAATAATAATAATAATAAGATGAACTAGTAGAAGAAAATTAAATAACAGTAGAATAATATTAGTAGCAAGTTTGGTATGTTGGTTGCAGTAATGGATTTAACAGAAGCAAAGTAATAAACTAGTAATAAGTAGTAATTATAGAGTGTGGTATATATTTGATTAATCGGTTTAGTCGGGACTTTTGTGAGTAAGAGTTTGGTATAATTGTTGTACTTGTGTTGTGTTGCTTTATTGTAAGTTGAAAAGTTGTTGGTTGTTGTTTTATGTTACAGTGCCTTATAAACGGAAAAATTATGAGTTACATGCCTTTGGCCAAAGTTGAAGGTTATTGTGTTGTTATGTTGTTATGGTTGTTGTTGTTTGATATTCATATTGAGTCGCATAACATATCATTTTTCAAGTTGGCGTTGCTGCTCGGTAAGTTTGCCTGGATTGAAAAAATAAAGTTGAAGGCTTATGCCTTGTGTTGACGCCTTTATTAATTGACATTATTATAAGTTGAGAGTTTTCCTCCGATGGTACCACATGCATCACATTTGTCTAAGTTGCATAATATGTTGTTGTGTTGTATTTTATGTTGATTCTAAGTTGTTGGTGAAGTTGTGAAGTGGTGGTTTATGTAATCTAATTAAATATATTATTTATCATATTCTTGGTTATATTAATTAGATATCTTACCCCTTCTGTTTGAATGTTCCCCTTTGCTAGTAACGTGCAAGTAATCCATAGTAGAGCTGCTTACCTTAGTATATTCGAGTCGGTATTGTCACTCTGATACGTAGCACTCGGGGGGATAACACATGTTTTTCCGTTGATGTTGGATTTGATCATGTTGCTGAATTTTTAGTTGTCTTTATTAAAGATTTTTGTTTTGAGTTGTTTTGATATTGAATACAAATTGTGTTATTTTAAAGTTGAATTTTATGAATCTGTTGTGTAGTAATGAAGTATTTGTTTTAAATATCTATCAGGTGTTGAATGTTGTTTTTAAAGTTGAAAATGTATAATCTCATTTGTTTGTTGAAATTTTTATACTCTAATTTTATTAATAATTATCGGGTAGAAATGGGGTGTTACACATTGTCTGAGACTTTACCTTGCTTAAAGCACATGTCTAAGACTTACCCTTGCTCACACCCTCTAACCGAGCTACCTACTCCAAGGTCCTCTGGCTGAGACTTACCCTTTCTTAGAGCACGTGTTTAATACTTCTTGCTCACATCCTCTGACCAAGCCACCTACTCCAAGGTCATCGAGACTTTACCCTGCTCATACCTCACCTTAGACTTCCTGCTCACGCCCCTCAGATGGAGTCATTACCCTTGCTCAACCAGCCTAGCTGAATAAGGCTTTCACAAATCAATCACTTAAGTAATGAGACTTATGTGTCTTAAGCATCTTGGATCAAGACTTCTACTTAACCAACCTTGTTGATTAAGACATGTACAACTCAAGCACATAGCAATAAAACATACGTAGCTGAAGCATCTTGGCTCGAGACTTTTTGCTTGAATGCTAATGAGACAAAAATTTTGCTCAAACATATAGCAAGATACTTAATCTAGACTATTGAAGGTTCGACGGAATAGAGAACAAGGTGTACATGATACAAGCATCAGAGGTACATGAAATTACCATAAAAAAATACCTAAAGCTCTTCTTAGATATTCAATGGTAAGAAATCTTAAGGCTTTTAAAATTATAACTAACTACAGAAGTTCTGCATATTACAATGAGTTAATAATTGCTTGATTTTATTACTCCTTCACGTCAAGAATCCTTGTTAGAAATTCAAACTTGAATATTTTGTTATATTTATAGCCACTGCAGAAACTAGTCGTTAAAAAGGTAACTTGATCAAGTATCTTTGCCTTTGCTCCATACTACAAGAGACATTAAAGATGGATACTCAGCGGATGAATATAGTGTGTAACACGTTTAACCTTAGAGTCTTCAAATGAATTTATCAAATGTCCTTCCCCTCATAATATTTTCGCTCGAAACTTCATTCTCTGTTGGTTTGGATTTTGGTTCCTCATTTTTGTCACTGCTTTGTCCCAAAAAAAATCTCTACTTGTTCTACCGCGTCACAATTTCCTCTTTTCTTTACTAGCAATGTGATTTGCTGAGATAGACTCGACATTTTCCCTTCTAGTCTTTTCATTGATTCCTCATGCTTTTCGTTCGAGAAGTTTGGTAATCTATTAACCTTCAAAAAATCATTTTGTGTTACCAACATAAATTGATTTAGTGCTTCTTCCAACGAGGAGATCTTGACTTCTACATCCGTTTGTGGTGATCCATTGTGGGAATTTATGGTTATAGCTTGTACTTCTCTTATAAGTTATTCTTTAGCATAATTACCTGCAAAATGTTCTTCCCCATAATAATCACATAGTAATAATACTACCTCATTTGAAGACTCCTGAGTTGTAATTGCTACATTCAACTTTTGATTCAAGAGTTCTAGCCTTTTTAGAAGTTCTTCGTAACCTTCTAAAGTCAGCTCACTATGAGATTTGCTCTTTGTTTCCTTATATTTAAGGCCTCTTGGATTTGTAAAGTTGTATTCACTTAAGCTTATTTTCTCTATCAACTCTTTTACCCAGGGTTCAGTCATTTAATTTTATTATTTATTTTGAAAGGTTCAGCCAGTGTTCTGATTGTACCCAATTCAATCCCCCGTTTCTTATGTTTCTTAAACCTTCATCACCTGGTCGGTGGATAGCCAAAAATATCAAGGGCGCAGAGAGCATCAAATACCCCCATATGAGAAGTAAAGGTCGTATGTTTTCTTACAAATATGTATCCAACTAAAGTGTTGGGCTAAGAACACTTTCATTCAGCCAATGTTTCTCTTTATTTTATTGGTCAGACTAGAGAGTGTCCCAATGACCAACACCACAAATGGCTAGAGCAACAGATACACACCGAGTGCAATACACCAGAGTCTCCCGTTCTTCTTCTAGGCTACACCTAGACAAATTGGCTAAGTATGAGCAGTCCTCATTAGAAGGAGGACCCCGACGTTCTGTAGAAGGATAGGAGCCCGACCCCATCAACAAAATTAGGGTCATAACACCTGATGCATACAATGAATGTCGGGGAGAATTCAAAGCAACAACATTCCCAAAATACTTCATGGGTGAATAAGCACCAACCATCCTTTTAGTAGTTGAAGGGCCCGCTGCAATTTTCGCTAACCATATTCCCCGCCTTATGAGACATAGTACTTCCTCGTCCTTCATTGAATCTATGTAAAATCTTTACCAAAATAAACACATCATAAGTAATCAAGTTGAAGGATAAAAATCCAAGAGAATTCAATACTTACCAAAATTAATCTTCCTTTCTTTCCTAGTATGGGAATAAATCAATAGGCGAGTGTCAATGAGGCGTTTTTGGGAAGCTTCATCTTAAGCAGTAACTCCTCCGAGATAACCTAGATCTTTGACGAAACTCATCAATTGTTTCTTCAAATACAACTCTTCCTGAGAATGGCCATCCCCTCTATTGACATACAACCAATTTCCCATAAGGAAATGACTCTCATTTTAGTACTCGCGTAACAATTCAATACATTTACTCCCACTCCATCTCCAACAACACAAACTGTTGTATGAGTCTTCAAACAAATATGGAACCTAGAAGGATCGGTCTTCAAAATGCTTCAACTTCTTTGAGAAATCCCCAAAGCCATAAATGGCCATCACCGAGGTGATTAAACAACGATCTCATGCCTATGTGACATGGCCGCATTGGACTCTGAAAAGGCAGAGAAAATGGTTAGACAAGGTGTCCCATTCAAATATTCTAATCAATATGGGAATACTTTTACATGTGCCCAACTCGCAAGATGAAGTTGTGATGGAGCAACCGTTATGTGTTTAAGAACCTCCATCTTGAAGCCATTGAATGGTAGTTTAATACCCAAGGTCGAGAAAATACATTGGTAGAAAATGATATCACAATCGCCATACTCAATGCAGATTCATTCATTTTCACCAGGGGTCAAGACACAACAATCCAAAGACCTAGCAATATCCAAAAATACCCCATAAATATTACCCTCTCGAGCAAATATAGAAATAATTGAAGAATAAACGAAATCCGCCCATGAAGCGCGGACATCATAATTCCATTTTTGACTCGTGGTGGATACCATTTTCTCTAGAGCGCATAAAAAGAAAGTAAATAACAGTAAAACAGGAAAAATACCTCAAAGAAACGAGAATCTGACTCTTCAAAGATCATGTAATGGCATATTGGACCATATCAATGCTTCAAGTCACTTACATGCAATACTCAAGCGTTCTAGTTCCCAAATGTCATCATGTGGGTACCTTCGAAAAGAAATTTGATGCATGAAACATTAAAAGAGAGAACTCCCAAGAAATAATAACGACTCATCTTGGTATTCAATAGCATCTGAAAATAATAGTCGGCGAACGAGGAAGATACGAAAAAGCCTCACACTGCCACGCATACACTAAGGCTTGAGGGTAATTATTTTGGGCCGACCATAATGGTCACCGACCGAACACTCGGGATAAGTTACAATTCGTCTAGAACATCTGCATCATATGAGAATTACCATATGAGAGAATACAAGATATCCAAGCTCCAAATTCATCCAACGACTCTCTACATTACATGCCTAATATATAATAGTAATTTGTTATAACCGCTCCAAGGAACGCACTCCATTTTACGGTACACAATTTCAATTGACTATTTTCCTTCCTATACTAACTTGAGCATTGACATGCTAATTTTATAGGTCAACCCCTTCCTTCATCGCACCAAAAGCTCCAATTCACCATTGTTCTTTGCAACCACCGATTCACCAATCAATTCTGGTCCAATAATGGAACAAAATTAAATTGAGATTGAATAGCTTGAATTTGATCTACTCACGGTATCATTGTTGATAGATAATGAAAAATGAAGTATGAATAATGTTGCAGATGATGAACAACAATGCATAAAAGGAAGAAAATGCACAAAGTTATGTTGAAATGGAAAACAACCAAAGAAACATTGTAGAATCCACAAAATGGAAGAAGAAACGAGTTTCAACGTGAAACTTGGAAATGAATGAAAGATCAATTCATGGGAGTGATCATGATACCTTAATATGAAAAAAATCAAATCCTTGTTACTGATTATAACACATTCGTTTATATTCGTTTATATGAAGAAGAAAGAAAAAAATGCATTTCCTATGTTACATATCATTTCCATTTCTAAAATAACATCCATTTTAAGAGAGAGACTACAATAATTTTTTAAAAAGTAGAGATCATAAAATATACCCTCCATACCATTTACTTATATTGGAAATTAAATCAATAATTGAAGATTGAGTAGTGTTTGACAATCTCCTACCACTTACAAATGAACTAAATAGATGAAATGCTCTTGAAGGTTGTGTATATGGCACCATGTGACCAGCTCCTCTTACGGTTGCAAAAGTCAATAAATTTTCATACCCGCTTACCCAACCTCCAACCTACAAATAAATTCATATGAATAAATAAAATTACAAAATCATACTCAGATCATTTTTTAATATGCATAAAATAATTATTTGTTGATAAAAATATGTATTTACTTGCCCTCTGTGGAACCAAACTCTATATGGGTCTGTAATCTTTAATTTTAGGTCATTAACTAGCTCACGAATGAATGTACGAGTACCTAATAACGACACAATTGAATCTTGATCTCCACTGTCACATAATTTACATAAATAATTAATTTACTGCCAAAATTTACACAATAAATAGTCAGTGAATCTCATTTTCTAAATTTATAAATGAAGAATGTTTTACATTCTAAGAAATTGCGAGATCAAATTTAAAAATTTAAAAATAAAAATAAAAATAACATTTTAGTCTCTACTAGACCAAAAAATCAAGATAACTTAGTTATACACGGAATATCATAATAAACTCATGCTTATAAAAAAAAACTTAAAATATATTTAAAAAAATGTATGTTATGTTATTATGATTATATATATATATATATATATATATATATATATATATATATATATATATATATATATATATATATATATATATATATATATATATTTGTCTTTAAATAAACATGATCATAAAATATATTAATAGTTGATTCGGTTAGTCAAATAAGAGAGTGTCATCTCTTTAGATAATTTTTTTTTGATAAGCAATATTGATTAAAGGAGAAAAATAGGTTCTTCGTCCCAATACAAAAGCCTATCAAAAGATAAAAGTAAAGGGGAATAAACTCGAATACTTACAAAAATCGAATGGTATCGAACCAAACGAACACAAAAAAACCAACCTTCCTCCTACAAAAAATCAAGAGGATGGTACATCCAGTCGTATAGAGAACAAATTATACGTCCTATATTCAACCACCTCCAAGCAGTAATAACAATATGGAGAAAAGCGTCTTCGACAGTATAAGAAACTTCTTTAAAAATAATACCATTCCTCAAACTCCATATACCCGAAACAGTAACAAACCAAATAAAACACTTCATATCCTCCTTAATAAAATCTGACATATTCAAGAACCACAGAAGAGCGTGTTTAATTAACGAATCCTCATGGAACAAAGATAAATCGAGCCAAAAGTAAATCTTCCTCCAAACCAAAGAGGTAAAAGAACAAGAAAAGAAAAGATGAAAAGATACCTCCTCTTCTTGACGACAAAAAGGACACACTATGTCCGAATCTTGGACAATAATCCCACGGATACCTAAATTGGTTCTAGTCGGTAATCGATCTAAAGCGAGCCTCCGAGAGAAAACTTTGGATTTCATAGGCAATTTGGTCTTCCAAACAACTTGCAAAAATAAGCCCACCTCTTTCGGTGAGTGACTTGAACTATCCACCTCATTGATGATGGAATACATAGACTTAACCGAAAAAATATACGAATTATCCGGTCTCCACGCCCAATAGTCAACAACCCCTTGTTGTGGTCAGAAAGTGCTAATAAAGTTGGAAAATTTTTGCATTGTTACTGTTGACAAAATGGTATCATCCAAGCCAAGTCTTGAAGATCCCATGACCAAACGTTGTTATCCCAAGAACCCGATTCTGCCACATTACAGTAAGTATTCAGTGCAACCTGGAAGATAACCGGGTAAGCCAAGTACATCGGCGTAATCCCGCACCAGTCGGATTTCCAGAACGAGACATGACTGCCAGAATCGAGGGACGGCGTAACAAGGTTATTAAAAGATGTTTCCGAATTCAGCACCTTAATCTTCAATAAGTCCCTCATCCATAAAAAAGTTGTAGAAGGAAAAGGAGCCTCAACATAGTTCATCACCCACTTGCTTAAGCACCCATATTTTCCTACCATAAAACTCCTCCAAATCTCCTTACCTTCTTGAATAAATTTCCACAGCCATTTGGGTATTAGAGATTTATTGAAATTACCGACGTGTTTGACCCCTAAACCACCTTTAGATTTATCCCTACAAACTTCACTCCATTTTACCCACAAGATGGAAGCTTTGTCCTTAGCACCAGACCAGAGGAATCTACGTTGAATAGTAATAACAGAATTCACAACTTTCTTCGGAACTTTAAAGAAAGAGAAGAAATGGATAAGCAAATTAGCAAGAACATAGTTGATAAGCGTGACACGACCTCCCATTGAAAGATTTATACCAATCCAGGAATTTAAACGACCTTTGAGGCTACTAATGATCGGATATCAAAAGGGGATTTTCCTGTGATTTCCACCAATAGTCAGGCCAAGGAATTTACAAGGGAAAACACTAGACTTACAGTGGAAAAAAGTTTCAGCAGCCTCCATGAAACCTTCACCGAGACCAACTCCGAAAAGACAACTCTTAGAAAAATTAATCTTCAAGCCGGATACCATTTCGAGCCCGCGTAGAATGGATTTAATTGCTCACGGGTCAGAAAAATCTTCGTTTCAAAAAAGAAGCGTGTCGTCCACAAATTGAAGACGTTGAGTAGAAGATCCTTCGAAATGAGAAAAACCGGGAAACGTATCAACAACAACAGCCCTTCGGACTAAGATAGACAGCATGTCAGCGACAAGAACAAATAAAAATGGGGCCAACTGGTCCCCTTGCTTCAACCCCCTCAATGCCGTAAAATCTCTATTTGGGATCCCGTTAACAAGGACTGAAATGTGACTATCGCAAACAGTTCCTTTAATCCATTTAATCCAGTTAGGGCCAAAGTTCATAGCAGAAAGAATTTGGATTAAAAAGTCCCATTCAACGCAATCATAAGCCTGTGCAAAATCAATCTTGAATAGGAGGCAATTTATCTTTTCTCTCTTTGCAAAATCAACAATCTCATTGGCTAGGAGGACTCCGTCTAAGAGGCTTCTTCCCGAAATGAAGGAAGATTGAGAGGACGAGACTAAACCATCAATAAAAGACACAAGCTTTTTAGACAAAAGCTTAGATATCACTTTGGAAACGCAACCGACAAGAGTGATAGGCTGAAAATCCCCAAAGGATAAAAGACTGTCCACTTTAGGAATAAGAGACACAAAAGAAGAAGAAAGAGCCTTCAGAATATTACCGTACGTCGAGAAATGCAAGACACAATTGATGAAGTCTTGACTAATAAAATCCCATCAATTTTTAAATAAACCAAAGAAAAAACCATCCGGACCTGCAGATTTTGAAGAATCGCAATCAAAGACGGCATCACGAATTTCCAGCGGCGAAAACTCCAAATCCAAACGTCTACTATCTTCAGGACTGAGTTTATTGACATGGCTCAGGTCCATCACGGTATAACAGTTGGAACCTTCTTGTATTTGTCTTTGAAAAATTCGTAAGCGGCGTCCTTAATAGCACCCATATCTTTTATCATATTGTGATCAAGACCAATAGTAGAAATAATATTAGTTATGACCCGTTGTTGAAGAGACGAATGGAAATATCGGGAATCAGTATCACCCTCCTTAAGCCATTTATTTTTGGATTTTTGATGAATCATGTTGTCCTTGATCCTAAGGTTACTCCAAAACTTATCCTGGGCCTGTAATCTATACTTATGCAGTTCCTCCGGGAGGTCCTGAGAAGCATTTTCCAGATCCAAATCAAACCCATTGAGAATGTCTACTTGGTTCTCTATATTCAAATCAAGCCATCTGAAAACCTTTAAGTTCCAATCCTTTAGATAACCTTTCAAAGCCATAAGTTTTTGTTTGAATACGTACGTAGGCGAGCCTTAAATGTTTAGAGAATTCCAAACTTCTTTTGCAAAAGACATGAAATCCTTATGAAGAAGCCAACTGTTGAAAAAACGGAATGGCTTAGGACCCGAATTGATATTGCAAGATCTTAACCAAAGAGGGCAGTGTTCAGATATATCTCGTTTACCAACCGATTGCGCTTTGAAATCCCATTTGTCAATCAAAAACTCATCCATAAGAATCTTGTCAAGTTTACTACAATTCAACCCGTTCGAATTGAACCAAGTGAACCTCTTCCCTACAAACGATAAATCAACCAAACCCAATTCCAAAATGAAGGTATTGAATTCAATGCAGTCTCTACCGAAGTTTACACCTCTTCCTTTTCTCTCATCAGTAGAACGAATCGAGTTGAAATCTCCACCCACAATCCATCTACCTTCTGCCTGAGATGACTTAAAATCCAAAATATACGTCCATAACCTCCTTCTATCTCTAATGCTGCAAGGAGAATAGACATTAATTACAAGGAGATTTTCCTGATTCCATAGAAAGTTAGAACAAAGAAACCCATTGCCTTTGAATGAAGAAACGAGAGAAAATAAATCTTCCTTCCAAATCATTAAAATACCACCAGAGGCACCAACTGAACCACAAGCCGACCAACCAAATCCTATATTGCCCCACATACGGATAACCTTACCTACTTTCATAAATTCAATTTTGGTTTCTTGGAGAAGAACCAAATTTGCCTTGCCTTCCTGGAGAATCTTACGAATACGATTTCTTTTAGAAATCAGGCCACACCCGCGAACATTGAATGAGACAATAATCATAATCCGTTATTTTCAACATCCTTCCCATCGACGAAATTCTTCCTATATTTGTCTTCTAACTTCTTTACCATGCTTTCAAAATCGTCCTCTATAGCCTCAACATCAATACCCGGTAATTGAACATTATTCCAAATTTTACTAGAAATCCCATCTAGGCCTTCCTTGAATTGCAAATTACATCTGATGATATCTGAATCGTCAACTGAGTGTCCAAAAGAATCCTGTTGCTATTCAACATTAGCTCCACCTTCATTAATAGAAGACAACCCTGGTTGGTAGAGAGGAGAGGAAACTACTCCCTTTCCCTTGCCCTTAGATCTAGTAATAGGTGAAACAGAAGCAGATTTAATTAAGGTGGAATAGAAAGAAGGCGAAAACGGGATTTGGATGTTATCATAGAATAGAGAAAAAGTCTTCTTAGACTTTTTTCGGTTTAACTCCTGAGACGTGGCCATCCAAAACCATAACCAAAGGGTTGATAGGATCAAAAATAATCGAAGGCCCAATAACACCGGTAATAGGCCCAACTACACACGCAGGGTCCTTAGGGACAAAACCGTCATATGATGGATCACACATACCAAATAAAAAAGGGCTTCCCTCAAGACAATCGAGAACATGTGAGGCCCTCCCTCTAGCGGTCAGACTGCTATCAACATTGACCTCAAGGGCCCCTGTTACATCAACACCAAAAGCTGAATTGATTAAAGGACCGTCAGAGTTTGCTCCAAGATTTTCACTAACATTTGAACAAGCAAAAGTATCATCACTCCCTAGGTCTTCGTCTGACTCCCCTAAAGAAGTAGATAATATCTCCTCCCTAGGTTGGACAGGCTCAGTCTTGTCACACTCATCACCTACTTGTTCAAAATCCGAAGAAACATTGAAAAATGAAAAATGAAAAATGAAGTATGAATAATGTTGCAGATGATGAACAACAATGCATAAAAGGAAGAAAATGCACAAAGTTATGTTGCAATGGAAAACAACCGAAGAAACATTATAGAATCCACAAAATGGAAGAAGAAACAAGTTTCAATGTTAAACTTGGAAACAAATGAAAGATCAAATCCTTGTTCCTGATTATAATACATTTGTTTATATGAAGAAGAAAGAAAAATAAATGCATTTCATATGTTATATATCATTTCCATTTCTAAAATAACATCCATTTTAAGAGAGAGACTACAATAATTTTTTCAAATACCATCTATTTTGTTTTATTTATATCTCTTATAATAGTCTTTCATTTTTGTAATAAAAAATAGAGATCCTTTACTTACATTGAAAATTTAATCAATAATTAAAGGTTGAGTAGTGTTTGACAATCTCCTACCACTTACAAATGAACTAAATAAATGAAATGCTCTTGAAGGTTGTGTATATGGCACCATGTGACCAGCTCCTCTTACGGTTGCAAAAGTCAATAAATTTCCGTACCCAGTTACCCAACCTCCAACCTACAAAAAAATTCATTTGAATAAATAAAATTACAAAATCATACTCAAATCATTTTTTAATATGCATAAAATAATTATTTGTTAATAAAAATATGTATTTACTTGCCCTCTGTGGAACCAAACTCTATATGGGTCTGTAATCTTTAATTTTAGGTCATTAGCTAGCTCACGAATGAATGTACGAGTACCTAATAATGGCACAATTGAATCTTGATCTCCACTGTCACATAATTTACATAAATAATTAGATTACTGCCAAAATTTACACAATAAATAGTCAGTGAATCTTATTTGCTAAATTTATGAATGAAGAATGTTTTACATTCTAAGAAATTACGAGATCAAATTTAAAAATTAAAAATAAAAATAAAAATAACTTTTTAGTCTCTACTAAATAAAAAATCAAGATAACTTAGTTTTACACGGAATATTATAACAAATTCATTTAATTAAATCATTTTTCTCCTCTTAATGAATTCATGCTTATAAAAAAAACTTAAAATATATTTAAAAAAAATTATATTATGTTTTTATGATATATATATATATATATATATATATATATATATATATATATATATATATATATATATATATATATATATATATATATATATATATATATATATATATATATATATATATATAAATATATTTGCCTTTAAATAAACATGATCATAAAATATATTAAGATAATAGTTGATTCGGTTAGTCAAATAAGAGAGTGTCATCTCTTTAGATAATTTTATTACTCCAATTATGAACAAATAACATGTATTTTATTTTGGGTATACATTTTGGTATCATTTATGGGATATGTTGTGTATTTTGTTAAGTGTTGTACCATCATTTTAGATTTCTAAGTAGAAGATATTATTATGGTTTTTTTAATAACTAATCATTTGTGATCTTTGATTTTTTTTAATGATTTTTTGAATATGTTATGAATATTCTTATAATTTATTATATAATTAGATATCAACAATATACTTGACAATTATAAAAAAAATGATCAATTAAAGAAGAAGTTATTTAAAGACTTAATTTATATATATATATATATATATATATATATATATATATATATATATATATATATATATATATATATATATATATATATATATATATATATATATATATATATATATATATATATATATATATATATATATATATATATATATATATATATATATATATATATATATATAAAACAAGTAATTCAATAAAGGAGTATAAAGGGTGCTCGAACCTGATTACAAAGGTAGACTAGATGAAACTCAATAAAATACACGAAAATTACCTACAAATTACAACTAAGTGAAATATAACAAAGGAACTTTGTTAAACTCGTACAAATTACAAATGGAGTGAATTATTTTCCCTATGAGCAACCACCTCCAAATAAGAAATTTAATTTTCTAGATAATGTCTGCTACATCCCAACCCTGATTCCTAAAATGAATGTCATTTCTAAGAATCCACAATGAACAACACACCGCTAACCAAATTGTTCCTTCTCTTCCGGACTTAATCCGCTTAGACTTGCAAAAGAAGTTCCAAGCTAAAAAGCCTTCCTTTAAGTCGCACCCTAAATTTTTGGAGAATCCAATCCATTCCGATATCTTCATCCAAACCAACTTTGCCACCGTGCATTCCATGAGTAAGTGATTTAAAGTTTTTTGGTTGAGAATTGCATACCACACAATTCAAGTCACTTGTTGGAATAATACCTCTATGCAAAAGGAGAACCTTGATTGGAATAATGTTACGGAAGCACCTCCATCCAAAGGCTTTTATTTTCTAGAGAACCACCTCCTTCCAAATTGATTTAAATACCGAGTCGAACCTATTAGGATGACCGAACGGGATATGAAAAAGATTAGCCTCACGGCAGAACGACTTGACCGAGAAAATATTATTATCCTCCAATTGCCAAGAGACACTATCTTCAAAATTTGGTCTAGGTTGCCATCTTAACAACAGTGCTTTCATAGACCTACTATCTTCCTCAATCACTTTAATAATGTCGACTGCATCAACTTGCAGACCCAATCCGCCTACTGAAATGTTTTGGCCAACTACTTCCGCACGTAAATGCGACTCCCTATCAGCTGCTGCTTCTGGAATTTGCGCATGAATGGACACTACAGTCCCATCCGTTACTGCTATTTGAACTGCCATATACCTGCTAGAAAAACCAAAAAGGCCCTGAGAAGTAGTAGCAATACCAAAACAACTGCTACTGTAAGAAGGCCCGTTTCTATTAGTCGCCTCTAAACTCCGAGTTTCTGCAGTATCAGAAACATTTGAATCTGCCATACCTTCCGAAGCTTGCACAAAGCCTTGAGAAATACCTAAATCACCCCACCACCACCTCTCTTATCTCCATCCTCCCATGGCCACCAAAGATATCTCTTTTAATCGAGATAAGGAAAAAAGATTCGGATAAACCTTCACCAAACTCTTATCTCTCGTCCAATTCCCATGCCAAAATTGAATATGATATCCATTTCCCAAAAGAAAATTACAATTATCCAACAAGATATCATTTATATATGTGTTATTTAAAGATAACAATTCCTTCCACCATGAGGAATATGATTTCCACATAGAGCAAGAGTGATCACAACCCGACACATGCAACATTATATCGTCGTATCTACCTTTTAGAATATTATACCATAATTCCTCCGATCCTTCAAGAATCCTCTACCTCCATTTTTGAAGGAGACTCAAATTGAAATCCTCGAATCTTTTTAAATTTAAACCATATTTATCCCTCGGAAGACAAATCAAATCCCAATTGAGCCAATGAACCTTCGGCGTAGCGATGGAACTACCCCAAAGAAAACAACTTTGAAGTTTAATGATCTCCCTCCTCATCTTAATCGGCGCCTTGTAGAAAGATAAATAAAAGATAAGTAAACTACCAAGAACCAGCTTTAAAAGAGCAATTCTACCTCTTAAACTCAAAAACCAACTGTGCCAACAAGACAACCTCTTTCTCAACTTATCAAGAAGAGGAGTATAAGTTGATACCTTTCTAGGATTATGACCAATGTTGATACCTAGGAAATGAAACTATTTCCTCTCCTGTTCTACAAGCTAAGAAAAGTGACGCCGCCTCCAAAAATGAGGGCATAATATTAATACCTATCAGCTTGCTTTTGTGGAAATTAATGCCTAATCCCGACTCTAATTCAAATCCTCTAAGCAACGATTTTATGGCCCATAAGTGTTTCCAACTTCCATCCCCTATCAAAAGAGTGTCATCCGCACATTGAAGGATGTCAATGTGACATTTGTCATTCACATTGAAACCCGAAAATTCTCTCAATTCCACAGACCTCCTAACCATTTTAGTTATACCTTCCGCTACCATAATAAAAAGAAATGGTGATAAGGGATTTCCTTGTCTCAACCCTCTCTCCACCTTAAACTCCTTGGTTGGACTCCCATTCACTAAAACAGACATCTTACTAGAAAATATTAAAGCCTCCATCTAACACATCCACTTATTTCCAAACCCTATTTTCCTCATCATAATCCTTAGGAAACCCAAACTAACCTTATCATAAGCTTTCTCAAAGTCCACCTTGAATAAAAAAATGAACTTATTCTCTTTGCTAGCATAATCAACCAACTCGTTTACCACCAAAATTAATGATAAGCCTTAGGAAACCCCAACCCTGATTCCTAAAATGAATGTCATTTCTAAGAATTCACAATGACCAACACACCTCTAACCAAATTGTTCCTTCTCTTCCGGACTTAATCCGCTTAGACTTGCAAAAGAAGTTCCAAGCCAAAAAGCCTTCCTTTAAGTCGCACCCTAAATTTTCGGAGAATCCAATCCATTCCGATATATCCATCCAAACCAACTTTGCCACCGTGCATTCCCTGAGTAAGTGATTTAAAGTTTTCCGGTTGAGAATTGCATACCACACAATTCAAGTCATGTTGGAATAATACCTCTAAGCGAAAGGAGAACCTTGATTAGAATAATGTTACTGAAGCACCTCCATCAAAAGGCTTTTATTTTCTAGAGAACTACCTCCTTCTAAATTGATTCAAATACCGAGTCGAACCTATTAGGATGACCGAACAGGATATGAAAAAGATTAGCCTCACGGAAGAATGACTTGACCGAGAAAATATTATTATCCTCCAATTGCCAAGAGACACTATCTTCAAAATTTGGTCTAGGTTGCCATCTTAATAACAATACTTTCATAGACCTACTTTCTTCCTTAATCACTTCAATAATGTCGACTGCATCAACTTGCAGACCCAATCCGCCTATTGAAATGTTTTGGCCAACTACTTCCGCACGTAAATGCGACTCCCTATCAGCTACTGCTTCTGGAATTTGTGCATGAATGGACACTACAGACCCATCCGTTACTGCTATTTGAACTTCCATATACCTGCTAGAAAAAACAAAAAGACCCTGAGAAGTAGTAGCAGTACCAAAACAATTGCTACTGTAAGAAAGCCCATTTCTATTAGTCGCCTCCAAACTCCGAGTTTCTGCAGTATCAGAAACATTTGAATCTTCCATACCTTCTGAAGCTTGCACAAAGCCTTGAGAAATACCTAAATCACCTAACCACCACCTCTCTTCTCTCCATATTCCCATGGCCGCCAAAGATATCTCTTTTAATTGAGATAAGGAAAAAATATTCGGATAAACCTTCACCAAACTCCTATCTCTCGTCCAATTCTCATGCCAAAATGGAATGTGATATCCATTTCCTAAAAGAAAATTACAAATATCCAACAAGATATCATTTATATATGTGTTATTTAAAGATAACAATTCCTTCCACCATGAGGAATATGATTTCCACATAGAGCAAGAGTGATCACAACCCGACACATGAAACGTTATGTTGTCGTATCTACCTTTTAGAATATTATACCAAAACTCCTCCGATCCTTCAAGAATCCTCTACCTCCATTTTTGAAGGAGACTCAAATTGAAATCCTCGAATCTTTTTAAATTTAAACCACATTTATCCCTCAGAAGACAAATCAAATCCCAATTAAGCCAATGAACCTTCCGCGTAGCGATGGAACTACCCCAAAGAAAACCACTTGGAAGTTTAATGATCTCCCTCCTTATCTTAACTGGCGCCTTGTAGAAAGATGAATAAAAGATAAGTAAACTACCAAGAACCGACTTTAAAAGAGTAATTCTACGTCTTAAACTCAAAAACCAACCGTGCCAACAAGACAACCTCTTTCTAACCTTCTCAAGAAGATGAATCTAAGTTGATACCCTTCTAGGATTATGACCAATGTTGATACCTAGGAAATGAAACTCTTTCTTCTCCTGTTCTACAAGCAAAGAAAAGTGACGCTGCCTCAAAAAATGAGGGCATGATATTAATACCTATCAACTTGCTTTTGTGGAAATTACTGCCTAATCCTGACACTAATTCAAATCCTCTAAGCAACGATTTTATGGCCCATAAGTGTTTCCAACTTCCATCCCCTATCAAAAGAGTGTCATCCGCACATTGAAGGATGTCAATGTGACATTTGTCATTCACATTGAAACCCGAAAATTCTCCCAATTCCACATACCTCCTAACCATTTTAGTTAAACCTTCCGCTACCATAACAAAAAGAAATGGTGATAAGGGATTTCCTTGTCTCAACCCTCTCTCCACCTCAAACTCCTTGGTTGGACTCCCATTCACTAAAACAGACATCTTACTAGAAAATATTAAAGCCTCCATCCAACACATCCACTTATTTCCAAACCCTATTTGCCTCATCATAAGCCTTAGGAAACCCCAACTAACCTTATCATAAGCTTTCTCAAAGTCTACCTTGAATAAAAAAATGACCTTATTCTCTTTGCTAGCATAATCAACCAACTCGTTTGCCACCAAAATTCCATCCAAAAGTTTTCTTCCTGGAACGATGGCACTTTGATTATGGGGTATCAATGAATTTAAGACCTTCTTTAATCTAGTCACCAAAAGCTTTGCCAAATCCTTGTAGAAACACACAATAAGACAAATAGGTCTATAATCATCTATATCCAAAGGATTCTCACACTTTGGAATCAAAGTCAAGAAAGAGGATATTATGGATTTTGAAAGGATCGCCCCTCTATGAAAATCATAGAAAAAACTAAGAAAATCGGTCTTAAGGAACTTCCAACACTTTCTTATAAAGAAGAAGGTGTAACTATCAGGTCCCAGACTTTTGGCATCATCGCAACCCCAAACCGCATCTTTCACTTTGTTTTGTGTAAAAGGGTTACCTATGAAGATCTTTTTGTCTTGGCTAAGCTTCTTGAAATCCATCCCTTCCAATGTAGTCCTATTGGAATCCGATTCCGAAAATTTACTAGCAAAATGACTTCTCACTTCCGCCTTCACCTCCTCCACCGACACCAAAACTCCACTACTAGAGTTGATATAATCGATATGATTGCGCCTTCTTCTATCCTTATTAACACTATGAAAGAACTGGCTATTATTCTCTCCATCATTGAACCACTTCAATCTAGATTTTTGAATTAGCAAGTTTTCTTTAATCCTCAAATTCATCCAAAAATGACTAGTAGCTTTCTTCCTATTCTCTATCTCATCCTCCGATAACAAATATGAACCCATAGATGCCAAATAATCTCCCTCATTGATCTCCTAGACACAATCTTCCACCTCTAAATCGAATTTCCCAATGACTTCCTTGTTCCACTTCCTTAGACTACCCTTGAGTAATCTAAGTTTCTCTTTAATAACATAATCACTCTTTCCTTCTACATACAATTCATTCCATTCCATTCCTTTTCCACAAAGGGCAAACAATTCTTATCTTTAAACCATTAATTATTGACTTTGAATGGTTTTGGACCCCAATTTGACGAATCCACTACCAACCACACGGGACAATGGTTGGACAAATCTCTCGGACATATAAATTGACCCACCACTCCCAATTTTTCAATTGTTCCTTCCGATAATAAAAATTTATCGATACGTCTCATTGAAGAACCATTTCCACTATACCAAGAGAACTCCTTTCCTTTGCAAGGAACGTCCAACAACCTAGAATCCTTGATGAATTCCGAAAATTCCTTCATCTCCGTGTTTATACTATTCGACGTACTACCTTTTATCTTGGATGGGCACAAGTAATCGCATTGAAATCACCCCCTATACACCACTCCCCATCTGAGAAATTAGTATTTATATCCTTCAATTTCCTCCAAAGAGTTCTTTTAGCATCCAACGAACAAGATGGATAAACATTAACGATGTAATAAATATTATTCCTCCAAATGAATTTAACCCCTAAATAACCTTCTCCTTTGAAACTACTAATCACCTCCATACTACCTTCTTTCCACAACACAATAAGCCCTCCCGATAAACCCGTCGAGCTAGAATACGACCAACCAATATCTTCCTTAGCCCAAAAAATTTCTGCCATCAAAAGAGAAACTTCATCATATTTGGATTCTTGAATAAGAAATAAATCTTCCATCCCTTTCTTGACAATATGACTAATTCTCTTCCTTTAAAACCTACTTCCCCCCCTATAATATTGAGTGAACCAATTATCATATCCACCTTTTGTTAGTCGCCTTCCCCTCCAATTTTCTATTTTTATTTTCCCTTTCAAATTTTCTCATTCAACCTACTCAAATTTTCCTTCTTAACATCCACAACCACCATTCCTAAATTAAAAATTGCCTCCCATAATTTGCTTCCAACATTTGAATCCAAATTTTCCCATAATCGGATGTTGCTCCTAACAATATCCGATTCAGCCAAGTTGTTAATATAAAAGGCCGAAGTAGTTGATTCTAAACTGATCTCAGGAATTGAAAAATTATTAGGTGACAAATTAGAAATTGTCGCAACTCTTGTACCTTGCACCTTCATTTTATTTTTAGAATTCTGTTGGACTTTATTTTTGCCTTTCCTTCCTTCACTTTTACTTGGGCCCATCCCACTTATATTCCTATATTTTATTTTTTTGGAATACTTGAGCCTACTTTGTTGACTTCTTCCTCCTTATTTCTTTCTCCCCCTTTGACCCCACCTACCTTGATAACCTCTTCTGCGTCAACCCCACCTTCATCGATTAAATCAATTACACCTTTTTCTAAAGACCAGGCCACATTGGAAAACTCATCGTCAAATGATGAAATTGGATCTGTATGGTTACTACCTTTTTCATCCCTTTCCCTAGACATACCAAAATTATTAAATTTTACAATTTTGTCATTGATCTCTGAAATATCACCTTTATCCTTCAATAAAGCCACTCCCACATTGAAAGAACCAACATTTAATGTACTTTTATCTGCTGGATTATCCGATGGTTTTCCTCCCTGTCCAATCCCTTATGCACTTTTCTCCTTGTACGCCATGTCAACTTTCTCCTCCCTTACCAATGTTTCTTTGTTTTTCATTATCCGACCAGGAACTTCACCGGATTCCTCACTAAAATCCACAGATAAATTTTCAATGGATTCATTGTCGTTAAGATCCCAACTTTGATCAGATGATGTTGAAACATATTTCTTCTCCACCATCGCAACTGGGGGGATGCGAACCGGACCGAAAGAGTCTTATAGGAGATATAACTGGAAGGATATTCCATATATCTCTACCATTACTACCTCCTGAAGAACAAAATCTAAAGATACTCTAACCATTATCCGGACGACATCCATGTTTGATCTACTATAAGAGTTTTCAACAGAACAAATGTATGTACCCTGCTATTTGCCAATAACTCGGAAAAAATATCCAAGTTCCATCCTTGAAAAGGTATTCCATACACCCTGATCTAAATCACCCTTTCATTATCAACTACCTTCTCCTCCCATTTCCTTACATTAGAAAACCATTGTTTCCACCAAGTGGATCCCTCCCCTAACAAATCTTCAATCGCTTCTTCATCCAAATCTTCCATCAAACAGAGCCTCGCTCCTAAAGGGGTAATTTTGACCGAAAAAAAACCCCTTCCATCTCAAAATTCCTTTGGATATTGTAGGTCATTCCCGGTAAAATTGTTGTTCCCACAAAAGCTTTACTCAATCAACTAATATCCTCTTGATTGGATTTATACGAGATTTTGTTATCTCCTTCAATATTACTAGTATTGCACAGGCTCTCAACATAAGACCTATTAGCCTTGAATCTGTCGACATTAGGCTTGTTAAGATCATTTGAAGAGTTATGAACCCCTGATTCTACTACATTCCATGCTGCTAACCTATTCCGTAAACCTCCTACCACCATTCCTGTCCCAGCAGCTTGCTCCTTCCTGTTTTCGACTACTTTGTTCTTTATTATTCCCCTCTCAAATCTAGGCGAATTGGCATGTATTTTCTTGCCATCAATCCTCACGTTATCCATTTTAACTCCCAACATCCTTATGTCTTCCACATCTCTGAAGCTTGCAAAGCCATAATGTTTCCTCTGTTTGTTACGTCTCGGTGAAATCACCACCTCCATCACATTACAGATACAACCGAAAAGAACATGTATATCCCTAGCACAAATCCGATCGATGAACTCAGAGGAAAAGAAAAAAGTTAGAACTTCCTTATCCATGCTTGTCGTTCCTCTTCCATGTGAAAAAATATCTCATTTCAGATTCTTATTATGCATATTCCTCCTATTAACTACAATCTAACCCTTCAAGTTTTTCAAAGGACTCATGATTCAAGCTGATAAACTATTACCAGGTGCCAAGGCCCCTAGCCCTAAGATTAGGAGTTTGCCAAAAACACCGATAATAATTCAAAACTTTTATTTGTTTTCTAATGATACATGGACTAAAATTATATTTATTTATTTTTCAAATTTAAAACTATTTCTTAAAGACTAAATTGATTATGATTTTTGTAGAGACTGAAATAAGTTTATACTCTAAAATAAATTACCTATAAACCAATAGTGGAATATGGTTTTGTACAATCCATTTCAGAATCGGAAGAATATTTATATCATGATCCAAAGCATTATAATTTAAAGCACTGCAACAACAAAAAAGTGAAGAACAGACATTTTATCAGTAATAAAAAAAAATGGTTATATTGTAAATTTGAAAATTTTGAAAATTTCTAAACACAATCTTGCAAAATCAATATGTATTGTGATGATTTCCAAGGCATGCATTTTTTCAATAATAGTTTTGTCATAAAATTTGAAATATTAAGTTTTACTGTTGTACACAAATATTTTTTAAATTATATTTTATACTTACTCACTGCACTGAGACCATGAATATGATAGATTGGTGCGATTAGCATGAAGAGTCTTTTGAACATCCGGTAGATTGAGGTAAAAATCAACTTCATAGTCCATACAGACATCTATGTTTAAACTTATTTTAGTAGCCTGAATTAATAAAATAAAATAATTAATTAATTCACAAATTAGTTATTGAAAATAAAAATATCATTATGACTAAAAACAAGAAGAAAAAAGTACCATTTTTTTCAATTTTAATTCTTGTTGAGCTATGGATGGATAACAAACATCAAGAATCACATCATAGTTGTCTACATATTCACTCACAATTCCTTGTACATCAATCATGGCATCTTTACATGATTTAGATAAGTTATCATAACTTACATTAAAATCACAATCATTCTTAAGAGTAAGATAAATTTCATCAGAAACCATTCCATGCGACCATAAATATTCATATGTTGCTTGTGTATCACGGTTGAAATTTAGAAGAGGATTTCCAATCTAATAAAACAAAGAAAAAAATAATTAAATATAAAATAATGAATATATTAGATTAATTAAATATGTCACATATGTTGGTGAGATCTTACAGCAACTCCTTTTATATTGAATTTGAAACTGGTTGAATGATTATTATAATCAATAAGAACTTTAGCTAATTGAGGTATATAATGTCCTGAATAATAACATTATAAATGTTAATCAGTAAGAAATAAAAATTTATTATTGTTAAGATAAAAAAATAATATAAGATAATTGTTGTTATTGTTGAACCTGCATAGCTTTCTCCTGTAAGAAATAACTCCTTTGATTTGTATGAAGGAAATTTCTCATACCATTTTAACATGAACAAAAGCATATCATTTGCTGTGGAAAACAAATTAAAGAATCATAATGATGTTTAATATAATAAGTCCAAAATAATTTTTTTCTTTTGTATAAATAATAACTATATAATACCTGTGGAAGCATCATCTTTGTTATAATCAGAAGATGTATTTGAGTATGACCAACCAACTCCAGCAGGAGACTCCACAAACAGAAGATTGGAAGCTATAAAAATAGTACACATGTATATATTTTGTTTTAGAAATGAATGCTCACTCAAATTAATTATTTTTCAAAATAAAAATACACTTATATAAATACCTTTATTCCAGGATTTTGAATTCTTTCTTAAACCACGTCCATCGCCGGTGGGATAAAACGGACCTAATTCAGTAAAAGCGCCTCCTCCGATAGAAGAACATCCAGGTCCTAAAAATTAAAGTCATCATTCATAACTATAATTAAGATTAAAAGAGAAGATATATTTGATACTACATTATAAAAATTGATTATTACCTCCATTGAGCCAAAGGGTGAGAGGCTTTTTATGAGGATGATGATCAGCCTCAACAAAATAATAGAAGAGACTCCTCCCATGTTTTACATCAATATCAACATAGCCAGCATATTGACTAAATTTAACCTTTGGTTGCCCTGGTAACCTCTCAACCAAATCTTCAATAGGGTAACCTTCTACCCCAAAAGTAGTACTGCCCACCAAGCATACATAAACCAAGACAATTAACAAACCAACAAACCAACACTTTTCCATTCTTATAACTCCAATTCTCTTACAACAAACACACTCTCTAACCCATTCATTGAGAAGTCATTTATATGAATACCACTTGGTTGAAAATAGTAAATGTTAACATTTTAGTTTCTTAATAAACTTCAATGTTAAACTAATAAATTATATTTTTTCCTTTTTTATTTCTTCTTTGATATTCAAAAGATTATCAACATTATTAATATACTATAATATATTAAATGCATTGATTAATATTATTAATGTATATGGACTGTATAATAGATTAAATACATTGATTAGATATATTAAATAAAGCAAATTATTATCTTTCTATTTAAAAAAATTTGGTAATTTTACCTAACTTAGTTGTCAAATACTATGGTCCACATTGTATTATTAGAATTAGATATATACTTCTGTTATTCAATTGCATTATTGCTAGGGGTGGCAAAACGGACCGCCCGCCCCGCCCCGTGTCCGCCCCGCCAAAAAATAGCGGGGCGGGCCACTACAAGAAAAACACATTTTAGCTGCAAACTTTTAGCGTCGGCCCCGACTCCGACGTTAAAGTGTTGACATTACGTCAATAAAAGCCCTCGCTAACGGGTAAAAAACATTTGTTTTATTTTTTTCAAGACATTATTATTAGCGTAGGCTATGTGTGACGCTATCATATTAGCGAGGGCTTTTGCGACGCTAATATTGGTGCGAAATTAATTAATTTCCCCCCAGAAATTTTGTTCCCTCCTTTTTAAAGGTTTAGATAAATATTATTTTTGTGGTAGCGACGGCTATGTGCGACGCTAATATTGGTGATAAAATAATTCATTTCCCCCTTAAACTTAGTTACTTTTTTTATTGTTTTAATTATTTATAACAATAATTTCTATTAAAACTATAAATTATAAAAAAAAAAGACAAAAAACTAAATTTATAAAATTCCTAATTTCAAATAATTTTTTAAAAATTATTTTAAAAAATAAGATAATCTAAAACTATAAATTTAAACTTATAAGAAGATAAACATATTTTATTATTTTAATTAAATATAAAAATAATTGTATTTTTATTATTTTAATTTATATATATATATATATATATATATATATATATATATAAAGATAAACTTATATATATATATATATATATATATATATATATATATATATATATATACTTTAATTATAAATAAAGAAAATCAAATTCTAAAATAATTGCATTTTTATTAGTTTAATTGTTTATACTAATAATTTCAAATAATTAAAAATTATCAAAAAAAAGTAAATAAAATATATACTGAAAAACAACTCATTCACACGGCTTCAGCTTCAGTACTGTACTCCCTCGTTCAGAATCCCTCAATCAACCCTAAATCATCAACCTCAACCCTAAATCATCCTACTCCTCAATCAGAATCGCATTCTCTCCCTCAATCATTTATCGTTTGTGAGAATCGCATCCTACTCCTCAATCAGAGCTGAGGACCGATGAGTTGTTGTTTCAGAATCACCGACGAGTTGCAAAGTTGATATTCAATGAGAGGTTCGTGTGGCCTGCATTCAAGGACAGGTTCGCCGTTTCTTTTCTTCTATATATCTAGAAATCGTTACCAAATGTGTGATTTTGTAAGTTGTTTAGATTTTGTAAGTTTTCCAGAAATCGTTGTTAGAAGTTGAATTTCTGTTGTGGTCAGTTAGGGTTAGTGATGCCTTGGCTTGTAGTAAGCTAACTTTCTATTATGAGTTAATGTTGTTTATGTTAGGGTTATTGATATCTTTCTCAAGAACAAAATTCTCACTTGATTTCCCTTTCTTAAAAATAATAATTGAAAATCATGAATGTGTGAATGTGTGTTTATAAATTTGTGGCTTATATAAATCTCACCGTTTCCATTGTTTCTCATTGTCTCCAGAAATTGCTCGTTTCTCATCGAAGAGTTCAAGAAATCGCTTCTGCATTTCATCACTTTAAAGGTTCAAAATTCTGCTTCTCGTCACTTCATCACTTTAAAGGTTCGATTCTGTATTGATCCTATACTGTTTGTATGAACTTTGTTTTGTGGTGTGGTTAATAGTAATGCCTTGTTCGTTTAGTCTCGAGAGATTCTAAAAGTAATGTTTTGTTCTCTTTAGATATATAAGAGATTGTAAGGTGTATAGTCATCTAGAGTTGTATCTAACCTAACTAGTTAATGGCTTAATGCTAGTATGTCTATGTATATATGTGTATCAGCTTATGCAAAACCTTGTTATTATGCTTTCATAACTAACAAATTGATTGAAAAGATTATAGGTACCTTGTCCCTGCTGATCTCACAGTTGGACGGTTTGCCTTGAAGGTGATTGTGGAGAAGGAAGAGAAGTGATATCCCAAGTATTGACAAGAAGAAGTAAGTTTTTGTTAATAACTGTATAGTTTTATGATACAATAGAACATAAATTCTGCAGCTTGTGTTACCAAAATTGTAACTTTAGGTAGTTTTGATCCGTCTTTTCGATTTAACAAATTATTGCTTCCTTTTACCACATCTATTGATTGCTTCCATCTAAATCTTCCAATGTAATGGGACTGTTAGTGCATTAGTGGGGACTGTTAATGTTAGTTATGAGAACTTCTTATTTGAGTGTGTTAGGTATGATTTAGGGAATTTCAACTTGTTTCTTTAGAGAACTGAATTAACTGAACTGGAGTGCAATTTCAACAGGTTTATTGTTTTGTTTGATTTGGAGAACTGAACTGGAGTGCTTATGTATAATTAGGGAACTGAACTTGTTGTTTTCTATGTTTAGTATATGTTCACGACATTAAGAGCATAACCTGCCAAAATTGGTCCGTTTTTAATTTTTTTTTGTTTATTCTTTACGACGTCGACAATTTGATAGTGATTTGTGTGGTATTTGAGCAAATGATTATTAATGCCTCGTGGTATCTCGCAGGAATTATTAAGTTGGTAGTTGGTTGTATATATCACGACAAATTGAGGATTATGACGTGCCTTGCTCTTTCTTTTTTAGTGTAAACTTTGTCTTTGTCATAAAATTCACCCAAGATTATTGTTCAGTTTTAACTTTTATGTCTGTTTTAAAGACAAATTTCTAAAAATAGTGACATAATTAAAGTTTTATATATTAGGCAAAACATAATATTGTAGCTGGCAATGTCTTCTGTGACACATGTTTTTATCAAACTTAACCACTTCATTTCAGTTAATAACCAATTTCAATCTCTGGTAAATGAAAACTAGGAAATTCTATTGTTTGTTTAACATACTGTTGTAGCTGGCAATATCTATTTTTTGAATGCAAGTACCAATTTCAATCTCTGTGACACATGTTTTTAACATACTATTTTTTGAATGCAAGTACCAATTTCAATCTCTGTGACACATGTTTTTAACAGACTGTTGTAGCTGGCAATATCAGCTTTTTGTTTAGATGCATCAATAGCTATTTGTTTAGATGCATCAATTGCTATTGTTCTGTGACACATGTTTTGTTTGTTTGGATGCATCAATGTCTTCTGTGACACATGTTCTGTTTTTTACTACTGTTATGCTAAGATGCATCAATGTCTTTATATATGGTTGTATATAAGTGGACCGTTAGATTAGATTCCCTTTCAGATCATGAACTGAAGATGTGTGGTCATAGTTATGTGAGGTCGGTTTTCAAATTGTATGAGCACATGCTATGTATGATAGTAGTTTCTTTTTTGTTTCCCTTTATGAGGGAAAGATGAAATTATTTGATCTCAGATATCGAGTTTATCGAAGGGACTGTGTTAGCACCATGTATAGGCTTTATTAATTTGATTGTTTCGACTTTTCAAAAATTTTCAAGTCCATCGATGAGTTCTCTGATTCATCATTTGGTGAGGTATTTTGGTCGTTTCTATTTATGCATATATTATGAAAATAGTTAGATTACTTCCTATGAAGTTGTTCATGAATCCAATCATAAGAAGATTATGAAAATTGATTTGGTTAAAAACTCACTATTCTGAAAATTTGGTCCAGCCAAAGAGTTGGCTTAAAAACTCATTTTTATTCAATTTTGAAAAATCTGGCTGGTCTAAAGTTTGAAACAGATCTTATAATAGCTGCTTATAAGTAAAAATCTGGCTGGTCTAAAGTTTGAAACAGATCTTATAATAGCTGCTTATAAGTAAAACTCATTTTTATTCAATTTTGAAAAATCTGGCTGGTCTAAATTTAAGCAGCAATAAGTAACTCATTTCTAATAGCTGCAGCAACAACATAACACACATAACAACACTTTTGAGTATAAAATAAGCAGCAATAAGTAACAATATAGTTCTGTCTTGTGCATTTAGGGCATACTAGAAAATTCAAGTTATGCCACGGTATACTTACTTGGGGTTTATATGTGATTTAGCTTTTAAGACTACTTTTGAATCTGTGCTTGAAACTGTGCTTTTAAGACTACTTTTGAATCTGTGCTTTTAAGACTACTATTGAGTATGAATTTGGAGTTCATGTAACATGGTGTGTGATCTTGTGTTGTTGAATTTCCTATGCTAAATGGATGCAGCATACTTTGTTAATACAACAAACATTATTAATGGATGCATTGCTTTGAATTGGATCACAGATTAATTAGTAGAAGATTATAAGGGTGTTGTTTCATTGCTTTTGTGAGAAGTTTAGAAACTTAAGAAATTGTTTAGAAGTTTGTGAACCCTTAATTATGCGATCATTCTGGTTCTTATTCGAAGCTTATTCTGGTTCTTGTTTAGAAGTTTGCTCATTACTTATCTAATAGTTTCTTTGACCTCAGGGGTTCTGGTTCCAAGTATCTCAGACATCAAGACAGGATTACAACTTGCTCTTGCAGGTACTTCTTATTCGAAGCTTGTTTATACCTCTTTTCATTTGTCTTTTAATTCACTCATGTTTTATGTGTTCTGTTTTATGTGTTCTGTTTTATGTGTTCTGTTTTACATGTAATTGATGTTTAAGAAGATAGTCATTATAGAACTGCAGAGGAACTTTAAGGTCGTATGTTCTCTGATCTGTTAGAATTTCAGTTTTGTGACAGAAATTGCTCCATGATGAAATAAGAATTGTTAGTTTTTGCTTCAGTTTCAGTTTTTGCTTTCGTTTGTTTCATCATCATCATCGATTCAATCCTAACTTACGAGTCCGTGTGTCTCACTCGTTTCTGTATTGTTTTTCAGAATTTTTAGGGATGCATTTCAATCTTCCTTTTTCCCAAAAGATTAGGCCTCTAGTGTATCCTCTTGATTCCTGAGTTTTAAATTTGTATTACACTTCATGAACATGATTTTCAAACTCGGTTGAGCAAACGCAACCACACATAATCGAATTGTAAGGCAAGAGTTATCTTCTGCTTATAAACAAACTTAAGAGGCCACATATTTTATCCAAGGTAGGACACTCTTCAAAGATAATTTCAAAATAATAATAATCACTGCTTATACAATCTGTATAAATTGAAACTTAATGTACATACATAGTAGCATACACCATAATAGGTCCTGTTAATTTCATAGTAACTTTGTCTCTCTGTGAGTTTGTCAGTTATGCAGAAAAAAATCCAAAAGCCTTTAACAATCCAAAAGTCTATCATAAAATATATATCCTTCACTAACAAAATCAACAATTAACATGATTTTTCCATCTAAAAGAAGAAAATCAACAATTAAAATGATTTTTCCGTATAAACATTTATTTTTCCAAAAATTATGCTCTAGCTAATATAAATGCAATTTTTTGAAGACAAGAGCTTCTTCACACTTTTTCTCCTTTGGAAAGAATTGAAATATACTAGCTAGCAACAGAAACAAGGATTAAAACATGTATATATTTTTCAATAATCTTATGTTCTAGAAAATAAAAATGTATATTATATTATAACAAGTATATATTCCTATTTTTCAACAAATATCACATTTGAAAATTTCCCCTATATTTTATCAATTAGAAATTTATGTTTGTTTTTTATGTAGAAAATGGATCGGAGTTGGATGTATGATAGAGTAAACTCCAATAGGTATGGTTTGAAAGATGAATTTGTTAGTGGAGTTGAAGATTTTGTCAATAAAGCCATTAATCGACCAGAATTTTCAAATGATGGAGGGATAAGGTGTCCTTGTGTAAAATGTGTCTGCATTCCCTTGAAAACACCTAGTGAGGTTAAACATCACTTGTACAAAGATGGTTTTTTGCCCAACTATTATACATGGACTCATCATGGAGAAGATAATCATAATGTAGATTTTGGTGGTCATTCTAGTAGTGGCGGAAATGCTAGTGAGAATAATCATGGTGATCAAGAACAATTTGATGCAATGAATGAAATGGTCTATGATGCTAGTACGCAATTTGTCAATGTCCCCAATGTGAGTGCTAATATGGAAAACAATACAGTTAGTGAGGGCGAGGAACCAAATGAAGAAGCTCAACGATTTTATGATGTATTGACCTCTGCAAACAAACCTATTTATGAGGGAGCTTCTGAATCCAGACTATCTATTTCAGTTAAGTTGTTGGCTGCCATGTCTAATTGGCATGTTCCTCATAAGGCCATGGATTTTTTCTCTCAAATGCTTAAGGATGTTTGTCCAACAAATCAATGCTTACCTGAAAACTATTACCAAGTGAAGAAGTTGGTGTCTAAGTTGGGATTAGAGGTTAAGAAAATTGATTGTTGTGTGAATGGATGCTTATTATATTATAAAGAAGACATCACTTTAACTCAATGTAGAGTTTGTGGAGCTGCTAGATATGTTCCTCGAAAGAGTGGAATGGGAAAATACAAAGATGTGGCAGTGAAGAGAATGTTCTATTTTCCAATCATTCCAAGGTTACAACGACTTTATGCTTCAAAGGAATCTGCAACTCAAATGAGATGGCATCGTGAGAACACAAGCAATCCAAATGTTCTGCGTCACCCATCTGATGGAAAAGCATGGAAACATTTTGATGATGTTTATCCCAATTATGCTAGTGAACCAAGAAATGTAAGATTGGGTTTGTGTACCGATGGGTTTACACCTTACATTCAAGCCTCTAGTTCTCCGTATTCGTGTTGGCCGATAATAGTCACACCTTACAATCTCCCTCCTGAAATGTGTATGACCAAACCATATATGTTTTTGACTTGTCTTGTACCTGGACCGCACAATCCAAAAGTTAAAATAGATGTCTACTTGCAACCATTGATTGATGATTTGTTGCACTTGTGGAGAGATGGCATTGTGACATATGATATCTCTATGAAGCAGAATTTTGTAATGAGAGCGCATTTAATGTGGACAATTAATGATTTTCCAGCATATGGTATGTTGTCTGGATGGGGGACACAAGGTAAATTAGCATGTCCTTATTGCATGGATAGTACAGAGGCTTTCACTTTACGATACGGGGGAAAAAGTTCTTGGTTCGATTGTCATCGTCGGTTTTTGCCAATGGATCATCCGTTTAGAAAAAGTAAAAAGAGATTTACAAAAAACAAGTTTAAGAAAAAAAGACCACCTTACATGTTTACAGGACATGATCTCTGGGAAGTTGTTCGTGATTTTCCAAAAGTCACTGCGAGTGACTGGGCCCCCAAATTTCCAGGATATGGGAAACAACATAATTGGAACAAAAGAAGTATATTTTGGGATCTTCCATATTGGAAGGATAACTTATTAAGGCACAACCTTGATGTAATGCACATAGAGAAGAATGTATTTGATAATGTGTTTAACACTGTCATGAATGATCCTGCAAAAACAAAGGACAATGAGAAAGCCAGATTGGATTTACCTTTAAACTGTTTACGTGGAGATTTAGAGTTGCATCCTCTACCTAATGGAAAGATGGCTAAACCAAAGGCAAAGTTTTCTTTGACATCTGAAGAGGCAAAGCTGGTCTGTAGATGGATTAAGGAACTAAAAATGCCTGATGGCTATTCCTCGAATCTTTCTAGGTGTGCTGATGTCACCAAGGGTAGGATGAAGGGGATGAAATCCCATGACTGTCATGTATTCATGGAATGTTTGCTTCCAATTGCTTTTCGTTCCTTGCCTATTGAGATATGGAAGCCGCTAACTGAGTTAAGTCGTTTTTTTAAAGACTTGTGTTGTAATACATTGAAGTTGGAAGACCTTGTTAGGTTGGAAAAAAACATTCCCATCATCATATGCAAGCTAGAAAGAATTTTTCCACCTGGTTTCTTTGACTCGATGGAACACCTCCCGATTCACCTACCTAATGAAGCAATCCTTGGTGGTCCTGTACAATATCGTTGGATGTATCCATTTGAAAGGTAAATGATGTGTAATTTTTGTAGATTATTTTAATGAAATAACATCTTTTAACCATTTCACTCTTAGATTAATGGGAGACTACAAGCGTTCAGTGAAAAATAAAGCAAGGGTTGAAGGTTCAATATGCACTGCCTACTTGCATCGTGAAACTACTTATTTTTGCTCTCATTACTTCAAGACTGTTAGTTTGTTTCCAAGTACAAGTTTAAGAAACGATCCTGGGTTATATCATGAGAATGTCCAACCAACACTTTCTGTTTTTAGCAAGTGTGGTCGTCCTAGTGGAAAGCCTCGGGACTATTGGGTGCTTGATAAGGAATGGGAATCTGCTCACATGCACATCCTAATCAATTGTGATGAGGTTAAACCGTATCTTGCGTAAGTACATTTTAGAAAACAACTGATTAACTCTCAACCATTGTGTATAAATACTTCATATATTTTATATTCGGTGTCAGATTGTTCATGCAATATCATCGTATCAATGAGGAAGATGCTTCTGGTCTTATACACGAGCAATTTCCTTCATGGCTAAAGGAATACGTAAGTATACTTCTAACATTTATGTAGTTTGCCAATGAAATATGTCTAAGGTTAAAAGTATATTTTTTTAGGTCAATGATGAGAGAAATGGAACTCCTAGCCCATACGTGAAGGCATTAGCTCTCGGTCCTAATCCTAAGGCAACATCATGGCACATCTACTTTGTTAATGGGTACAAGTTCCACACTGAAGAATGGAGTCATGGTAAAAAGACAACTAATTGTGGGGTACTTGTTAAAGGAATTACAAATGGAGGAGAAAATGATTTTTATGGTGTCATCCAACATATCCTTCAATTGGAATATCATGGCTTTAGCAACAAGATTGCCCTATTTTACTGTGCTTGGTTTGATCCTACAACTAATAGTGGCACAAGAGTTAATAAGGAGTACAATATTGTTGACATTAAGATGAATAAACGATATCGTCAATATGACCCGTTCATTCTTGCACAAGAAGCAAAACAGGTGTATTATGTCCCTTATCCAGATATGTGTAGAAACATGCGTGGATGGTGTGCTGCAATCACCACAAAACCAAGGGGTTATGTGGAAATAGATAACACTGAGGATGAAATGCCTTATCAATCTGATGAAATGTCAACAGTTTTGCCTATAACAGAGTTTGAACAAATACATGGTTTAGCCGACGAAGGATTAATTGAAGAGGTCGAGCCAGTACTAGTGACAAATGATCCATAATATGTGTTTTTTTTTTCGTGTTTAGTGTACTAATTGCATCTTGATTGTTTTATGATTGTTGTGTACCAAAAAAGATTTTTAGAAACATAAATTAGTGAAACATGAAATAAATGTTTAATGTTTGTCACATGGTATAAATGTTTAATGTTTGTCACATGGTATAAAGAGCTTTCATTAGCTACTGTCACTTTTGTTGGAGCAACCCATTTGTTTTTGGTGCATCTCAATGTTTACTTTATGCCATTGCAAGAATTCTCATTTTTGGTGCAAGAATTCTCATTTTTTCCTTATTTAATTTATTATTATCATATGAATGTCGTTTATCTTCTTTATTATTCTTTATTATATTATCATATGAATGTCGTTTATCTTCTTTATTATTCTTTATTATATTATCATATGAATGTCGTTTATCTTCTTTATTATTCTTTATTATATTATCATATGATCCATTCGTCATTTGTATGTCATATATTCTTTATTATTCTTTAAAAACAGAAAATTACTTTCCAAATAATGGCTAACTGGTAGCAACAAAAGTATATTTCAGGTGGAGGACAATCACCACTAAATTGCTAATTTGAAATGACAAGAGAAGGTTCAAAGAAGGAAGCACCAATCAACAAGAAACCGTAAGATGACAAAAACTTTCACGATTTGGTTTCTTTAAATTTAATATCTTTTGATGCATTTTTGCTAATGCAGTGTTGACAGATTATGTCGGACACGACATATGCCACCTGGAGCCCTTGCTATAAACACATCTCGCATGAAGCATGACACAAGGAACCAAACGCGTCCAAGAATGCAAGCACCACCACCGCCACCGCCTCATACAACCGTAGCACCACCACCGCCTCATACAACCGTAGCACCACCACCACCTCATACTACCGTAGAACCACCACCGCCTCATACTACCGTAGAACCACCACCGCCTCATACTATTGCATCACCACCACCGGTTCAGACAACCGAATCACAACCTAGTTTTGATGAATTCACATTTGTTCCTACCCCTGGAGTGACACTACAAGTTTTGCAAGGTCCAGCTGTCCATCACACCACGGTAGCAGTAGAGGAAGAGGAAGAGGAAAGGGACCAAACAGTTTATGAGGAGGAAGAGGCGGTCGCGGAACAAGCATTTTCTGGTGGACAAAGGCCAATGATTAGCATTATGGGCAATGGGTAAGAAATTTAGTATTCAAAATGATTTTTCCTCCTAATATTCATGTTTGGAATTATTATTCATTTATTATTACTATCTTTCAATTTCTTAATATTGCAGGTTAGCTCCGAGTGATGTTGTTGCTGCGGCTATTAGAAAAGTTTTAATACATAATTATTGTGGAAATTTCATGAGATACAGTGAGCTGAAACTCAAAGCACGTGGTAGAAGAGATGAGAGAGAGGAATACTTTAAGATGTTTAAAGTAAGACGTAATTTCTTTTTTTACCTTTAAGATGTTTACGAAATACTTTAAGATTACTTATAATTATATTCAAAACTAATCCTATTTCTTTTATCAGGATCTTGTTCAGTGGGAGCCGTGTGATGAAGGAAAAATGCGAGATTTGTTTCATAAAGCTTGTGGTAAAAGAATAGTTGATATATTTGGTAAGATTAGGAAGAGTGGGAAAAAGCCGTCTTGGTTGGGTGAAAAATATTATGCATATCTACTTGACGGGTGGAAAACTGAAGAATTCAAAAAGCTCTCTGAACAAAACAAGACTAATCGAGCATCAACTAGAGGTGGCGCGGTCCATACCACAGGACGTAGAGCTCATCATGATGTTGCTCTAGAATTGGTATGTATTCTATTTGTAATCCGATTGATCACACCACACACCAAATAAATATATTCCTAAAAGCAATGTATTATATAAACTATTGTTGTTGTTTCATGAAATTGTAGGAGAAGAAATTAGGTCGACCGCCAAATCCTGACGAGCTCTTCATGGCCACCCATAAGAAGAAGAATGGGCAGTGGGTAGACCGTCGTGCAGAAAAAACACATGTAAGCTAATTAATTCTGTTAGAAATATAACCTATGATGAAGAGTATATAAATATAACCTTAATAGTTATAAATTAGGTATTCCAAGCCTGAAACCACACACAACTTTCACCATATCTTTTATATATATATATATATTTGGTTTCTATTTTATTATTACTGGAGACCATGACATTTTAATAGTCAAATTACTAGTTGATATCAACCATGACATTTTAATTCATTCCATTGATTTAGTCAAATTACTATGTTGTTATTAGTATGTATGCTGCTAAGTGGAACTTGTTAAAATGTTAGGAACTTGTTATAATGAATGTATGTATGTATGTTATTAGTATGTATGCTGTTAAGTGGATCTTGTTAAAATGTTAGTATGTATGTTGTTAAGTGAAAGTGTGTTGGATTCTTTTTAGGTAGTACATCAAATTAAAATATTTATTAGAGATATGCTCTGACTATTATGAATTATTGGTTTGAATTGTTTATGCTCACTGTTATGAATTAGTGGAATTGTTTATGCTCACTGCATGTGATGTTATGTGTGTTATGTTTTACAGGAAGATTATGTGAATCGTTTGACTCAAGCCACTCAAACTGATAATAACGTGGATGGGTCAGACAAGTTACAAATTTGGAAAGAAGTTGCCGGGGGTAAGACGCGTGGCCGTTGCTATGGAACTGCCCGATTGGCGGTTAACGTACGATATGGTGTGTCTTATTTGACACAAGTGACTGTTAATCAGAATAGAGAGGTGGATAACCAAGCGATTGAGGCGGCTAGAGCTGAGTCTGCCATAGCACGTGAAGAGGCTGCATTAGCTAATGCACGTGCAGATAAAGCTATAGCCGAGACAGAAGAGTTGAAAAGGAAGTTTGAAGAATTTCAAAAAGAGATGTTTGCTTGGAAGTCGAGTCAGGCAGGTCATTCCACTGCTCATGCTTCTAGTGTCCAGCCTAATACTCATGCGCATTACGATGATGACTCTGATGAGCACTCATTGGATCTAGAAGATATGAGTGATTGATGTTAGTGTCAGATGCATGCTCTTTTTCTTTGTTTTGGGACTTGGATCAAACTGTTGATTTTCACAAATTTTATAGTTTGTGTTGTGTTGGTCATTGACACTTTTATGTAGTAATATAGTGGATGGACACAAGTTTAATATAGTGTCAATATTTTGATTTTGATGTAAATTTGACATCTTAATTAATGTAGAAATATTATGGATTTAAAGTTTGTTATTTTGTGTTGGAAATTATGATGTGATAATACATCAATGAATGGTTTGAAATAAAAAACAGGTTCAGGAAATTGTAAAAGGTAGATTTGATTTGCAACAGGAATCAATATAAAATAAAAAATTTTTTAAAAAAAAAAAACATTTAGCGTCGGTTTAGACCCACGCTAACAAGAATTTAAAAAACAAAAAAACAAATAGCGGCGGCTTTATGAGACGCTCTAGAGCACAGAATATGTTGTATAGCGACGGCTTTTAGCGTCGTAAATGTAAAAAATATACGGGTAGCGGCGGCCTAGACCCACGCTAACAAGAATTAAAAAAAACGAAAAAACAATTAGCGGCGGCTTTATGAGACGCTCTAGAGCACATAATATGTTGTATAGCGACGGCTTTTAGCGTCGTAAATGTAAAAAATATATGGTTAGCGGCGGCCTAGACCCACGCTAATAAATAAAAAAATTTGTTTTAGTGTCGTTTAGAACCGCCACTAGATGATTGTTACGTCGCCTAAAGCCGTCGCAATATGTTTTTAATATTGCACATTAGCGTCGGCTTTAGTATTGTACCGTCGGCCTAGCGTTCATTATATCCGACGCTAATGTAGCGCCGGCTCGTGATTATGCTTTGCTTCCAATGGTAGAACGTCCGCCCCGACTCCGACGCGAAGCCGACGCTAAAAGGTATTAGCGTCGGTTTTAAGCATTTTAGCGAGGGCTTTTGACCGACGCTACTACGCTGTTTTCTTGTAGTGGGCATGCCCGCCAAATTGAAATGGGCATAAAAGTCTAGCCCGTCCCGCCAAGGTGGCAGGTTGGCGGGCGGCGGGCTTGCCCGCCTTCTTTTTTTATTATTTTTTCTATTTTTTTAAATAAATTAAAAGATTTTTCTTTCTACATTTCAATAAAAATACATCAAACCAACATTTAAAAAGCATAATTTTTATTAGCCTAAAACATCAACTTTTAGTGAAATAATACTCTTATCATATATAATATCACATTTAGTATTTTATATGATCTAAATTCAAATTTCGATCACACTTTTGTCATTTTTCATTAGAAAAATTCAAATACTTGTCCAACAATAGAGAAAGAGAAAGTAGATTAGTCCTAATAATCTAATAACAACTTATGTACATATCACAAACTATTTTCATAGGCTCTTCCAAACTATTTATCAATATGCAATAAAAAGAATATATATTTATCGTAACATATTTAAATTTTTGCAATGTGATTTTAAAATTAAAATATAAAAAAAAAGTAAATACATAATTAATTTTTTTAGTAATTTAATTTATATATTTAGTTTATATATTTTATAAAATTTATATATTTTTAAAATTAATATAAGTTTATTTAAATTTATTATATAACTTTTATGTGTGTGTGCGTGTGTGCGTGCGTGCGTGCGTGTGTGTGTTAGAACAAGTTTTGATTCTATATCTCTATTAAAGTTTTGATGATAACAATTATTATAAGAACAAAATATGATATATAAAGTTATTATCTTCTATGTGCATGACTGAAGTTCTTGCGAAGAATAATGCTCTAAAAGTTCAACATCTTCTAAAGCAAAGCGTTCAACTTCAAAAGAATATCTGATCTAAAGTTAACAGAAGTTCTCATCACGCATACAAGATCAGCTCGAAACGAAATTATATTCTGATATGAAACAAGCATCCCCTGATTCTCAGAATCAAGTACATTAATTAAAGAATCAGTATTTATGGTTGAAGACGTAAATCTCTATTTTTGGAAGGATTTAGTGACATTTACTAAGCAACCAAAAATAGCACAAGATGTTTCCAACGGTTCCTTTAATCAAATCTATATAAAGGAAACAATTGAAGGAATTCAGTTCCACTCTCTCTCTCTCTCTCTCTCTCTCTCTCTCTCTCTCTCTCGTGCAAAGCATATGAACCAAATTCAAAATATATTTTCATTTGTAAAAACTATCACAATTGTGATAACAGCTTACAAGAAGCATATATTCGTTACAATCTTGATTGAATTCTTTGTAATTGTTCCTTGAGTGACTAAGTGTAGTCAGTAGACTCAAGAAGACTTTGACAGTAGGTCTTAGTGATTGTATTCATTATTTGAATAGTGAATTAAGACCTCGTTGAGAGAGGCGAAAACACCTTGGCGGGTGGACTGGATGTAGTTTGAATTCAAACGAACCAAGATAAATCAAAGTGTCTTTTGTCTTCAATTTTTAAAAACCCAATTTTAACCCCCTTCCTTGTGTTTTTTGCACCTTCAATTGGTATCAGAGCTCTAGGTTCTGAGCAAATCACTTAACCGTGTCAGAAAAAGATCCAGAATAAAAACACAATGGCAGAACAAGTCAGCAACAACAACGATTATCAGAACGAAAAAATCAATGGAAAACCTCCTGTATTCAATGGCGATAACTTTGACTATTGGAAGGATGTTCTTGAGAGTTTCTTTCTAGCTCTAGATGAAGACCTCTGAGATACGGTGACTGATGGATACATTCATCCTGTTGGAGCAGATGGTCAGAAGATCGAAAGGAGAAATATGACGGCTCAACAGAAGAAGGAATTCATAAATCACCACAAAGCCAGAACTATACTTTTGAGTGCAATCTCATACACAAAGTATGAAAAGATCACAAATAGAGAATAAACCAAACACATGTTTGACTCTCTAAGGATGACACATGAAGGCAACACTCAAGTCAAGGAGACAAAAGCTATGACACTCATCCAGAAGTATGAGGCATTCAAGATGAAAGAAGACGAAACAATTGAAAAAATGTTCTCAAGGTTTCAAATTCTGGTGGCTGGACTGAAAGTTCTGGACAAAGGCTACTCAACAGAAGATCATGTAAAGAAGATCATCAGAAGCTTTCCAAAGGCTTAGAGACCCATGGTCACTGCTCTTAAGCTGTCAAAGAATCTGAATGAGATATCTCTTGAAGAACTGATCAGCTCACTGAGGAGTCACGAAATAGAGCTAGAAGAAGATGAACCCCGGAAGAAAGGTAAGTCGGTTTCTCTTAAATCTAACAAATCTGAATCTAAAGCTTTACAGGTAGAACAAGAAAGCTCTGGAGGATCATCAGAAGAAGACGAAGTATCACTTCTTTCCAGAAGAGCTCAACAACTCTGGAAGCATCGTTAGAAGAAGCTCAGGAATCCCAGAAGATCAAGCAATCACTCTGAATCATCCTCTGGTTACAAGAAGTCCAGAAGTAAAGAGGTAGTATGTTATGAATGCAAGGAACCAGGACACTACAAGAGTGACTGCCCCAAACTTCAGAAAGAGAAGCCTAGAAAGAAGTTCAACAGAGAAAAGAAAAAAAGTCTCATGGCAACATGGGGTGACTCAGAATCAGAAGATGAACACGCCAACATTGCGTTAATGACAAAAATACCAGAAGATGTCAACCCATCAGAATCAAAATCAGATTCTGATACAAAAGAGGTATTCTCTAATTTTTCTAGAACTCAATTAGAAGATAGCCTCTCAGAAATTCTTGAAAAGTATCAGAACCTTCAATTTAAATACAAAGACCTAAAACAAAGTCTAGTATCTGAATCAGAAGAGACTAGAAAACTGAAGGCATAAAATTCTGATCTAAGAGAAACATTTTAAAACTCGAAAATTCTTTCGAAAAACTTAAAGCTCAGAAAGAATCTGAATCAAAAGTTCCATCTAGTTCTGATAGTATCATAAAGAAATATGACTACAGTTTTCAAATATTTCTAGCTAAGAACATAGATAGAAGCAAAATTGCCTCAATGATCTATGGAGTTAGCATAAATGGTAGAAGAGGTATAGGATATGTAAAACCTACATGAGAAGCACCACTAAAGTTTAAACAAGTTGATGATATGATTATAAAAGTTAACACACCATTAAGTTCTCACTTCACATATGGTCATAATCATGATTTAAAATATTCCAGTGAGTCATCTTGTTCTACAAGTTCTGATGAGAAACTCAAAATCAATCAGAAGTTTGTAAATTCTATCAAACAAGGACCCGAAAAGATATGGGTACCCAAAGATAAAATTGTGTATGTTGCAGATGTCTTTAACAGTAAGATTGAAACACCAATCTTGGTACCTGGACTCTGGATGCTTGTGGCACATGACAGGAAGAAAACATATGTTCCAAAGTCTTGAGCTAAAAGCTGGAGGCTACGTAGGTTTCGGAGGCAATCAAAAAGGAAAGATTATTGACTCTGGAACTATTGGTAATGGTACTCTTCCCTCTATCTCTAATGTTCTGCTAGTAGAAGGATTAATGCATAACTTGTTATCCATAGTCAATTAAGTGATAAAAGTTATGATATAATCTTTAATCAAAAGTTTTGTAAAGCAGTTAGTCAGAAAGATGGAACAATCCTATTTAATGGAAAGAGAAAGAACAACATATATAAAACAAAACTTTATGAAGTAAAAAGTCAGAATGTAAAATGTCTTAAGTCTGTGGACACTGAGCAATGGGTCTGGCATAGAAGATTAAGATATATTAATATGAGAAGATTATCTCAGATTAACAAACTCAATCTGGTCAGAGGACTTCCAAATTTGAAGTTCAACTCAGAAGCTTTGTGTGAAGCATGTCAGAAAGGCAAATTTGTTAAACCTACTTTTAAATCTAAAAATGTTGTTTCTTCCTCTAGACCATTATAACTTCTGCGCATTGATATGTTTGTACCAGTGGAAACTGCCTCAATTAGTGGCAAGAAGTATGGATTGGTGATCGTAGATGACTATAGTAGATGGACATGTGTAAAGTTTCTCAAACACAAGGATGAGTCAATTGCTGTATTTTCTAACTTCTGTAAATAAGTTTAAAATGAAAAAGAGTTTAGAATTGTCAAAGTCAGAAGTGATCATGGTGGAGAATTTGAAAACAAAAAATTGGAATTATTTTTTTAATGAAAATGGCATCTCTCATAATTTCTCTTTCCCTAGAACTCCACAATAAAATGGAGTTGTAGAACATAAGAACATAACATTACAAGAGATGACCAGAACCATGATCAATGAGACTAACATGGCTAAACATTTTTGGGCAGAAGTAGTAAATACAACATGCTATATTCATAATAGAATCTCTATAAGACCTATTATGGAGAAGACTCCTTATGAATTATGGAAGAACAGAAAGCCCAACATTTCTTACTTTCATCCTTTTGGATGTACCTGTTTTATTCTGAACACTAACGATCCTATGAACAAGTTTGATTCTAAGGCACAAAAGTGTTATATGTTAGGATACTCTGAACGCTCGAAAGGACACAGAGTATACAATACAGAAACACGAATTGTGATAGAATCCATCTATGTAAGATTTGATGATAAGCTTGGTCTTGAAAAACCAAAGCAGAATGAATCTCTTGCAGATATAGAAGTTCAAATCACTGAAGATAGAACATCTGAAGAACAATCACCTACAAAAAAATACAAGACAACTACATCAACAACTTCTGAAAAATCCAGTTAGAAGAGACAATCCAAAAGCACGTTGAATCATCCAGAAGATAAAATTCTAGGAAAGAAAGACGATCCAATCAGAACAAGATCCTCCTTCAGAACCTTTGAAGAATAACTAATGGGATTAGTTTCACTGATTGAACCAACTTCTGTGGATGAAGCTCTCTCAGAAAATGATTGGATACTTGCAATGCAGGAAGAACTAAATTAATTCACCAAAAATGATGTATGGGATCTAGCTCCTAGACCCAGAGGATTCAACATCATTGGAACCAAATGGGTGTTCAAAAACAAACTCAATAAACAAGGTAAAGTTGTCAGAAACAAAGCATGATTGGTTGCACAAGGTTATAGTCAGCAAGAAGGAATAGACTATACAAAAACCTTTGCACCAGTCGTAAGGTTAGAATCTATCATAATTTTAATTTCCTTTGATGTAAATCATGACATCACTCTTTATTAGATGGATGTCAATAGTGAATTTTTAAATGGCTATATTGATGAAGAAGTTTATGTGCACCAACCCCTGGTTTTGAAAATACCAAATATCCAGAACATGTTTACAAACTGAAACGGTGTTTATATGGTCTGAAACAAGCTCCCAGAGCTTGCTATGAAAGACTAAGCAATTTTCTTTTAGAAAATAATTTTACCAGAGGGAAAGTGGATACAACTCTATTATGTAAAACATTTAAAAATGATATTATGATTTGTCAAATTTATGTAGATGATATTATTTTTGGATCTACTAAAAGTTCTTTGGGCAAGGAATTTGCTAAGTCTATGCTGGCAGAATTTGAAATGAGCCTGATGGGAGAATTTAAGTTCTTTCTGGGAATTCAAATAAATCAAACATCAGAAGGAACCTATATTCATCAAAGCAAATATGTCAAAGAACTTATGAAGAAGTTAGACATGTCAAAAAGTAAAATCTCTAAAACACCAATGCATCCCACTTGTATTCTGGAGAAGGAAGAGGTAAGTAAGAAAGTAGATCAGAAGATCTACAGAGGTATGATTGACTCTCTTCTCTACTTAATTGCCTCTAGACCATATATTCTATATAACATTGTCTATGTGCCTGATTCCAATCAGATCCTAGATAGACTCACTTAACAACTGTTAAGAGAATCTCCAGGTATCTGAAAGGTACTACTAACCTTGGCTTATGCTACAGAAAGTCCAGAGAATATAAGATAGAAGGGTACTATGATGCTGACTTTGCTGAAGACAGAATAGAAAGAAAAAGCACTTCTAGAAGTTGCCAATTTCTGGGAGACAATCTAATATCTTGGTCCAACAAAAGACAATCAACCATTGCACTCTCAATTGTTGAAGCTGAATAAATAGTAGCAGTTGGATGCAATACTCATATGCTCTAGATGAAAAATCAGCTTGAATATTTCAACATTTACAAGAGTAACATTCCTATCCTTTGTGATAACACTTATGCTATCTGTCTTTCTAAAAACCCTATTCTACATTCTAGAGCTAAACACATAGAAGTTAAACATCACTTCATTAGGGACTATACTCAGAAGGGAATCCTATTTCTAAAATTCATAAATACATACCATCAATGGGATGACATCTTTACAAAACCCCTTTGTTGTACCCCAAAATTTTCCCTCATATCTTCAAGACCATATGTCTCAAGATGTCTCCTAATGTTCATAAGATTCTCAATCGCTCAAAGGAATTCAAGGTTTCATCAGACAAAGCCTCCTCTTAAGCAATAGATTTCAAATTAGGGTTTTGTGTTTCCCAAGATAAATTGGACTTCCAAAGCCTCAAGTGGACTTCATAATATCCCATATACTTCATAGGATCCTCACGTCAAGTTTCAAGACTTGCCCTACAAGTTTGGTCAATCAGATGTTCAAATGATCAATAATCAGTTAACTTGGGTAAAAAAGTCAATTGTGGTCAACATACAGTCAAACTTCAAGATTTTTGGTCAACATTAAGATTATGAAGTAAGATTCATCATTTGATCAAGGGTTGATCATGATTCATCAAGAAAGCCTCAAATTCATCACAAGACAAAAGTTGCTAAATTAGAGTTTCTTAAGGAGAAAGTCAACTGTACTTTGACCAACTCTAACTTTTACATACTTCATCAGAAATTTCCCATCCAAAGCTCATTGTGAAGAAATTCAATTCCCTACAACTTTGTGTCTCACAAGTCAAGGCCAGAAATGCTTCATTTGAGAGATATGGGCCAAGACATTACATGTCCTCTAAAAAGTCAACAAAAAGTCAACTTTTTCAAAAGCTCATAACTTGAACATGGAAGATAAAATGGACATGGTACCAAAAGGAGTGATTAAAGGACACTTTAAGATTTCTAAAAAATCTAAGAGCATATTCATATGATAAAAATTGAGGAAGTTATGCATTGTTAAAGTTGAGCAAATTTGAGGAGGTGTATAAGGCAAACAATGACCAAACTTGAGTTTTTGCCAAATGGGCCTATGTTTTCACAATCCAAACTTAATTTTAAGATGCTCCACGACCTATAAGTCATATATTTTTATTTTCTTTGTTTATTTTATATTTTATTGGATTGTATTCATTTAAATTCAATTTTAATTAAATTAAATATTGAAAAATCAAATATTTGATCTATGGATTATTTTGGGATCATATTTTGAGGTTTATTGTCATAATATTTGATCCAAAATTCGTGCAAGGCAAGAGAAGAAAGGTGTGATGACCAAATATGCTAAAATAGAAAGATTTGAATCACACTTGCATAACAAATCAAATTTTTACACCAAAGCCCAATTTCTGACCTAAAATTATCCTCTATATATACTCATCATATGCACAAGATCAAAGGGCGAAAATCCTTGCACAAGAACCCTAAAGAAAAGTTCCATAAAGTGAAGAAATTAGGGCAAGTTGCAAAATCAATCTCAGCAAGTCCCAATCAATTCCATACATTCAAACACCATCAAGGAGATCTCAGGAGGTTATCTCAATCATTCTTGAAGGTTAAAACCACGTGAATTATGACATATCCTTCATGGTTGTTCCTAACATTTCCAACTTTCGTATTTCTTGTTTCATGATGTATTAAGCTATATTTCATGCATATTCATGTTCATATACATTATTAAGATTGTTTTGATGCTTTTTTATCAAACTTCCATGCAGGAATCAAGAATTGCCATGGCTAGGGCACGAAGAAGGAATGCTTCGAATCTCCCTCTATAGCTGTTTTTAGCAAAAAATAATGATGGATTTGGATTCATGGGGTTTGAATTAGTGGATCTGGACATTCTTGATCTTTTAATCCTTTGATTTCATGAATTTTAATGTTGCAGGTTTTTTTGCTACGAATGAAGTCGTAGCAAAATCGTAGCAAAACCGTATCAATTTGGATGAAGTCGCAACGAAAAAGATGAGACGTGGCGAGGATCTGTTGACTGGTTCTGAATTTCGCTTGTTTTTAATATTTATTTAATACGTTCCATTTGTTTGACAGGAAGGTGCGCATAGCCTGGTCGTAGGAGCATACATAGGGCCTGGGTTCAAACCCCAACGCCCTCCCCTCTCTCTTTTTGACCTATTTTTTATATTTTTTTCTTTCTATTTTCTTATTATTTTCTCACTTAATTTCTTTTTTTAATTTTAATTTTAATTTATTTTAATTAATTAATTAACAAATAATATTTTCTAACCAATAAAAAATTAGGAAAATTAATAACTTTTTTTTAAAAAATATATAAAAAAATATTTTTGTATATAATTAAATTAGTAATTAATTTAGGTTTCAAAAATCATAAAAACCCTTATTTTGTCAATAAAATCCAATTAATCAATTTTACACAAATCCTTTGATATTTCTTCCTTCCCCATTCTTATTCCTCCTCGATTTTAATTTCTTTGCCATTTATATTTATTAGAACAAATGTATAAGATGCTAAGTTTTCTTGTAATAGTTAGTAATTTAATTTCCATCATTTTAATTTCCACACCCCCCAGTTTAAATCATGTATCCCCTCTCCATGATCTAATAGCTTAAGATTCATTTTCGCTTTTAAATTCCACAAAACAATTAATTGCGTGGTCAGTAACAATAGGGTGTGAAAAGAATGTATGAGAATAAAAAATGGACTTAGCATACTAATCCACATAAGATACCTGAATACAACACACTCTTCACACATGCCCCTTTAGGGCATCCCCTCTTGTTGCCTTACAAAATAATGGTCAAGTCTCTCGAACGTAGATGTGTCTTAGCAAAGTTGCCTAAATAAATATCATTATAGTCCCTTCGAAAAAAGATCATAGTCCCTCGATGACTCTTCGAGTTGCCTACAAAAAGATGATCTCGTCCCTCGATGACCTTATAAAAAATGATGATAGTCCCTTCGAGTTGCTAAGATACCTTTACAAGTTTTCCTTCTATGACCATGCGATGACCCTACGCCCGTCCCTTATATCCAAAGATAAGACTACTTACTTATTAATAGTAAGGACAATCCTATCTCTAAGGAAAGAAAAAAAATAACATGAATGACCTTGAGTAGGTAGGAAACCCTTAACTGCTTGCTCACAATTTAAAAGCAAAATTACTCTTTGCACCTCACACTTTCAAAAACCTTCCAAAAAACCACTTTGTATACATTCATACGAGAATCATTACAAAGTTGGGCCTTTTTCCCAAAACACACCACCACTATTTTCAAAAAAGAAGAAGTGAGCTAAGCAGTTAAGAGCCCATGGATAACCATGGATACAAAGGGTGCTAACACATTCCCTTTGTATAACCTACCCCCCGAACTCAAAATCTAAATCAAGGTCTTTCCTGTTCTTTCCCACCTTTCCTAATTGGATAAAAAAAAAGTCGGTGGCGACTCTTGCTATCCGCAACATTATTTTTTGTAAAAACAAAAATGACAAAGTCAGTTCTCCCACCGTATTACACCCTTGATGAGGATAAGTTCAATTTTATTCTGACTAATCTCAGTATGGCATTGTGCCCAGAATGACTATGTTTAATCTGTATATTTATCTCTCAGAATTTCTTTATTTTTTATCTTATGGTCAATAGTTCTTTTGATATACTTGTCTCTTAGAACTTTTGTGTCAAGGAAATAACATGCAGATCAGAACATCAACACATGTCATTAAAGCTCAAGGTGTCCTTATAATCTGATTATGTGTTCAAACTCTATGGGAGGACAGAACATGCATTCCAACACTTGGACAAGTGTCATCTAAAGTAGAATACGTGTTCAAATTCTGGGAAACTGAAACGGCTGAAAAGACAACATTGAGGCGCTAGTCACATTGGTAACTATTCCAAAAAAAATTATGCCACTCCCCTGTCAGAATTCAATTAATGCAGTTAATCATTATGTTGTGTGCATTAATGTTTTCCACTAATTGTGTTTCTTTTACCGTTTCAATTTTTTTTATATATATGGTCACTTTTCACCTCACAAACACTTTTCACATTTCACTTCCACTTTCACCTTTCTTGCTTTCTATTTTCTCCGCATTCTCTGCATTTGCACTTCAAAACCTTCTCTTGTGAACAATGGCTTCTTCCTCAAAGGACAATCAATCAGCTCCTTCATCCAAACAAGCTCCTGCAGTTCAAGCCTCTGAAAAGCTTCATGCTACACCTGTACTTACTCGTGTTGAGAAATTAGAAGTTCTTTGTGAGATTTTTGTTGATTTTGATAGTCTAAAGGAGAATGGGTATGATTTAACACCAAAAGTTAAATTTCAAGGCTGAGAAAAGTATTTTGATCGTTTGATGGGTCCAATATTTCCTAAGTTGGTTAAGGAATTCTGGATATTCGCTTCTGCTTCCAACACTCAAGTTACTTCTTATGTTTTGGGAAAGAAGATTGTCATCACCGAAGATCACATTTCTAAGTTGATTGAATCTGATGGCAATGGGATAAAAGGCAATGGTATGGATAAACACTCGGACCTAACTGTTGTTTATCAAGAAATTTTCACTACTAAGCAACATTCAACCAAAATCAAAGACCTTAAGGATCGTATGAGAATCTGGGAGAAAATTATTCTGGGTTGCATCAGCCACAGAAAACCAACAAGCTCCCCAGACTACATCACATGGATCAACAATTTCTGCTATATTTCATTTCTACCAACAAGAAAGTCAACCTTGCTCACAACTTGTTCAACCACCTGAAGAACATCGTCAAAGAAACTAGAGAAGATGAGAAAACAAAGAGAGATTGGATTTCGTTTGCTAGGCTTATCTTAGACATTCTGACTGAGAATAAACTAGTAAATCATCTGGCTGAAACTCAACAAGTGGACATTCTGAAACCCACTGCTGGTAGACCACTCAATGCAAAGAACCTCAAGAAGATGAAATGTATTGATACCATCAAGAAAGATCCCATCCTGCAAGTTATCATCACCAGGAAGACTCCACTAAAGGATTTTCCTTTGTTTTCTGCTGATACTCCTCCAGAAGTTGTTGTAAGATACCTGGAATCTTGCAAGCTTGATGGAACTGATCTTGGGTTCAATCTAGAGAAACTTCGAAGACCTGCTCCAGAAGTTGCTTTGAAGAAGAACAAGAAAAGAAAAGCTGGTGAGGGAACTTCTCAGAAGACACCAAAACTGGCCAAAAAGAAAGGTAATCCTTCCTCTTTTATTTCTGTTATAGAGTCAATGACAACTACAACATCTGATCTCCCTTATGATACCACTTCTTCTAATATTCCTGTCCCTTCTAATCCAATAACTTCTGAAGCCCCATCCTCTGTCATTCCAAACTCTGAAATTTCTCAACCCGCTATCCCACAAACTTCTGAAATACCATCCTCTGAAATCCCTATTTCTGATATTCCTCAACAAGAAATCCCTCAACCCTCTGAAAATATCCCACAAATTGAAACCACTCAACCCAAAATCATCATCCAAACCGAATCCTTTCCACTTCAAACTTCTCAACCTGAAACTCTTTCATTTTCTCTAAGACTTTCTGAATATAACTCAACCCAAACCTTAGATGATTTTGACATGATTATTGATCCAACCCATCCATTTGATATCAACACCACTTCCTTTGTTGAAACTCACCCAGAACTTCAGCAAGTTCTTTATGATATTGATGTCTTTTCCACTTACATTGCAGCCTCTCAATCTCAATCTTCTAATCCACCACCATCCACCATAACTCAAACAATTCCTGGAATCAACTATCCTCTGAACTCATCGCTTCCTAGACTTGTTTTTGACATACCTACCATTGCAGAAGAATCTTTATCTTCTTATGCATCAACACCTCCAAAATCCCCCATATATATCACCATTCCTGATACTCCCACTCCCACCAGTGAACCAAAAGATCCTCTTAAAACATTCATTGACGTATACGCCTTGCAAAAACTTTCCTCTGTTGCTAAGAAAACTGCTATACCAAAACCCAAACCAACCAAATCAGATGTTGGTGTCTTGTTATTGGCTTTTGAAGCAGAAATGAAAAATAGGCTGGACAACTTGAAGACTACGTGTACATAAAATTTGGATCCTCCTGCTTCTGATTACCTTTGGACGAATCTCGGAAAATGGTTCAACTCTGAAACAAAGAAGCTGAAAGATATCTACTATGATATTGCTCAGCAAAATTTCTGTGAAAATCTGCGAGAAGTTATCACTAGCTTGGAGAAGAAGAAGACTCCTCTTCTGGAAAATAAACCATGGAAAGAACCAAAGCCAACCGAATCAACTTCTGCATTTCAGCTGATTGTTATTCCTCCTGCTGAAGACAAAGGAAAAGAAATTGCTGATTCATCTTCTGCTGAAGAACCTTCTATGCAAACTTCTAATCAAACCGCTACCTCTGTTGAAGGAGTTACTCCAACTTTATTAGTTTTGAAGACTCTAGAAGAACTTAAGAAAAAGAATGAGTCTATGAAGCTCAGATTGGACAAGTAAGATGCGACAAACACTGAACTTAAGAGCATGATTGGGCAACAGGTGGAGTCAACTTCTCAGATCAAGACTCTTCTGGAAGCGTTGTTCATAAAGATTAACCCCCAACCTTAGATCACGTTTAGTATGTTTTTCGATTTGTTTTCTTGTTGTTTTTTTTCTTATCTGATGTTCTATTATACTTATTCTGATTAATGAAGATCTGGTGTTTTGGTTATCTATTTACTTTTGAATCTTTTTCTGATTATTTGCTTTTTTAATAATGACAAAAGGAGGGAGAAAACGTAAACTATTTTGATCCATAACACCTTACCAAGGCTAAGCCTCAAACATCCTAAAACTCTGATAAATCTGTTTAATGTTTAAGAACATGATAAGTATTCAACTCAGGGGGAACATATGTACTAAGAACTTCTCATAGAAATTTCTGAAGAATTATCTCAAACATCTCAAAGGGAGTTTCTCTATCACTTTTATTCTTTTGTTCTTAATCAAAATACTATGTTTTGTCATCATAAAAAATGGGGAGAATGTTAGAACAAGATTTTGATTCTATATCTGTATTAAAGTTTTGATGATAACAATTATTATAAGAACAAAATATGATACATAAAGTTATTATCTTCTATGTGTAGGACATAAGTTCTAAAAGTTCAACATCTTCTAAAGCAAAGCGTTCAACTTCAAAAGAATATCTGATCTAAAGTTAACAGAAGTTCTCATCACGCACACAAGATCAGTTGGATACGAAATTATATTCTCATATGAAACAAGCATCCTCTGATTCTCAGAATCAAGTACATTAATTAAAGAATCAATATTTATGGCTGAAGACGCAAATCTCTATTTTTGGAAGGATTTAATGACATTTATCAAGCAACCAAAAATAGTACAAGATGTTTCCAACGATTCCTTTCATCAAATCTATATAAAGGAAAAAATTGAAGGAAATTGGTTACGCTCTCTCACTCTCTCGCGTAAAGCATACAAACCAAATTCAAAAATATATTTTCATTTGTAAAAACTATCACAGTTGTGATAACAACTTACTAGAAGCATATATTAGTTACAATCTTGATTGAATTCTTTGTAATTGTTCCTTGAGTGACTAAGTGTAGTCAGTAGACTCAAGAAGACTTTGACAGTAGGTCTTAGTGATTGTATTCATTATTTGAATAGTGAATTAAGACCTCGTTGAGAGAGGCGAAATCACCTTGGTGGGTGGATTGGATGTAGTTTGAATTCAAACGAACCAGGATAAATCAAAGTGTCTTTTGTATTCAATTTTTTAAAACCCAATTCCAACCCCCTTCCTTGTGTTTTTTGCACCTTCAATATATATATATTCAAAGATGTTTTATTTTAGATCATAAGTTGTTACAAGTTTTAGTAGCCAAGAGTAAATTATAAAAGATGTTTGTTTAACAAAAAATATCAAAGATAGATTTCATCAACCTAACTTGCATATTTTCTATCAATCAAGCATGTGAAATTGTTTTGATTAATATAATCATGTATCCTCTCAATATCGTCTACGTCTAGAGCGGTTTCATGAGTAATACTGTATCCATCGCTAGATGATGTCTGATGCTAACAACTAATACAATAAGCTTTAAAATCAACACAAAGCAAATATAAACTCACAAATCTATGTCTCGGGTTTGTTCATTGATAGATGAATATCTTAGATCAAGTTTTGTAAAATCTATGTCTAGAGTAATACAAATCATAAATGGATCATTAAGAACAAAAACATGCACCATATATTAATCATCAACTTTTTCACATACAAAGCGATTAAAAGAAATGCATAAAAGCTAAGGTAGACTACCTCTACCCTTGATATAAAGGATTTAGCTACCCATCACCATGGTATTTTGCTTCACAAGGAATGATAGAAGATGAATATACATCCATGATGAAGAATCGATCTTGGATGCGAATCCAACTTCTATTTGATAAAGATCTTTTCTTTGATGAAGAAATAAAGAAATTAAGGTTTTTCTCTCCAAGGAAATGTTTCTCTCTAAGAAAATGTGGTTATGATCCCCAAAAAGCAAGAAAAGTACATAAATATCTTTACAGAATTTACCTTGCTAGCACTGCGAACTCCACTTTTAGGCACTTGAAGTGCCTCTGAACAGTTAAACCACCCCTGAGAAAATATCTTAGATCGCACTATAAGTTCTTGTTAACACATCAAACTTTTTTGCTCCAGCTTCGCATTGCAAACTTATGTTCAAATACTTACAGCCATCCAAAATTCCTGGCTCGCTGGACCTTCGCTTTGAGCTCGCACAGCAAGCTCGCCTTGGCTTCGCTAGCAACTCGAACTGCGAACTTGCTAAACCTTTTCTTCTTTCTTTGGCTTCCTTTTCCATTCTTTTGTGTCTTGTACTATGATGCTTATGCCTATTTCTTGCACAATAACACACAAATCAAAGAATCCAAAGACTAATGCAATTATATTGAAGATTCATACATAAACATGGAATAATTCAACGAAAACACAAATAAATAGTTGAAAAATGCCAAGAATAATGGTTCAAATTAAGACATATTTTGCATTCAACAAACTCTCCCCAATTATATATTTGCTTGTCCTCAAGCAAAATATGTCTCTCATGAAAACAAGAGGATTTTCTCAATAAAGTTCAACCAAGTAAGGATTAACGAGTCAAATTCAACATAAGAATGCGCGCATGAAATGTTCACTTCTTCCTAGAATCGAACAATGATAAATAATTTAGTTCTTAAACAAATATCATGCAATGTTTCAAATAAAAACTAAATTCTCATACTTGAATCACTCTAACACTCCTCTTTAGAATAAGGATGAAGAAATTTATGTGTTTGCAACCGCGAAACAATTTACACTCATCTGAAAAACAATGCTAACAACAAGTCAATTCATACATTCGTCTAACAATCATAAATGAAATAATGGAAGGAAAAGATCACTAAGGACTTATAAGGTTGTAGCTTGGCCGGAGTTTACAACAAAGGGTCATTTCTTAGGCTATTGAATCGAAGTTTCCATGCAAAAGAAACATTCACTATACAAGGTATTTACACATCACAACTTCATTCACCATTTTCTGTTCTCTATTGCTCACACTTTCAAACTTCATTTGCACATTTATTTTTCATTCTCTATTTTATATTTCAAACAAGCATTTTTTATTTTCTTTTTCACATTCATATTCACATTTTTCTTTACTTGTTTGAAATTTTTCAATTTTTTTAGCAACCGACCACTTTTCCTTTCATTCTCCCCAACTTGAATACAATTAAACCTTAACTGAATGCTCCTTGCTTTTTATGGCAAGGAAATAAGTTTATAACAATGGTCAAAGTTCAAAGGTTTCAAGAACAAAATTTATTAGAATCCCGAAAAATTCAATATGAACTTAAATTTTAAATTATATACACACATCAAGTTCATCACTAAATTAGGATCTAATATGTTTAAGGCTCAAAGGGGTTAACGAATACTCACAAGTAAGTTAAATTAGGATATGGTTGAGCTCAATATAAACAATTGCCTTAATAATTTCTAATGCTTCCACAAAATCACAATAATAAAAATATTAAGCATTATTTAAACGGATTAAACAAAGTTATCAATCATCCAAGCATTTAGTAAACAATGAAGGTTTCTCACAATTTATGACTTTTGGACCTAAGTGATTCAAGTATTCAAACAAGTTGCAAAATGAAACAAGAATACACAATTGTACATAGCACAAAATTCCTAAACCATTCTAACATTCTAGAAAGAGGTAACCATGTACCTTGTTTGCATTCATCAGATTCAAAATCCTATTATCACCGTCCAAACTCGGTAGAATCTTTATTGGATACTTTTTATGCAAAAGAGCAACCAATCTAGAAGTTCTCATCATTCATCCATCAAAGAAGAAGCATAAAATTCAAAACAACTTAACAACCATAAAAATAAATACTAACTTAATATTCATGAACTAAAGAATTCAACTCATATAATATAATAATGTAATGGTGTTGAACACCAACAAAAGTACCCAAAAGTGGTACATAGTACAAAGCCAAAATAATCCAACTATCATGGATAATGTACAACATAAAATAAAATAATACAAAATCAAAATAAGCAATGACCATAAAGCTTAAACAAAAAACTTCACTTTGTCGAAACACAAGGAATTAAGCTTATAAGATCATGCTTAAAAACATAAGAAACTAGTCCTCATCAGATTCAATCTCCGTCTCCTCAGCATCATCATCACCTGAACCTGAATCACCATCATCATCATCATCATCCTCAACGTCCTCTGCCTCAACGTCCTCTGCCTCAACATCAGCTACACCCGCCTCCTATATATCAAAAGGCCTGGCCCCAGACCATCCTGCATGAGCTAGGAACTGCTCCCTATTCACAATAGAGTGATATCCCGTAGAATCACGGTGTTGTAACTGCATCAGCTGCATAATATCATATATAAAAATCATAGCACGCTAAGTCGCCTACATCCAGTCCCAGTTGTAGTTGCAAATTCTCTATGATTCGGGTTGAAACCTTGTAAGTTAGCAACCCCAAAACTAGATGTATAATCAATAACAACAATCAAGGTCACCTGGTGGCGGGATGATAACTTCACACGCCCGTGTACACATAAGAACATGATCAAGCATAGGTAAACCAAGAGACAATTAGCTCTGGCCCCCAGTTTTATACCACTCTCAATCATTGCATGCATCTCATCAACAATGATGCATGCCACATCTATTTGAGATTCTATCATGATACTATGCACCAGGTGTGATATCTCAATAGGAACAATAGAGGAACGCATCATTGGCTTAATGTTATGAAAAACAAAAATTAGCATAAGTTGTGCCAAAGGACTCATGTCTTCTCTCTCTTATACCTTATCAGAACCCCAGACGGGTTCAACTCAACACTTTTGCCTTCCCTTAGCAAAGGTCCAATCATCTCTTCCACATTCCTATGCAATATCAAATCTCTATGAAACTCATCAACTTCATCATCCCTGAGAGTCAGAGGGTTGCCCAACGCCTCATTAATGGTATTTCTGTCAAATTTCACTTCCCTACCAATCACCTGTGTGGTTCAAGTAAATATTTACTCATCATTCGAGCGGGCGTTCACATAGAACTCCCTCACGATGTCAACATTAAAGCTATCACAATGAGTAATCAACTTATCCCACTTTTTACTATGAAAAACAACAGCGACCATACGATAGGGTCCCTCGGGGTGAATGTTAAAAACTTTCAGAAAATATGCTCCTCTTCTCAAGGTTAAGATACCTTGCAGTTTGCTTGCAACCTTTAAAACATGTAGTGTTATAAGCTGTTGGTTGCAGTTGACAGGAGGAGCCTCTGGTCGTCTTTCTCTTATTCGAAATGTTTGTTTTGGAGGTGTCATTTGCACAACACAAAATAAAACCAACAAAAGCATAACAACACATCAGACAAGCAAAACATAAGAAGAAGAGGAATCATAATTAAGCATGAAACAAGAAAGCACATAAAAATATTGTTGCTATCATGTTCGCCTACGTTTGCACTGCAAGCTGTAAGGGAGCTCGCACTGCGAACTCAAAGCGAACCTGCAAATTTTTGTTTTCTCAAGTTCTGTAACAACCACACACAACACAATCCCAAATCCAACTCCCATAATTTTTTTAAAGTTCCAGGTAATTTAGTCTAAGCATAAACAACTAGGTATCTCCACAACATTTCATAAAGTATCAATACATGCAAAATTAAAGTTTTGAGATAACTTTAATATGCAACTACAAAAGAGCATGCCCTAACACTTGGCCTTTGTAAAATTCAAAAATAAAACACATTTTATAGCATACATTTCAATCAAGTAACAAAGAATTCCTAGAAATCACGTTCTACACAAGTTCAAGTCAAACCCTAACCCCAAATTGCTTTCTAAATGCAGTGAAAATTGAAAAAATGGAAATAATTGTCAAACTTGAAACTAGCAAAGAGGGTAGAGAGACAGAAAATGAAGGAAAATTTTTTCTTCTTGGTTCTTGGTATGGTTGGGAGAGAGACAAAAAGAATGTGTGTTTTTGTTTTTGAGTGAGTGAGACAAAAAAATTTGGAAATCCAATAGTGAGAGGGAGAGGTGGGATAACCTCGCAAAGAAGAGTTTACCCCACACCCCCCCAATTATACCTGTACCCCCCAGCAATTTTTTTTTTGACCAAAATGCCCTCATATAAATAGTTACTAATTCAAATTCACTTTCCATTTTTACCGTTCGTCCAAAAGTTAGAGAGAGAAATTTTTTTTTGATTTTCACACGTGTTTACCGGAAGACTACAAGTAAGTCTTCCGGAATGTAAAATTTTGTACCGGAAGAGTTTGTGAAAGTCTTCCGGTACCGGAAGACTTTATGAAAGTCTTCCGGAATGGTTTAAATGACTACCGAAAGACTTCATCAAAGTCTTCCGGAATGTTGTTTTAAAAATTGCCTACCGAAAGACTTTGATGAAGTCTTCCGGAATGGTTTTGTGTGTACCGGAAGACTTCAAGAAAGTCTTCCGGAAATTTAATTTTTTTTATTAAAAAATCAAACCGGAAGACTTTATGAAAGTCTTCCGGTATTGTGCTCTTACAATACCGGAACACTTACATAAAGTCTTCCGGTACACATATTCATTACTACCGGAAGAGTTAATAAAAGTCTTCCGTCCCGGAACACTTTTATTAAGTCTTCCGGTGTACAAACAGCATAATACCGGAAGACTTACATTAAGTCTTCCGGTATGTTAATTTACGTACCGGAACTCATTACCAAAGTCTTCCGGAACGTATATTTTTGGACAAATTTTTACTTTAACCGTACGGTCTGACACAAATGGTAAAAAAAAAAATAAAAATAATAATATAATAAAATAATCTAAGGTTAAAATGGGCATTTTTTAAAAAATGTGGGGGTACGGGTATAGGTGGGGGGTGCGGGGTAAAATCTTCCCTCGCAAAATCTGAACAACAACAAATGGGCCCACGAATTTGGCCCACAATAAAACATAACCAAAGTGACGTGGCAGAGAAAGTGTAATTCTGTCCAGATTCGCACAGTTCGCGCGAACTCCAGGCGAACTCGCCCTAGCTCGCACTTTGAACTCAAGGCGAAGGTGACAACATTTTTGAAAGTTCTGGTGTTCTTATAAGGTTTGGACACAAAACTTTTTATATTATACTAAAAATTAAAAATGAAATAAACATGAAAGAGTACTTACGGTGTTGTGGTGCTTCCCAACTAGCACTTTGTTTAACGTTGTTTGAGCTCGACGGTCCTACAGTGAAATCACGGAATGCCAAAAACAATTGAATTAGTCGCTCCCGATCAAACTCACCAACACAAAGATCTTCAACCTTTTTCACGACCTTGTCTAATATTTTTCCAGAAATGATAGATCCCAACAAAATCTCATTGTCGCCTCCCTAGCATCTCCATCATTCTTTCTCATTGTCTCACTCCTTGTATCTTCATCTTTCTTATCCATCTAATAACCATCTTCCACTTGCTTGGAATACACCACACCTTTAACAAGTGTGAAACTTACCTCTTCATTTTGAGTCATCACCTTCATAATTCCCTCATCGACATCAATCAATATTTTGGCGGTCTTCATAAAAGGCTGAGTAAGAACTAAAGGTGTATCTTCATCCTCCTCCATGTCCAAGACCACAAAATCAACCGAAAACATGAATTTGTCAGCTTTTACCAACACATCCTCCATTACACTATGAGGACGAATTCTTGACTTATTCGCCAATTGTAATGTCATGTTAGTTGATCTCATGTCAATGTTTCCAAGTCGTTTAACCATGGACAAATGGATCAAATTTATGCTAGCACCCATATTCGAACCTGAGTTTGGTTGCAATGACCATTTTCCCTTTCTTTTGAGGGTTTTATCGATATTTTCTCTTTCCTTCTTTGGAATAAATAAAGTTCGGTGGTGACTCTGTTCAATCATTTCCGAGAGCACGCGAATGCCCACGAGATTCATATTTTTTGAGGTGCGACAAACATCATTAGCATGAAATAGCATCAAGGGCTCTCCTTGCATGCATGCAAATTAATGAATAATCCAAATTGATTGATCATTCCCAAGATAAACTTAATCATCACACCTTTAAAAATAAAGTTCAAAGGGTTTTCCACATAGTAAATTGAACAGTCTCTTCTCAATCATATGGTTTAGATTGACCATATCATTAATCTTATAAGGCCAACAGTCTTGCAAACTCGCCTACCGCAATCACTTCGCCCCTACAGGATTCATACTTGATGGATTATGAACTATCGTATATCTTATTTAATCATTTCTCCCATACAAGCCTCATGTTTGAGAGATTGTGGACTAATATGTCCATAACAGCCTAAGCCTGCTTAGCATCAACAAACGCTGGCCCATTTTCTCTAGAGCACACTAAACCGTTAAATGTGCTTAAACTGACATAGATTAATGAATGTAGCTATAATATAACAGAGTGGGACAAAAAATGAAACCACATATTCATATATAAGTCATATTGTGATTATTTTTCGACTCCAAATAAAGTCACAAATAATGTACGTTCTGCAAGTTCAAGTACAAAAAGGGAGGACCTCCTCTGAATGTTTCATATAACAATGCTGTTGTGCCGCTAATAGCAGCTGCTACAGAAGCAATTAACAATCTAAGCTCTAAATCCATAAAACTAATTGTATATATTAACAAAGCACCAAAATGTGAGATCCTTACATGAGTGACATATACAGACACATACATAGAGGAAAATGACAGATCTAACTCTTAACAGTAAAGGAAAATAAGTTACTTAAATGTCTGAGTGCAACCGGACAAAACGTAATGAACCAAAGGGAGTACTTAATCGCCATTCTCTTTGCTTTTTATTCAGTGGTCTTCCTTTCCCTGCTTTATCTCTGTTAACTCTCACGTCTGCTAAACTCCAAGTACAATATTTTGTTTCCATGTCGAAGGATTCAAGCTTGAAAACACCGTCGCCTTCTGCAGATGGATTGCTTGAGTCATCTTCAATGGCATATTTCACATACATAGGTCTTTCCTTGAATCGGTCTAGGTCATCTGGAATCCGAACTATTCTTTCAACACCTGGTGAAGACACCTGAAGGAACACATCTAAAGATATAAAAGGTTCATGTGGAATGTGGATAAGCCACAAGTTAAACCAACTGGAGCAAAGAGTACTGTAATAAGAATAATGCTAACAACATACTCATTGTCACACACTCTTTTATCGGTTAAAATTCATATGGGTCTCATCAAATTTATATGGAACACATGATTTGGTAGGACTATGAGAAATTTAACTAATAAAAGCAGTGTTGGAAAGTGTGTATTAGAGAGTGGGTTCCTACCACTCCTTCAATAATTTCATTCAAACATGGTTTGTTGTGATAATCACAAATTATATCTCTACCAGTATATTACAATGCAGAAAGATATTTGAGATGGTACCTCCAAACTTAAATTCTCAGGAATTAATTTGGCAAGTTCTGCTTCATCCAATTTTGCTCTGTAAGCTTTAGAGAAGGCTTCAATATCTTCCATGGTGGGGGAGCCGGATCTATTGTGCATGGAAATTCATAAATTAAGCATGCATCAAAAGTATATACTAGCAAGTTCAGTTCAGCGACAGTTTATGCAAAATAAAATAATTGCATTAGAGGAACACAATAATGCAGACTATTAATCTTTGTTGAGTGCCTCTGTTGTTAGTTGTTACATGCCAGAAATTCGTTATTGAGCAGGGCATGGAAGCATTTACTGTTTTTATCAATAGGGTAAAAAGTCCCTTTGAAGGTTACAAAAAAGGTTTGCAATCATGATCTGTGATAAATCATTGAGTATTAGGGGAACACAAGAAAAGTTTTGCCTACAATGCTATTGTAGCTGATAGCGAGATAGCTGCTATTGTAAAGACTAGAAATCAACGTGCAAAGTAAAAATAAATACTCAAAAATAGAAAAAACACATTAAAGAGACCATCATACTTAATAACTGAATAACCTAAAGTACAGAGCAATAAAACTTAAACATTGAAAAAAAACACAAAAGAACTAACCCAAAAGTAGAAAGAACATAATGATTGTTTTGTAAGCAAAAGCATATCATAAAGAAGAACATAACTTTACTCTTAAAAGAGTCCAAATTGGCATTTATACCCTTTAAAAAAGCCAAGGGTTTGGAAAAAGGCTTAGAGGAATTTTTCCCCAAAAAATCCTAATAGCAGTTGTTATAGCTGTTTGGGGCCACAATAGTGGCCGATACAACCGATATCGTTCACGGCCATTCGCAGGCCAAAACCATTGCACCGAACCCTTCTAGTGCTACGCTATTCCACTATAGCACACTATTGACAACATAGACACATATTATATATTGCCTGCAATATCTGGTCATTACAATTTAAACTTACACTTTCGAAAGATTCATCAGAAACATTCAAAATCTACATGCTTTTATTCCATATTGGTCATCAAATAGTAAAATTATGAAACTAAAACAGACTGAGTGTTTAAGTATCTGAATCTTGTAAACATTTCACTTATGATATATCATAGGTATGAGTGTGAGTGTGAGTATGAGTATGATATACGACAATTTTTATTTTAAAAAATCAAAGTATGGACACGTCATTAAAAAATGAGAGTTTAAAATGCCAAAACATCAAAACATACCGATGAACGATTAAAAAGTCAAAACATCAAAACATATCCATAAAAGTTAAAAAAATCAAAAGTTGTGTTCTCACAGGAATAAAAAAAACTAACATACATAAATAACATTATACTAATTAATATATGAAAAAACCACAAATTTTACTCAAAACAAAATAATGAGAAGAAAAGAACCACGAGTGCCGGGTCACCGGGTGTACCGGCACCGGCATATATCCGGGTACGGTTCTTCACCATTCTTAAATTATCTATGTTTCATAGCATTTCATAAAGCCACAAACAGAGAAAGTAAGTTGTCCATGGTGATTTGAGGTCCATGGCCAAGAGCCAAAATCCCTCCATACCAGCCACTTTGTTGCACCGTTATAGCAGAAAAACCCACAATATCAGCTGATATTTACTGTTGCGGCGAGCCCATAAACTGCCATGTATATCCGCCATAGTGCCGCCATGGCGGATATTTGATAACACTGGTATGTTTCTCTTAATCTAATCCAATCAATTGAATTTGATTAAAACATTCCTACTGCATATCTTTAATTAATTAATTGATACAATAAAACAACATTTTCTTAGAACTACATCTATCTCTAAGGGTAAAACATTATAACAACATTGATGATAAATTCTTACTTGTTGGAAAGCTTTTCTATCCGCACTTGAACTGTTAAATTGAGTAATGTTTTGAAAGCATAGATTTGCAAGTCACCATCAAAAGACATAGTAACCTCTTTAGCAACTGCTAATGCCTTTTTATCCCACGATGTTCCTGCGAGGGAAATTCCACCACCTGCACCACCATCACCGGCCTTCAAAAACAACCAAAATCAAGTCAATTCTTCAACAAAATGGAATTTTTATTCAACCTCACAGTAATTAGGTTTCCAACAAAACTTACATAGGGTAGTACACTATCCTCTTCCTCGTCATAGTACACTTCGTCTTCGTCACTATCATCATCCATGTCCTCATCAATTTCTGTATCTGTGTAAACAACAACTTCAATTGAAAGTTTAAGGTGAAAAATAGTTGAGATTCACAGTAGTTATACCTACCGTATTCAAATCCATCATCTTCTTCTTCGTCTGATGATACTTCTTGTACAATGGTGGATTCTAGAACGGGCTCTGAATCAGAGTTTTTCTTCTTTCCGTGGGGAATAACAAGGGGCTTTATTGGAGTATATGGAAAGGTGGAAAACGGAGAAGAAGATAATTGGGTTGAAGTAGAAGAAGGGGCATAGAAACAATGCCTACTTCTAAACCTAGTAATGGTGATGAGTGGTGACAAAGGAATTCGCCATGGTTGCAATAGGCTTGAAGCTTTAATCAAATCCATTCCGTTTTCTTTTTCAAATTTGCCAAAGGACAAGAAAGTGTGACATGTGAAAAATATTTTAGAATGAAGTATGACACGCCCTAAGGATTGCACACTATTTTTAAAAACCCATAATTAGTAGAATTTGGAGATACATCAAATATATTTGTTTTTTTTTTACTCAGATCAATTAAAAAACAGAATATGAAAATACATATTCGGATAACTTGTGTGAGCTTAAACACTTAAAAAAAAAAACGAAAATGCATCTTCGGAAAATTTATGCAGATGCATTTACGAATATTTTTTTAATTAAAAATGCATCAGATGTTTTCTCCTTCTTTGCTTTTCAAAATACTCTCTCAAACTCTCAATCATTATTAAGTCTGAAACTCTCTCAACTTACATTCTCTCAAAATCATCCAGTTCACTTCAATGTTTCTTCCATCAATATTAAATCAATCAAAGAGATCATTGAACATCAAACTAAACTCACATTTGATAAAAAAAAAATTATTTTTTTAAACTTTTTTATTTTTGTATATATTTGTAGAAATTGAACATTAGATTATGTAATAGTTAGTTTAGATATGTTATTTAAATGAGCAATGTGTTCGATAGGTAGTTTAAATGACAACGCATTATTTTGGATGTTGGCATAAACTGCATTTCCCTCATTAATATTCTCCTGAGTTGTAAAACCTTATAAAGATGCATCTCTGAAATTTTTTAACGTTTTTATTTCTAGAATCCAGATATACATCTTAGAAATTTATCAATTTGTATTTTTTTTACCTGACCTCATTGTGTTTCATTTGCATAATGGTTGTGTGGTTTACTCACATGCATTATAGTTGATAACCAAGTTAGACTGAAGCACGACAGAGTTACGCAACATGCGTCGGTTTAGAGGGAAAAACTTAATCATCGTAGTCACCTGTCGTTTCTAATCTGGTAGATGTGGAGGCGTCAACTTTCGGGGCTTATGAATCTCCCCGCCTAAGTCTTCCATTAGGAGACAAGTGTGACCTACTCAGGCACCTGACACACTCGAGGCTTCGCAGGCACCCCAAGCACCCAAGGCACCTGAGGGGTTTGGAGGAGGTCCGTCAGACTTATCATTGTTGCCTCTATACCCAGACCATACTGTCAGACATGTCTGGGACGGAGAGGTAAAATTCAGTTGCATTAATTCCTTAAAATATCATGTTTATTGTAATAGTCAGAGTTTCCGACAATGATTTATTTTTCTGCATGACCGCGATGCTTTAAAGTTCACCAACCATGGATGAATGATTACGGGTCTTCCAAAACCTAATGAGCCGCGATGTCAATATGTGATGCAACTATCTAGAATGAAAGACTTGAGCAATATCGATTATATTACATTAAACCATGGTATGATGTTCGCGTTTGTAGAGAGATGACACTCATAAACATTGTCATTTCATTTTCCACATTGTGAGATATCTATCACATTAGACTATGTCTCGTGCTTGCCACATCTTCCCATGTTTTTGTCCTTGTTGTTGATTTTCATACTCTTCAACTCTTGAGAATATTGAAACATTTACTCTCATATTATATAGGTCAATCTAATAATTGTTAAGATCTCTCTCTAGGTAAGTGATGGTTATATTCACCTTAAACCTCACAAATCCAAACTTCTTCCCATATGTGTTTCTCTTCTTTGAGATAAACATATATGTCACTCTCCCCCACCAAGAGAACTTCCTCCATATTAGTTCTTCGTTCGTTTCCTCTAAAATATTTGTCACACAGAAAATTACATTCTGAGTTTGATGTTAGTTGCGATCTCTTCGTTGTGTTACTATTGTCCAACCATGATCTTCATGAGCACCATCACTTAACCTCTATATCTATCTTTCTCTCTCACCCTTACTCTATCCATTATATTTACTTTATTTTGTCATTAATATTACAAAAACAGTATTATAACCATTGTATTTTTATAAGAAGTTGCATTAATTATGCACAAGAGGTGTTAAACCCAATACAAGAGGGAACTAATAACAACCGGGGAAACAATAGCCCCGAAAAAAATAGGAAACCTACACCCCAACATACTCATTGGGATTGGAATACCACATTTCCCTAACTAAATCATATATACCTTTAGAATAAATAGAGATCCAATCCCAACCTAACGATTTAATGAACAACAAAATATCACTATTATTCCAAACATAATTATTAAAAACAACCTTGTTCCTACATAACCACACACACCAAGAAACTAACAACCAAATGAAAATAAAGAGAAAAGGTTTAATGATACCAACCAACCTATCTTTGAGCAGCTCCATGAGACGAACCAGCGGAACAACTTCGGACCCAACATCCATTGTCAGACCAACCTTAACAATCGCATCCGACCATCTCAAAACCTCCCTCCACAACAACCCGATTTTGATACAAATAAAGAACAAATGCTCCACTATTTCTTCTACATTAGCACATAAAAGGCATAAACTTCCACTCAAAACATTTAACAAAAGCATCCAACCAAACAACTTCACTTTACTTGGAACATTAACTTTTCACATCCGACTTAACTCTAACAAACTCTCCTCATTCAACACCAAATTATGGGACTTCAAAGCGTATAACCTCCTATAGTTATTTTATACCAAAAAAAATCATCCACATTCCTCCACCACAAAACTTTATCAATTTCACCTAATTGAGGTTTAACATCCCTCGAAATTAAAATCAAAGCCGACGGTTCATCACCTACCTCTCCAACCAGATCATTGTCATCAACTCCCAACTCCCACATCCAATTAGAATCCAACTGAAAAACCCATATCCGCAACTTTAGAAGAAGAGGATGAACAAGCCTCATAGACAAGAGGGAAAAGCTCATTCAAATGAGTCGAACCCAACCAACAATGATCTCAAAAAGTTAATGGCCTCACAATTCCCCAACTTACAAGAGATGCTATATAGAAAACCACAAATGACCATTAGTATCAAACTTACAAACCGCTTGCACGTCCCTCCACCAAAGCGAAGAGATCTTCAAAAACCAAATGGACTTATTCCTAAGAAAACTGGACACACCATCACTATATCGAAAATGAACGAGCTTAGACCATAATGCCTCCTTTTCCGACAAAAGTAGCCAATCCTACTTACTAATCAAAGCATAATTGAAAGTCTCAATATTCTTGACACCTAAACCCACTCCTTCGTAGAAAGACAAATCCTTTCTCAACTAACCCAACAAACCTTCTTTCTCCCATCACTTTTACCCCATAAGAAGTCCATTTGAATCTTAATGATTTCCTCTAAGATGCCTTTCAGCACTTTAAAAAACGAGATCATATAAATAGGAATATTATTAAGCACTAAATTCAAAAGCGTTACTTTTCCACCCAACGAGAGATACTTGCCTCTCTAAGAGCCTAGTCTTTGCTTCAACTTAGAGAGAATAAAGGAACAGGTTTCCATGTGCCAATGGTTAGCTCCCATCGGAATACCAAGAAACAAGAAAGGTAACTTTCTTATTTTGCAAGCAAAAAACGTGGATGCCGCTTGTAGCAAATGACCATCCAAATGCATCTCCAAGAGTTTACTTTTGTTCAAATTGATATGCAAACTTGAGATGAGCTCAAAACCCCATAACATCGATTTAATGCACTACAAATTAGACCATGAACTATCACAAATGAGAATCATATCATTCACAAATTGAAACATCCCAAACTGAATATCCTCATTAAACTGAAATCCCTTGAAACTACTCGAATCCACCACATTCCACATCAAACCACCCAATCCCTCCGTCACTAAAAGAAAAAGGAAAGAGGATAGAGACCCCCTGCCTAAGAACTCTTGAGGCCAAAAAGTCAATTGTAGAACTACCATTTACCAAAATCGACATCGATATAGAAAAAATCGTATTTTCCATCCAAGTCAACCACTTATGACTAAAACCCATTCTCTTAAGAACATATCTAAGAAATCCCCATGATACACAATCGTAAGCCTTCCAAAAGATAACTTCATTTCCTTTTCATCCTTTTGTCAAAGTCTAGAACCCCATTAAGAACCAAAACATCATGTAACAATTGTCTACTTTCTATAAAAATCCATTTGAGAAGAAGAAACTAACTTCCCAATCACCAATTTTCAATCTGGAAGCTAGCAACTTTGATATAAGTCGATAAAGACAACCGACCAGATAAATCCACCTAAACTCCTCGATACATTGTAGATTATCTGCTTTAGGAAAAAGAACAATAAAAGAATCAATGACAACTTTAGAAAGCTTGCCATGGTCGTAAAACTTTTGAACAAACTTGACCACATCAACTTTCACAAAACTCTAACATTTCTTAAGAAAAAAGAAGAGGGAAACCATCATGAATCAGGCTCTTTTCACAAACACTCAATCAAACTACATCTTTAATCTCATCAACCAAGAATGGGGATTCAAGAAAGGATATATCATCATTTGATAAAGAGTTGAAAAACACACCATCCAAAACTGGTCTAACCAAAACCGAATTAGAAAAACGCTTCTTAAAATGATTCAACACTTCTAATTTGATATCCGCAACCTCCACAAGTCTACCTCTATCCAAATTCAACCCAAGGATATCGTTCTTTCTAAACCTTCCTTTCATGGCATTGTGGAAGAACTTAGAGTTAGCATCCTCATTCAAAACCAACTTGCACCTGGATTTTCATCTCAAAACACTCTCTATACAACATAGAGTCACACACTTCCTTGGAAGTAAAACTTCTAGCCACGATAACATCTTCATTTACCTCCCTCATCGCATTGGAAACAAATAAGTCAAGAGAATTGAGAGCACTTACCGCTTTGTCCACATCTAAATAGTGTTTGCAAGAACCTCCTTATTCCACGACTTCAACTTTGGTTTTGAGTAGTTTTAACTTCTCTTTCAAAACAAAGTCGACCATTCCACGAATCACCTCCGAATTCCAAGCTTCCTCAACAAATGAAAGGAAACCATCATTATCGAACAAACAATTAAACAACTTAAAAGGTTTCGGATCCCAATTGTGTTTATTACCAAACAACCCAATAGGACAATGATCGAAAATGTTTGTCACAATTGTTATTATTTTGTTTTATTTTAGTTTTTGTTATTAATGTAAGTGTTATGAATGTGTTTGCCAAATTCATTCTTTTTCAATTCTTAGCAATGTTGAATTGATGTGTTTTTTTGAAAATAATTTTACCAATTTAATAAATAATAATAGTTTATTTTATTTTCTAAAAATAATGAAAATGTAGTTGTATTTTTTAAATTGCCACTTTTAAAAACTCGTTTACAAGAGAATAAGATGGTTGTTGAAAAAATAAAATCTAAAAATTAAAGTAAAACTTATGAGTGATAACATAAAATATGATACAAGTAGTAATTAACATTTGTCTATATCAAGTTATAAACAGTTTTAACTGTGTTTAATTTTGTCACATAACTGTTTCTCTTCCAATTTTCCTTTTTCCTCAATAAATTTCATTATTTCCATACAATTTGATAATGACGTATAAAGAAACAAACAATAATTTTTTTAATTGGTTACAAAATCTTCAATTTTTTTAAGAATCAATTGGACCATAGAATCTTCAATTTCCATATTTTTTAACAATAATATAAAAGATAAGAAATCTGAATTTAAGACGAACAAACATACATCATAATACATCATGTGTACATTCTAGCGAATCAGTTAGATACGACATACATCATTATACACTATATGTATACTCTAACGAACCACTTAGGATACGACAAATGAAATGACAATCTCCAAACTCAGAATTTGAATACGGCAATATTATTCATCCATCAATCGAAGGTCGAGTAGTATTTGGCAATCTCCTACCACTCAAAAAGGATTGAAATAGATGCAATGATCTTGAAGGTTGTCCATATTGTACCATGTGACCAGCTCCTCTTACAGTGGCAAAAGTCAACAATTTTCCATACTCAGTAACCCAACCTCCAACCTACATATAAATTCATCTTAGTCAATAACATTATAAAACTATATTCAATCATTTTTCAATATGTATAAAATGATCAATTATTAATAAAAATATACTTTTACCTGGCCTTTGTGAAACCAAACCCTATATGAATCAGTAATCTTGAATTTTAGTTCATGAGCTAGTTCACGAATGAGTGTTCGAGTACCTAGTAATGGCACCACTGAATCTTGGTCTCCACTGTCACAATATATAATTCAACACATAAATTCTTAATAAAAAAAATGTACTTAGAAATAGAATACAGGAATTTCATTTGTTAAAATTAGTTACCTGTAAATCCATATTGGAATATGGTTTTGAACTATCCGTTTCAAACTTGGAAGCATGTTAATATTAGGATCAGATAGACTATAATTTAAAACACTACAATAAAGAAAAATTTGTATGAGATAATCAACATATATAATAGGATAAGGACTTCTAAATTTATATTACTATAATTTATTTGAACTTACTCACTACACATGGACCATGAATATGGCAAATTTGTCCGGTTAGCATGAAGAGCCTTTTGAACTTCCGGGAGATTAAGGTAAAAATCACTTTCATAGTCCAAACAAACATCCACACTTAAACTTATTTTAGTAGCCTACAATAATGAAATAACCAAATTTTTTTTTATCACAAATTCATAATAACATAGTTAAGAAGAGGAAAATTGTACCATCTTTTTGAGTTTGAGTTCTTGTTGAACTATGGATGGATAACAAACATCAAGAATCACATCGTAGTTGTTTACATACTCGCCCACAACTTTATTAGCATCGTTTAAGGCTTTATTGCATGCATTGGATAAATTATGAGGAATTGCATAAATATAATCATCAAAATCACAGTCACGCGTAAGAGCGAGGCTAATTTCATCCGAAATCATTCCGTGTGACCAGAAATATTCATATGTTGCTTGTGCATCACGATCCAATTTCAAAAGTGGATTTCCTATCTAACAAAGCCAAAGAAATTAGTCATTAATATACACGATTAGTCCAAATGTGACACGAAAAATGATATCTTACTGCGAGTCCTTTTATATTGAATTTGAAATGTGATGAATGATGGGTATTATAATCAAGAATAGCAGTAGCTAGCTGGGGTATGTAATGTCCTGAATAATAACATTATAAATATAATTATATTTGTAAGAAATAATTTTTTTTAACTTAATTACTTCAATTAAATTGAGATATGGTTTATAGTTTTGTTGGACCTGCATAACTTTCTCCGGTCAGAAACAATTTTCTGGATTTATAGGAAGGGAACTTCTCGTACCATTTCAGCAAGAACAAAACCATATCATTGGCTGTCAAAAACAAAATTAAAAATCTATGTTCATACTTAGTATAATATATAAAATTTCTTTTGCATAGATAATAAGTATATAATATATACCTGTAGCATCATCACCAATGGTATAATCAGAAGTTGTATTTGAGTATGACCAACCAACTCCAGCAGGAGATTCCACAAAGAGAAGATTCGAAACTATAGAAATAATAAACACAAACACATATATCATGAAAAAAATTATACATTCTCCAAAAAAATAAAATAAAAAACATTCATAAATAAATACCTTTATTCCAAGATTTTGAATTCCTTCTTAAACCACGTCCGTTACCCTTAGGATAAAAAGGTCCTAATTCAGTAAATGCACCTCCTCCAATAGAAGAACATCCCGGACCTATAAAAAAAATATAACTGTCTTAACTTTTCAAAATCCTAGTGTTAAATATCTGATTATATCTTGTTATGGTTTAACTGAAACAAATATTTTATGGTTTATGAGATTTTTTTTTTATGCACATAATAAATATATTGAATTTAAAATCATTTGCGATAGCCTGACTTCGAACAACCTCTAATACAATGGTATATACAATAAAAAAATAATAATAACTGATTATTACCTCCATTGAGCCAAAGGGTGAGAGGCTTTTTGTGAGGGTGATGATCAGCCTCAACAAAATAGTAAAAGAGACTCCTCCCATGTTTGAGATGAATATCAACATAGCCAGCATATTGACTAAATTTAACCTTTGGTTGCCCTGGTAATCTCTCAACCAAATCCTCAATAGGGTAACCTTCTACCCCAAAAGTAGTACTCAACAAGCATACATAAACTAAAAGAATCAACACACCAACAAACCAACACTTTCTCATTCTTAATTCCTTACAAGCACACTCTCTTTCTCTATCTATATTCCTTGAGAACTCGTTTAAATAATAACACAAGATTAGTATTAATGACTATTAATATTGCACAAATAATATATATTATTTTCCAGGATAGGATAGGAATGGTAATATAATAATAAATCAAACAATGAATCGAAAGAATTTTGAAAATGATTTCATATTCAAATTTTAAATTGCAAATTGGAAATTTTTTTAAGATAAATTTTTTAATACATTTAAATTTAGTTGAATACTTGAACTCTATACATAAATTTCATTTAACATTTAGCAGAGTATGCATGAATAAAGGGAATACAGCCTGTAGACAATGTTTAGAAATACTTGAACCTATACTATATATGTAAATATATATACCATTGTTAAAACATTTTCATAATTTCCACACAACCAATATAAATAACTAACAAAAACGAATACATAAAAATCTACGACAATCTAAAAGATTTGTCCACATTGATTTAAATTTTTATGACAATCTAAAATATTTGTCCACGTTGATTTAACTTTTAAATAAAAGTCTTAAATGTCTTTTCATTTTTTATAAGCATCCTCGTAAAACTATTTAGGTCACTATATAGGTAGCATCGCCTCAATTATTGTCTTTTAGCTGATTATAGAAAAATAAATATTCCTTCTCTCTCTTTTTTATTTTTATTTATTTTTATTTGTTTCAAATTATTTGTTTATTTAGATTATCAATGTCATATTTGTTATTTTTTTCTATTAATTTATCCTTATTAATTGTATTTTAATTTATATAACAACTCCACTATTTATTATTAATAAAACTATTTTAGTAAATGATAATCGTTTTATTATTGGAATCAACACAATTAATCATTATCTTAAAAAGTGTGAAAATCTCATATAACTATTATGAGACGGAGGGAATTATTTTTATGATAAAAAAAAATGGCAATATATGTAGAAACTTTTCTTAATGCTTTATCTGTTCTAAAATAAGAGTCATTCTATTAAGGGATAAATATACAAACCCCTTGCCATTAGGGTTTGATTTGGTTTTTCCCATTTAAGTTTTTTTTAATAAAGACCCCCTTATAAAACCCAAAATCATATTTCACCACCCTTTTACTATCTGTGCAATTAGGGTTAATGTTTTTCCCTTTTCCTGCAATTAGGGTTCATGTTCATGTACTTCCAAAAACTCATAACAAACTCAGAACAAAGACTAACCATAAGGTTCAATTGTCCAAGCTTTCAAGTAACAAGACCATAAGGAGGATCCGTGTGAGAGGTGGTAATGTGAAGTGGAGAGCCTTAAGGTTGGACACTGGAAACTTTTCTTGGCCGAGTGAAACTGTCACCCGCAAAACCCTTCTCCTCGATGTGGTCTACAATGCCTCCAACAATGAACTTGTGTTTGAATGTTACCATTGGTTGGTAACGTACAGGTAATCCTGATTAGCGAGGTTGGTAACGTGCATGTAATCCTGATTAGCGAGGAGTTTCCGTTAGATGGTTTGGGTCGTTGGTCGCTCTGATACGTAGCACTTCGGGGGATTAGCGAATGCATGTTTCTGATTGAATATTGTTTTGTTTATTGTTTGGATTTTAAGATCTTTCTTTTAAAAGATGAGAAAATGAGAAGAAAATGAGAAAAATATTGTTGTTTTTCCTAAAGGTCCCTATTTATCTTTGTGAGAAAATGAGAAGAAAATGAGAAAAATATTGTTGTTTTTCCTAAAGGTCCCTATTTATAGGTTTTTACTCTAACATACACATTTCATCCCAAGACTCAAGAGTCATATTCCATTATTCATGAAGAGAAGAAAGATTTATATTTTGAATTTTAAAATAAATCTCATTGATCTAATTATCCTTCCATCCAAATAATCATCACATTAGGTATCCTTTATTTAAACCAAATTTTTAATTATATAAGTCATAATTATTGAATTAATAAATTAACCCAAATGAGCTTTCAACAAGAATCTCCTTGAAAGTTTCAATTTTTTCAAAAATAACATCATGCTACTGGTAATGAAACTTTCCCGTGTAAACAACAATTATAGTGAACAATTATAGTGAAGTTCCACTATCAAAAATATGATGGAAAGAATCCTCCATAGCCTTTTCTTTATTAGCGCTATTGGGTATTCGAAAGACTATACATGTTTCCCTAAAATGAGACAAGAGTTTGATGTAGAAAGTAACTTCACAAAAATTTATTAGAATCTGTGATCACAATTCACACACAAGTTGTTGACAAAGTCATACTATATAGTGTGAACATGAGAACACAATAGCTCTTAAAAGTCAAAAACTCATGTCTAGACTTTTACTCAAGTTTTCTCTAGACCTTCTCATCCAAAGTAGAAATTGGTTTCATCTGTTTGTGTAACCAATTTTCAATAACAGCATAGCTAGAAAGAGAGAATTATGACACCGTTGCTCATCCAAATTCAGAGGTGGATGATGGATACAAAGCTGTGGAGATTTGTTGGTTTTGTATCAGCTATTGTTGGATTGCTTTGTTATGCTCTAAGTTCTTCCTTCAACCATCTATTTGGAAATTGGAATTTCATGAAAATATTTCTTTACACCGTTTTCAGTTTCATCATTAGTCTAATTATTTTGTTTGCAAGAACATGGCGAGACTCAAGAAGTCTTCGGTTCAAAGCTCATTCAGCATTTCTGGTATTGGTAATTACCTCTTTCTATTCTTTTTTCTCTGATAAAGTTATAACTGGAAAACCAGATCCATATAGTCCAATTTCATACGCCGCCTTTGCTCTCATGTCACTTAGTTTATCTAGACAAATTCAATGCGGATTCGAAGTGGATCTTATGTACTTTTATCTAGGATGTTTAATTGTACAACTCATGAAGATTAAACTGTTCTTAGCTATTATTGGAGCATGTTATAGCTACTGTCTTATTATTCTTCGTTCTACTTTCTCTTCCTTAAGTGTTTCACCAGAAATTCAGTATCTAGAAGAACAGCGTATAATCATTCGAGTTGATTCACAACAAAATGAAAATATCAATACTGGTACCAACATCATGCAACAGTTTATGAATTGTATGGATGAGCTTAAGCAGAATAATTCAAATATTGCCAAGATACTTTTAAAGAAGGTGAAAGGTAACTATAAATTGGTGGCAACTGATCACAACTTCATGGTTGATGCCATTGCGGTTGAAACAATCAATCACCTTCAGAAAACGGTTAAATCAATGGTGGATGCTGGGTTTGAGAAGGTGTGTTCCGACCTGTACATTAATATGCGTAAAGAATGGTTGGAAAGTTTACTAATAAATAGATTATTAGGATTGGGAAAGATGGGATTTCAAGATTATATGATTGGAAGATGGATCAAAGTTTTCAAGGTTGCTCTTAGAATACTATTTCCTAGTGAGCGACGACTCTATGATCTTGTATTCTCGGAATCATCTGATGTCTGTTTTACTAAGGTTTGTCATGGAGCAGCGATAGAACTGTTGAATTTTGCTGATTTGTTTGCGAATAGAATCATCTCAGCATGGCGTTTGTTTAAAATTCTTGACTTGTTTGAGACTATAGATGATTTGATTCCCGAATTTGAATCATTGTTTACCGATTCATTGGTGAATGAAGCAATAAAAATAAAGAACAAATTGGGTGAAATAAGTAGAGACATTTTCATGGAGTTTGAGAATCATATCTTTCTTACACCAGTTGGGGAGTTACACTGTTGGGTTGATGGTGGGGTTCATCCAATGACCTGCGAGGCCGCTGGAAACATCCTTTTGGCTTTCTGGTCAAGACATAACCTGGAGAAAGTTTTACGAGAATACTCCGTGGTTGCGGCTGATGGAGCAGGAACATCTTTGTTCTATTCGCGGATGGAACTGATAATGGAGCAGTTTGAGAGAAATTTGGAAGCTAAGTCGCAGATTTATGAGGACCCTGCTTTGCGTTATTTTTTCATGATGAATAATGTAAGTCAGGTTGAGTACTTATTGGAAAACTTTTGGGATGATAGATTTTGCAAAAACTCGACTCAATACTTGGACCTCTATTGTAAAAACTCATGGAAAAAGGTGATAGACTTTTTGAAGATGGATATCGATGAGTCAGTGGCGTCCGATTCTAAAGCGGATTTAATTAAAGACAAGCTCAATTTGTTCAATAAAAAGTTCAAGGAGATGTGTAGAATTCAGTCTAAATGGCGTGTTTTTAACAAGCAGTTAAAGAAGCAAATAATAATATATGTGGAAAACATGTTGATGCCGGCTTATGAAAACTTGATTGCAAAGTTTGAGAATGTTGTTGCTAAAAATGCGGACGAGTATAGCATGTATAGGGTGTCTGACATTCAAGATCAACTCAATAATTTGTTTCTGTTACAAGATATTGAGTCTGTTAGAGGACCGGTTAGTAATCAATTAGTTAGTGTTACTCATGGCAAATGAGAACATTTTTATCACCTCAAACTTGTTTCTTTTACATCTATTTTATTGGCCCGTACATGTTGAATTTACAATAATGAGAAGAATTTGTCTTTTGTATGTGCTGAAGTTTTGTTGTGTTTAAAGTTTCTAATCGACACATTACATTATCTTATAATTTTCCAGTCCCAAACAGATTTGGAGAAGCAATTAGTGACCTTTTTGAGAAATTGAATTAACAGACAGATAAGTAAGTTGCTCCACCTCATTGCATTGCGGTTTCTATAAATAATATCTTTAGAACATCTGTAATTATGTTTGACTGCAAATTTACAGTTTACATTTCAAAGTGATTTCAATTAGGGCCGTTAATTGATTAATGTTTAATTTGTGTAAGAAAATTGAATCTTCTATGGAAGAGAGGTAGAGAAGAGAAGAGAGGAAGAAGAAAAACAGAAGAAAGAATAAGGTAGCAAAAGAGAACTAAATTCATTGAGCTTAAAAATGAGATCCTACAATGATTGAGATTATATAGTCAAAGGACTAATTATAATAATCTGCAACTAACTTTAACAAACTTGACAACTAACTCTAACAAACCAGCTTCCTAAAGGAAACTTAGCATCCAAGTTTTGAAAATAGTTACTAAAAAAATAAAGGTTGTTACAAATTTGAGAAAGACTTTAAAGATCTTGTGAATCAACTTTATACTTTCAACGGTCTCCCTCAAACTTAAACATGATATATTTTGATCATGCCAGTTATTGAATTTTTTATGTGTTCAAAGGCTTGGTAAGAAAATTTGTCAATTGTTCTTGAGAAAATATTGGCAACAAATTCAAAATTCCTTGTTGAACCTTCTTCCTTACAAGATGACAATCACTACTACGGAAAACGTTTATCACAACAGTTGGAAAAGAAATACCACCACACAGGACCAATCGTTGTGAGGTAAGGTGTGATTATATGTATGCTGCTTTCTATCACGGTCATAAGACCGTGATTATAATTCAAGTAACGCGCTGTCTACCGCAATTGTTACTTTAAGCAACCGTTGTTGTATGTCTCAACCTATCACAACACCTATCACAACAGTTAATTTAAACAACCGTTGTTGTATGTCTTTTAATAAGATAAAATAAAATGCAGCAATACCACAACAACAATAACAACATTAATGTAACATGAATAGTGGTGAAATATTTCATGTACTGTAAGGGTGAAGAAAAAGATTAAAAGAAATGAGTTTTGTGTACCCTTCTTATGAGTTTTGTGTACCTTTCTCATATGAGCCAGTTAGAAACCTTATTGCTTAGAATAAGCTATGATTCTTCCTTCCTTGTCACATAGATTTGTAAGAACATCGAATATGACATGTATAATTGGGAATTGACATGTAAATCTCCAATTCTTCACAAAGAACTTTCAAAGTTGATTAGAATTCAATGACAGTTTTGGAATCCTATTTCATAACATGTATTTCTTGCTACTGAAGGGGCGAAAATCATAAGAAAGGGGAAGAGTTTGAATTGGGGTTTTAAAAAATAAAGGCAATAAACACAATGAATTTATCCTGGTTCGTTTGAACTCAAACTACATCCAGTCCATCCACCAATGTGATTTTGCCTCTCTCAAGCGAGATTTTAATCCACTATTCAAAATATGATTACAATCCACAAAGACCTACTGTCAATGTCTTCTTGAGACTACTGACTAATACTTTAGTCACTCAAGGAATATCAAATATTTTTTATTACAATTGTGTAAGAGATTGCTTCTAAAAAGCTATTATCACAACTGTGATATTGTTACACAAAATTAATACAAAATGAGAGTGAAGAAAAATAGGAGTATATGTATATGCGCGCAAGAGAGTTCGTCCAATTTTCCTCCAAGTAACTTCTTTATATAGATAGATATTTGAACCATTGGAGACACATAAAATTATTTTTGGATGATGATGAATGTCTTTGAAGAGTTTCCAAATATAGAGATTTTTGTCTGATAGCCGTTATATCTTTGATACTCGATTAATGAGGCTGATTCTGAAATCAGAGTTTGTGTTGTATGTGAATATCAGAGTTTGATCAGAGGAGCAGCTTGTGCTAAGCGTGATACACAATCAGATCATCTATATAGAATTTGTGAATTATTCTTTGTTGTAGAGTCATAACTTCTATCATGTGTGAAGAACTTCTTGTTGTTGCGACATAACTTCTATTATATGTGAAGAACTTCTTGCTGTTGCGTCAGTATTTCCTACACATTAAAATACATAATTTTAAGGAGCATATTTTGTTCTTTTTATAATAAAGTAACGTTTGTTATCATCAAAACTAATTAGAGAGAGTAGAATCAATTCTTGTTCTAACAACTACAACTCTGAAACTTGAATGATATCTCCTTGAGAAAATCATTTTTTGAGATTATTCCAAACATTGATCATATTCTCCATGAACACAACAGAATGCACAATCGATTTAGAATTGGAATTAAGTAACCAAGAGTGAACTAACATATTACATATGTTGCATGCACGAAATGAATGATCAAAATGATCTCTTATAACTACTATAAAATCATCCACAAACTCAAATTTCCATGGAAGAGAGGTAGAGAAAATAAGAGATGAAGAAGAAAAACAGAAGAAATAATAAAGTAGAAAAGAGAGAGAGAACTAAAAGCTCCAAAAATGATTCATTGATCTTGAAAATTACATCAATAATGATTGAGATTATATAGTCAAAGGGATAACATACAATCAATCTCCAACTAACCATAATAATTTGCAACTAACTTTAACAAACTTGAAAACTAAACCTAATAAACCAGTTTCCTGAAGAGGAAACTTAGCAACTAATTTTTTAAAATAGTTACTAAAAAGGAAATGTTGTTACAAGATTGAGAAAGACTTCAAAGACCTTATGAATCAACTTTATACTTTCAATAATTTATGTTAAAATCACATCACACTAAGGCTTTATTTGAGAGTTTGCAAAAGAGGGGAAGGGAAGGGTTTCGAAGGAAAAAAAATTATTAAAAAAAATTAGGGAAAATTTGGTCATTTTTTTAAAGAACGATTTTGTATATAATAATAAAATAATATTTACCATTATTATATTTTTAATTTTCAAAATATTATAACAATAAAAAATAAAGTTGGAAAATTAATGTAAGCCCTCCAAAACATTCTTTCAATACAAATTTTGAGTTCCCCAAGTTATGGATATTTTGTATTATGAATAAAAACAAATCCTCCAAAACCATCCCGACCTAAATTCCTCTATTTTTTTTCCCACTCAATTCTTCTCTTTTTTTAAAAGTCTTCCTCTCCCTTAACCCCCAAACTCCCAAACAAACAATTCCAAAGAAGTTATTTAGATTTTATGTATGCCTATTTTACGTGAGACCGAAAGTTAATACAGATTTTTACACACGGGGATGTTACAAGAAAGTCAATAGAAGGGTTTGAACTTTTATTATGATAACATCCACCATTTACTATAGAAATTTTTATTGGATGTGACTCAATTAACATTTCTGTTGCCTAAAATTGACATAAAAAATATTTTTTTTTTTTATAAAAAATAGGTTAGATTCATTGTACAATTAAGATATATAATATTATCATAAGGATCAAATATAAAATAAAATTTACAATATTTAGGGATTGAACAAAAATAAAATTTGAACAAATAAAACAACACACAATAATATTTTGACCTAACGGAAACGTATGCAACCCAATGCTAAATCTGGAAAATAATTGTTGTCTTAATCTTTGAAAACGATTTCCAGGTTGTGCCAAACCAAGGTCTTGCCTTAACTATCCGCATCAATTTTTGTTTAAAACGGTAAAACCTTTTAGATAACCATTGTGTTAGGTTTCTTTAGAGAACATTTCCAAACAACAACATTTTTATTCTGTTCTCATCTTATAGAAGACTCATTGGCTTCCTGTTTGAAAGCTCTGGTTATTACTCTAACATTTTATGTTAATCCTGTGCAAAAGCTAAATTTGTTGTGAAAGGTTGTTTGGGTTAATCCAGTGAAAAGCTCAAAATTGTTTTACTGGAAATCTCAAAGGAAAACTCTTGAGGACTATAATAGGTCAAGTGGTTTATGGTGAACCAAGATACATCTTTAGCACGATCTTTATATCCTTCATCTCATTCATTTTCAGATATTTATTTAATTTCACTGCTTATTCCCAACTTTATTCTATCTTCTAACATAAACATTTTTAAAATCATTTTTTTATAAATCGGGTTTTTGGAAATCTAAATATCACATTTCACCCCCCTCTTGTGTTTGAAGTCACTTTGTCAACAAAAAGATTCAGAAAAATGACAAAGAAAGAAAATTGAGGTTTATTCCTAACAGAACAAAAGGGAAAAAGTCCTATCATTGGTATTTTTTTTCTTAAGAGGTAAATTACTAGGTAAAACATTAACTCGAAAAACTATGGTCACTATTCTAACAGGTGTTTTAATTATCACATCTTCATTAAATTTATTTTTCTATAAATCGTTTGTTGAAAAATAAATTCCACCTCTCTATCGATCAAACCTTAGGGTTAATGAATTAAGACTGTTTGAATTTTAATTTTCTCGCTAGTTAATTGATTAAACCTAATGTTTTAATAGATTAAAACCTAAAAGGTTGTAAACATTCCAAGTATCCAATCACCAATTGATTAACATTAAAGTATTAGTCGATTAAATCTTCTCTTAATCGATTAAAAATGTTAAATAGGTAACATTTCTTTCATTCTTCAACATCCATCTTATCTTCTATTTTTACTTATTCTTGTTTTCTTGTATTTGTATGCTATTTGAGTGTTCATCATCATCATCATCACACAAAAATGCCACCAAAAATAATTTATATTGTCGGTAGTTCATATACTCCAACTTATATTTATGAGTATTTCTCATCTCATGAGCAAGAAAACAACTTTAACGAGCACTTTTCCAACTGTTAACTCATCCCATCTCATTGTGTTGATGAGAGTTATTTTGAGAAGTTTGAATTATTCAAATACTTCACATAAGGGAATATAAGCACTATTATAAAACACACAAACAACAATGTTAGGTTTACAATGGATTCATATACAATGTTGTAATAGGTTAAAAAATTTACGATGGATTTATATACAGTAATTTAATGACGTTTGTCTTAAAACATCGTAATAATAAATGATGTGTAACAAGCTTCGATTCCCAGCAACTATATTTTTTTTTCTCCATTTTTTCTATTTTAAACATATACTCCCTCCATTCTCTTTTATAAGAAAATTTTCACTTTTTAGATTCATTGAATAAATGATGTATTTAGACTATAAATAGACCAGATACATCAACTATTTAATGAATGTAAAAAGTTAAAATTTGCTTATAAAAGAGGATGAAGGGAGTATTTTATTTCATTTTTTAGTGTTATGGAACTTTACCCTAAAAACCTCAAATTCATCTCTTTTTTCTTCTTCTATTTTTAAGTGAAAGAGAAGAGTATATATATATATATATATATATATATATATATATATATATATATATATATATATATATATATATATATATATATATATATATATATATATATATATATATATATAATAGAAAACTTCATTAAAATTCAAAAAAGAAGAGTACATTGATAATATCATTACATATATTTTTCAAATGTTTGATACCATAGCAAAAAATGCATCTTCATATTCTATGACTCTCTCCTCACTACCCTCACCAAAATCATAATAAAAAGTCCTCCTCTGCTTCTTTTTATTTTTCTTCTTCAGCTTCTTCTTTTTCTTGGTCTTCCTCACCCTTAACGTATCTCTGACAGACAACGATCCAGATGGTTGTACCTCCTCACATGACCGATGATGATGTTATTCAATGGTGACCTCATTGGTGATGTTTCTGTTAGCATTCTCATTTGTAGAACTCATTGTTACGAAGAATATTATGAAGAAATATAAAACTGTCTATTTATAGATGAGGTTGAAGATGAAAAGTATGATAATTTATTGCTTGCAATGATGATAACTTATAATGGTTGATAAACTCGAATGATATTTTTGAAAAATGAAAAAAATTTAAATCATTATTATACTTGGGATGAGCGTTTCTCTCTTTCGGGAAGATCAAAGGTTGTAATTATGTAAAATGGAAAAAATGTTGTTGTCAGAATTCGAACCTTATACCAAATAAAAGGGGTATCACTATGGTTCTTATGATTAACCGTTGTGATATATTTATAATAAATATATACTTATTGTTGCACCCCAAAATTTGTCCTCGTTTTTTTATTTATTTATTTATTTTTATTTACTTTTTGGTTTGTGTCTCACGCATATGCATTGCATTTAAGTTGTGTCATATCGTTGGTTTTCCCGGAGCAATAGGATTGGCAACTCCTGAAGAATTAAGGTTTCACTTTGTATTTGTGATTATTAGAAGAATCCGTAATGCGGGTTACTTTTTTTTTTGCCCCTCCTCAAGGTGGGTAGCTGAGTATTAAAAGAATTTTCTCAAAGGGTGTTATTAAGCTATGTTGTCAAAAAAAATTTCAATTTTTTGTTTTCGGATCATTATGCGAAAAAAACTTGCAAGATTATTCTAGGGATTTGTCTCAGGTGATCTTTTGGTTTTGTCTTAATAAGTAGTATAGCTAGGATTGCACGTCTGGTTCCCATGAGGTTGAAGTTTTATCCTAAAAGTTTGTTGCAAATGATTAATTCGTGAGTAATCGGTCGGGAGTTCAAGATTTGATTACTAATTCGCAAGTGGTGATTAACTCAAATTCAAGTCTTGAAATATAAACCTTCAAGCTTTTTAATGCATTGGAGTTCAAATTTTAAGGATTTAACTTCCTTTTATTGTTATTCAAGAAATAAACGTTGGCTTGTTGATTTTAATTTGGTTCAAATGTGATTAGGAAAAATATATAAAAAGTTGCAAATTCAAGTCAAATGTTTACTCCAAATTCAGCAGAGCTTACAAACTCATCCATCCTAAGCAAATTAATTTCACAAAAGTCAATATTCATTCATTTTTATAATAATAAAAGGCTGTTGACACAGGTTACATGAGAAGTAGGCTCTGATCCTACAGGCCATTGTTAAATAATAAAAATCTTCATGTCTTTTTCACCAGCACCAATGTATGTGTTTCTTTCCTTTAAAAGCCACAAAGCAATATTAGCTTGGGACAATGGACAATGGCCTGCGCTACCTTGTTCTCGACCTGCACGCGTAAAAAAAAGGCTATCATCTGAATGGTATGGAGATGCTTGATTTATCCAAAGTAAATAAAGTATCACTCTCCAAATCCTTGTTGTCTACTGATGTAGTGGTCAACCTCGGCCCCCACCCCAACGCACACCATACACCGAAACAGATAGAAGGATACCTGCAAAAAGGCATTTACCACAAAATAGGCATTAAAGTATAATTGCTTTATGTTTCAGACTTGCATCAGGAAGGTAATCTAAGCAAAACAGGTTGTTTCGAGTATTAAAGGAATAGAGGGTTTCGAGAACGTAGAAAGCTATAAGAAATGCAGACATAAATTATAGCCTAGGAAAAAAAACTTCGCAAATAATTCAATTCAAAGCAAACGGATTTAGTCAAGACTCAACTAGTTCAATTCGTTTTTAAAGAGGGATCTTTCAATTTTACTAACCCTATTTGTCTCTACTATAAAAGCCAGGAGTTATGTTCATGTAGAGAGGAAAAAACAATTTCAGAAAAAACACAGAAACAAATTTTTTCGAAAAGAGTTTAACACAGTGAACAGAAATAATTAGGAGGAGTTTGTTTGATCTCACCATAATCGTGAACGACTCTTTTTTCGATAACAAGCATTTCCCCGTACTTGTTCATCTTCGCGACCTCAACAACTTTCGTTTTGCAACACCGTCGAGCATCAGCCACAGTTTGAGACGACTCGAACGGAACGTGACGAAGATTTAGAAAATAACCTTTGAACTTTTCGCAATTTTTTTAAGTCTTTCTTCTTCTTCCTGTTTTTTTTCTCGCACACGTCGTCGTCGTTATCGGTTGGTGAGGGTTTTGGTTTTGTTTGTTGAGAGTTGGAGAGATTGGAGATGAATTTTTGTTCGGTTTGATTCTGTTGAGGATCGATTGAGAGTTCTTTTGAGGGTAGAGAATGTTTGTGGTTTGCGTGTGAGAGAGATATTTGAGATGAAGTTCGGTTGAATGTTTGTGGTTTGCGTGAGAGAGAGATATTTGAGATGAAGTTCGGTTGAATGTTTGTGGTTTGCGTTTGAGAGAGATGATTGGGATGAAATGAGGTTCTGTGAAGATGAAGTTCAACTTCTCTTTTAGGAAATAACGGTTGTGGTAACCCTAGGTCTTTTTTCCCCCTTTAGTGAAATCACCGAACCGGATCCGGGTCAGACCCGACCCGGCCGGTCTCACTCCTTTGGGCCTTCGGGGGAACTTCCTTTCAGCACCCCCCTTCTTCCCTTCTAACCTGGCCTACTTCTTTTTTTCTTTAGTTTATTTATCAACTTTATTCACTTTTCATAATCTTTAACAAAATTCTAAAAAAATTTCAAAGTCTTTTTATTTATTTATTTATTAATATTAATTTAATTAGTTTAATTAGTTTAACAATTATTTCTTCAAAATATTATAGTTTTATAGTTAATTATTTATCGTATGATCCTTTTACTTATTTATGTGTATGTTGTATGTTTTTTCTATTACTCATCATTTGGTCGTGTGATGGCGACGTATGATTCGTACGAATTCGTTTATCGTTTTTTAATCTCGGTTATAGCTTGTCAAATTAAAAGTAAACACGCTCGCGCTAAAATAATCTCTTCAAAAGACAAGTTTAAGAGTTTGGTCCAACGCCAAATGAACATTTCAAAAAATACATATATATATATATATATATATATATATATATATATATATATATATATATATATATATATATATATATATATATATATATATATATATATATATACGCACACACGTAAGTCGGCCATTTATATGACCGCCATATGCACGATATCAATCGTATAAATTTAAATACAAAGAGAATAGAGCTCCGGAGTCTAGCATTCCCCACGTTCTAAAAGGAATATCTCCTGGGCTAGCCTCACGTGACGTGATTCAGTTACCCTCTTGTATATCCAATATTTTGATTTAAAAATTAATCACGAAAATTCCGAACTCCGGAGTCTAGCACTTCGCACGTTCTTGAATGTAGTCATTCCTGGGCTAGCCCCACGGAACGTGACTCATTCATTCTTTCATACTTAAAAACAATTTAAAACTTACCAACCAATACAAACTATTTTCCATAATTAATCGGCGAGTAACTGAACTCCGGAGTCTAGCACTCCGCACATTCTTTGAATGCTATCACTCTTGGGCTAGCCCCACGCGTTGTGGTTCGTTCGCCCTCTCGTTTAAAACACCTTAACAAAGATCAAACATCTTTTTCAAAAACGAACGTCATTTAAATCTTTCCATCTTGCAAACAAGCTAGCGCTTCAGCCTCCCATCTCGAGTAGATAAGCCAACGCTTTGCAGTAGAAAGCATTTTCAAACAATTGTTCATTAAAAAACACCAATCGTAGTAGCACGAACCACGGAGCTCTGACTTTCCCATTGCACAAGGGAATATGTAGGCACAGGGATTTTAATCCTTCGTGAGCACAATAATAAAAAACTTATTCATTTCTCCGCCATAAAACACAATAATAAAAAATTAACTATCTCTTCGTCATAATAATAAAAACTTAACCTTTCCCCATAATAAACAATAATTTTCTTTTCCCTTTAATAAGCAATCTTAACAAAAAGAAGACAATAAAATAAGTTAACATTTAAGCGCAAATTAGACTAAGAGGTTCCCGTTGAGTACAACGGACGTGAGGGGTGCCTAACACCTTCCCCTTGCGTAACTGACTCCCGAAATTAGATTAGTGGTTTCGTTGACCATTCTTATCCTTTATTTAGGTTGTGTCTATATCTCCCTTTTCTCTCGTAGAATAAATAGAATTAGGTGGCGACTCTGTTGTTTGTTTTAGGATCGTATTTTTCGAGGTACGACAGCTGGCGACTCTGCTGGGGATTAGATGCGTTAAGCATAAGAGAGTCGAGCCTAGCTTATGATAGTTTGTGCTTGTTTACTGTTTTGTCTTGTCTTCCTTATTTACTATCAATATTTTATATGCTCGTTTATTGCTTTCCCTTTTCATTATATTGTTCATTATTATATTCTCCTGTTGGATCTCGGGGTTACGTCACGGGTATGAATGTGTACTTGAATTTTGAAAAAGAAGAGGGAACACCTAAGTTTAGATTTGGATGTTATTAGTGTTAGTCTCCAAGGACTCGCTCCTTGCACGCCTAGCATGAAAGCTCCCCCAGATAGTTAGACTTTTCGTAGATCTTGTCGCAACGCAGCTAGCATGTCGCGTGACCTGATTCACGAAAGGGCTGTGATTCTGGGACCCCTTAGGACCTATTCCAATTTTTGGTAGTTGTGTAATGTTAGGCTCGAGGGCTCTCCCCTTTATTAGCCTAGCATGAGAACTCCCCTCAAGGTAGACCTTATCGTTATTATCGTCACAATGCAGTTGGCCTGCGGAGGGGCGTTAGTACGATAAACGTCTATGACCTTGGGTTTTCCTTATACCATCGCTATAGAAAGCTATCATGTGAGTGGGCATTATGGGTAGAAAGATATAGACCAACCCTCTAGAGCCTACATTTTAGGAGTTCCAAGCTCCCAATGTTATCCCGGATCCAGCTTTGTGCATTCATGATCATGTAGCATATGCATCATAACTTACACATCTTGTTATTTCAGGGAAACACATCTATTTGTTTTCTCGCATTCAAAACAATCATGAGTTCAGGAAAAAGGAAGACTCTACAGTTGAAAGCTTTCTCACCAAATACCACTGTTCTTATGGATTGCTTGAGAAAATGCCTGCTTCCTACAAAAGGGCTATTGAAGTAAGGTTTGGCCAAGTGCTTCATCTCCTGGAAGTCGACGTACAAATTCCAGCCCTCACAGCCTTGGCCCAGTTCTATGATCCGCCGATGCGAAGTTTTTTGTTCCAGGACTTTCAGCTAACACCGTCTCTAGGAGAGTTTGAAGGGTTCTTTGGTTTTTCCATGAAAGGAAAAGCGCCTTACACCCTCGTTAGCCAGGATCTTAAGCTATAAGTATTAGCAGAAGCTCTTCAGATTCCCACTGCCACAGCTAAAGCTAACTGGAAGCAGAAAAGAGAGTTTTGGGGTTTCCAGAGGCTATATTTAGAACAAGAAAGCAAGAGGTTAATAAAGGAACGTCAATGGGCTGCTTTAGTCAATGTGTTAGCTCTCCTCATTTACGGTTTGGTTTTATTCCCAAACTTCGAAGATTTCATTGACATGGTGGCAATTAACGTATTCTGGGCAGTTTGGAAAGAAGGTTAAAGCCCGGTGTATCCGTTATTGGCAGACGTGTTCTATAATCTCCATCTTCGTCATGAGAAGAAAGGGGCTGTTTTGACCTTTTGTTTCCCTTTACTATATAAATGGCTCACATCTCACATCTTCAAATGCCATGCTTTGATTCCCAAGATGACAGGCGGAGAATGGTCCCAAATGTTGGTTTCCCTCACTGAAAGGGACATCACCTGGTATCCCAATAAGTTGGATGTGGATCGAATCATTATGAGTTGTGGGAATTTCAGAAATGTGCCATTGATGGGATCAAAGGGGTGCATTAGTTACAACCCCATATTGGCCATACGGCAACACGAGTACCCTATGCTGGGAAAGCCAGAGGACGCCGAATTAGAAGAGATGATCCTCCACAACAGAGGTGTGGACGATCCAACATTACTTTTCATAATATGTCGTTCTCGGGAGAAGGTTCACACCAAGGGCTCTGAGTTAAGGAAAAGAGATGGAGTGGTCAGGACACCTTACCGACAGTGGGTTCTCGAAAGGGTCCAAATCATCAAGCTACCATTTTCCGGAGAAGCACTCCCCAAACCTCCTGCACATGAACCAATATCCTTGGAAGAAGTAGAGGAACTTCGAATTAAGATAGCTAATCTTGGGAAAGAAAATGAAGAACTCAGTTCGAAATTGCACCGAGTCACCTACGAGAGGAATGAATTAAAGTATGACTTGACTCGTAAAATTGCCCAGTTCGAAGCAATTCAAGAAAAAGCTAATGAAGAAGAACGAAAGAAGAACAATGTCAAAGGGTGTCTGGACCAGACTTATGGTAGGGTGGTTCACTTAAAAGAAGATTTAAACAGAGTTTGCAGAAAGAGTGTGAATAATGAAGATTGGTATATCCGGGTGACTAAAAAAGCAAAGATTGAAAGAGCTGAATTTGAAAAGAAAATTGCAGAGCTTACCACAGCCCTTGATGAGGCAGTAAGAAGCTCAAATCAGGAATATGAACTTAGAATTCAGGCCATGAATGTCTCACAGTTCACCATGGAAGATTGGGATTACAAATGTCAAGAGGTGAATCGTGCTGAAGGAAACGCCCGGTATTGGAAGGAACAATATGAGGCTTTGCTCAAAGATCGCAACATTTGGGAGTCAGTGAGAGATGAGGTGCAAGGTCATTTCCAAGGATATGAGCAAGCTATACATGTTCGGATTAAAGAAATAGACATGTATCGTGATAACCTTAATCGGCTTATTGAATGGTGCAACTTGCAGATGGAAGAATTACCTTTCCGGCTTTCTATGGCAAGGGGGGAATTCGAAGACGATGGATCCTACCCAGCTGTGAGTTATTTTCTCTCAATTTGCCAGAACATGTTGAAGACTTTCAAGGAAGAGGTGAACGAATGTAGTGCACAAAGATCAAAGAATTAGTCCTACTATTGTAATTTTTCTTTATTTATTTTGTTTATTTAAGAAGAAGATTGGCGTTATTTTTGTAATAGTTAACGAACCAAAATATTTGTACTTGATGTTTTAAGTCTTGATTGTTTGAGAATGAATGAAGCTTGGAGTTTTCCTTTAATCCTTGACTTCTATGATGTTTTGAATGCTGCACATTAAAATTTTGGTATTTGTGATTGTTTTTCCTGAAGGTGACATTTTGTGGCATGGCATTCATACATTTCCATCATTTGCTGCATTTGTTAAAACATGAGGCTCATACGTGTCTTTTTACCCAGTCGTCAAACTGTTTCGTCCATACAAAACCGGAGCCGACCGTCGAAGGAGGATGGAGAGACTCGAGCAGGAAAATCAAGAGCTTAGGGGAGAAGTGTCTGCTTTAAAGGATAGTTTGGAGAGGCTTACCAATATGATGGAGACAATGGCCGCTGCGCAGAATCAGACATCTCAAAATTCTCAGGAGACTGGACAGAGGACCGAGGCCATGGCCATCCCAACGACCGCGGCCCCTAGCAACGATTCCCAACATGTTGTGACCACTGGTTTCCCTTGGGGCATCCCTCGTGATTTCATACCAGAGATTCATCAACCACACGTCTCACATGTCGCTGCTGTAATGACTACTCCTCAGCCTGTAGTACACACCATCCATTACAATGAAGACCCCTCCTTCCACACAGCACCAAGAAAAAATGCGGGAGTAGACGAGAGATTGGATGAGTTCCAAGATCGTTTTCTAGAAATGAAAAACGAGATTAGGGCACTTCGAGGCCAGGATTTGTTCGGAAGAAAGGCTTCTGATCTTTGCTTGGTCCCTAATGTCAGGGTTCCGCACAAGTTCAGAGTGCCTGAGTTTGAAAAGTATAAGGGAAACTCGTGTCCTCAAAGCCACTTAATCATGTACGCCCGGAAGATGTCCACCCAGCAAGACAATGACCCGTTACTTATTCATTATTTCCAGGATAGCTTGACAGGTGCTTCCCTAAAGTGGTACATTAGTTTGGACAGCACGAAAATACGGACCTTCAATGACCTAGGAGAGGCTTTCATCCGACAATATAAGTACAACCTTGACATGGCCCCAGACAGAGATCAACTCCGGAGCATGTCGCAGAAGGACAAGGAAAGTTTCAAAGAATATGCTCAAAGGTGGCGTGAGGTCGCGGCTCAAATATACCCCCCTCTGGAAGAAAAAGAAATGACCAAGATTTATTTGAAGACGTTGAGTACGTTCTATTATGACCGCATGATCGCAAGCGCACCCAGCGACTTTACTGAAATGGTAAATATGGGAATGCGGCTTGAAGAGGCCGTTAGAGAATGGCGTTTAGTGAAGCAAGCGGGATCATCCAGCGGCATCAGGAAATTCGGAAATGGTTTCCATAAAAAGAAAGAGCAGGACGTTAGTGCCATTTACCAGAGAAGAAATTATCAGCAGCAGGTGGCCGCAATTACCCCGGTTGTAAATACAGCTTCAGGTCCCAATTACCGACCACATTTCCCCCAAAATCAACAAACCACTCCACAACACCAACATCAACCCCAACAATTCTAGCAGCTGCAACAACAGCCTCCACAACAGGCTCACCCCCAGTACAACAACAATCGTATTCCGAGAACCCACGTTTACGACCCCATACCAATGACTTACGCAGAATTATTTCCAGCTCTACTACAGAAGGGGCATATTCAAACAAGACCTCCACTCCCTCCGCCCAGGAATCCCACTTATGGGTTCAAAGCTGACCAATTTTGCGTTTATCATCAAGGTGGGCCAGGCCACAATATCGAAAACTGTTATGGCTTTAAGGCCGATGTCCAAAGGTTGATTAAAAACGGTGTTTTGACTTTTAAAGATACCAATCCAAATATTCAAGCGAATCCTTTGCCTCCGCATGGGGGGGCCTCAGTGAATATGGTGCACGGTTGTCCAGGGGACTATGTTGTTTACGATGTCAGATTGATTAGAGGTTCCTTAGTACAAAAGCATTCAGAATTGGCAGAGCTTATCTACTTTCATAACGGTATACATGATTACGGTGCATGCAGAATCTGTTCCGTTAATCCGCGGGGGTGTCGCATAGTACGAGAAGATCTCCAGGGGATGTTGGATCAGAGGTGTATTAGAATAATGTATCCCAGAAACCCCAATGATGTCGAAATTGATGAAGAGGCATTTGTCATAATACCACAATTTAATGAACCAGGACCCATAGAGATCACGTACGACAGTAGAAGGACCGCTGCAACTCCATTGGTCATCGCTGTACCAGGACCAATGCCATACCAGTCTGCAAGGGCCGTACCATACAGATATAGCGCATCCATGATTGAAAATGGAAAGGAGGTCCCATTACCATCCATTGTCAACATTGCTGATGTCAGCCGAGTTACCAGAAGCAGGAGGGTATTCCCTAACAAAGCTAGAGAAACTGTGATGCATAAAGAAACCCCATTGGAGAACACTTTTAAGCAAGTAGGCCAGTCAAGTAATACAAATCAAAGCAAGGGAGATGATGAAGTGCTAAAGCTGATCAGGAAAAGTGAGTACAACGTAATGGATCAACTTTTAAGCACGCCTTCAAGAATTTCAATCTTGTCTCTTCTGATGAGCTCTGAGGCGCATCGGGAAGCTTTGCAGAAGGTCTTAGAGCAAGCATTCGTGGACCATGATGTCACCATCGGACAATTTGACAATATTGTTGCGAATATAGTTGTTTATAACAATCTTAGCTTCTGTGACGAAGAGCTCCCGGAGCAGGGAAGGAACCATAACATGGCACTGAATATCTCTGTTAATTGCAAGACCGATGCTTTGTCCAGTATGCTGATAGACACCGGCTCCTCGCTAAATGTTATGCCAAAGTCAACTCTCTCGATGTTAGCCTTTCAGGGCACTCCTATGAGAGTCAGTGGGGTTATTGTTAAAGCTTTTGATGGGTCCCGAAAGACTGTTATTGGGGAAGTGGATTTGCCTATAACGATTGGACCTCATACCTTTCAGATCACGTTCCAAGTGATGGACATCAAGGCTGCACACAGTTGCTTATTGGGTCGCCCTTGGATCCACGAAGCAGGGGCCGTAACTTCAACTTTGCATCAAAAACTCAAGTTTGTAAATCAAGGAAAGCTGGTGACAGTGTTTGGGGAACAGACTATGATTGTAAGACATCTTTCCTCTTTCTCGTATGTGGAACCGGAAGATGCTATTGGAACTCGTTTCCAGGCCCTAACCATTGCTGATAAAGAAGTAAAGAAGAAAGGGGCATCCATTTCTTCTTTCAAGGATGCTCGGCAAGTTGTTGAGAGTGGTTCGTCTGAAGGGTGGGGAAAGTTCGTGGTTTTAAGTGAGAATAAGGCCCGTGAAGGAGTCGGTTTTTCGCCCGAATCTGCAAGACTTACAAGGGACGAAAGGGTCATCTGCCCAATACAGGAAAGTTTCCGCAGTGCAGGATTCATGAGTCCAACTCCACCAGAAGTTGACGCAATTACTGAGGATGATTCTGAAGAGGATTTTGCCAGACTTTGTTGTGCATGGAGCTTTGTGCCAGAATTGGACTGTTGTTGATATCCCATCTGTTGTTCGTCTATCTAATTAATGATTTTGTGTTAACCTCTCGCTCTGCCCAAGGCGAGATAGTACTTTGTAGGGTTTTCTCTTTATGCAGTTTAAGAATTTTTGTCTCCTCTTTGCTCTGCCCAAAGCAAGAGAGTTATTTTGTTGGGCCATTTTGTTTCGAAAATTAAACAATCGTTAATGAAAGTGTTATTTTTCGACTTCCTTTATCTTTTGTTATTTTTTTTTTACTTTTTGCTTTTCGGAAAAGTGGTAATCCTAAAAAAAACACATCTACATATTTGCATAAATAAAAATAAAAAAAAAGATTTATTTTTAAATATCTGCATACGCTTCCATTTGTCTAGTGCTAAAATAAAACATCAATCACATGTGCAGATTAATCATAAAAAACCCCATTGAAAAGCATGACCAATTGCCTACTCCCAACTTTGAGTTCCCGGTATTTGAGGCCGAAGAAGATAATAACGAAGAGGTCCCTGATGAGATTTCGCGACTACTGGAGAATGAGGAAGAGACTATCCAGCCATACAAAGAAACAATGGAGGTAATTAATCTGGGGACAGAAGAGGATAGGAAGGAAGTCAAAATCGGCGCGCTACTCATTCCCGACGTTAAGTAAAGAATGATAGAACTTTTGAAAGAGTATGCGGATGTGTTTGCTTGGTCATACCGGGATATGTCGGGATTGGATACCCGTATCGTGGAACATCGCCTTCCTTTGAAACCAGAATGTCCGCCGATCAAACAGAAGTTGAAGAGATCACGCCCCGACATGGCTATCAAGATCAAGGAGGAAGTTCAGAAGCAGATCGACGCAGGTTTCCTTGTCACCTCCGAGTACCCACAATGGTTAGCCAATATAGTACCCTTGCTGAAGAAAGATGGGAAAGTCAAAATGTGTGTCGATTATAGAGATCTGAACAAAGCCAGTCCTAAGGATGATTTCCCACTACCCCATATCGACATGTTGGTCGACAGTACAACTAAGTTCAAAGTTTTCTCATTCATGGATGGTTTCTCCGGATATAACCAGATTCGAATGGCTCCAGAGGATATGGAGAAGACCTCGTTCATTACACATTGGGGAACATTTTTCTACCAGGTAATGCCTTTCGGTTTGAAGAATGCAGACGCAACTTACCAAAGAGCAATGACAACATTGTTCCACGACATGATGCACAAAGAAATCGAAGTATACGTTGATGACATGATTGCTAAATCTAGAACCGAGGAAGAGCATGTGGAATATCTTTTGAAGTTGTTCCAACGTTTGAGGAGGTACAAACTTCGCCTGAACCCCAGCAAATGCACATTCGGTGTTCGTTCAGGGAAGTTATTGGGTTTCATTGTTAGCCAAAAAGGTATTAAAGTAGATCCCGACAAAGTCAAGGTCATTCGAGAGATGCCCGCGCCAAAGACGGAAAAACAACTAAGGGGACTTTTAGGTCGTTTGAATTACATCTCTAGATTTATTTCTAATATGACTGCGACCTGTGGGCCGATCTTCAAACTCCTGCGAAAGAATCAAAGTTGCAAGTGGACTGAAGATTGCCAAAAAGCTTTTGATAACATCAAAGATTACTTACTGGATCCACCTATCTTGGTCCCTCCAGTTGAAGGAAGACCTCTGATCATGTACTTAACAATACTAGAAGATTCCATGGGTTGTGTGCTCGGACAACAAGACGAAACAGGACGGAAGGAGCATGCCATCTATTACCTAAGCAAGAAATTTACAGATTGTGAGTCTCGATACTCCACGCTCGAGAAGACCTGTTGTGCTTTAGCTTGGGCAGCCCGACGTCTCCGACAATACATGATTAATCACACTACTTGGTTGATTTCAAGGATGGATCCGATTAAGTATATCTTTGAAAAACCGGCCCTGACAGGAAGAATTGCTCGTTGGCAGATGTTACTATCAGAATATGATATTGAGTATCACACTCAGAAGGCTATCAAGGGAAGTGTTTTAGCCGACCATCTAGCCGATCAACCCATTGACGATTACGAACCCGTAAAGTTCGATTTTCCAGACGAAGATGTCATGTATTTGAAGATGAGAGATTGTGATGAGCCTCCGCTCGACGAAGGGCCAGAACCGGGGTCCCGATGGGGATTAATTTTCGATGGAGCTGTAAATTTGTATGGAAAAGGAATTGGGGCAATGATTGTAACTCCCCAAGGTGCTCATATCCCTTTCGCTGCGAGAGTAATGTTCAACTGTACCGATAATGAAGCCGAGTATGAAGCTTGCATCATGGGCTTGGAAGAAGCAGTTGATTTAAGAATCAAGAACCTAGATGTATATGGTGACTCAGCCCTGGTAATCAATCAGATCAAGGGGAAGTGGAAAGTCCTACAACCTCACTTGATTCCATACAGGGATTATGCAAGGAGGATCTCGACATTCTTTGATAAAATTGAGTTTCACCAAGTACCCCGCAGTGAGAACAGAATGGCCGATGCTTTGGCTACCATATCCTCCATGATTGTTGTAAATCGACAGAACGATGTGCCGGAGATTGAAATTATGCGCCTCAATAGACCCGCTTATGTGTTCACCTTGGAAGAGGCTATTGACGATAAACCATGGTACTACGACATCGAGTGTTTCTTACGACACCAGGAATATCCGCCAGGGGCATCCAACAAGGACCGAAAGACTCTGAGGAGGTTGGCCAGTAACTTCTTTCTGAGTCAAGATGTACTGTACAAGAGAAATTTCGATATGATTTTACTCAGGTGTGTAGATAAGCATGAAGCAGAAATACTGATGAGGGAAATTCATGAAGGATCATTCGGCACTCACGTTAATGGACATGCTATGGCTAGAAGGATGCTGAGGGCAGGGTATTACTGGCTGACAATGGAATCCGATTGCTGCAAGTATGTGAAGAAATGTCATAAATGTCAGGTTTATGCCGATAAAGTCCATATCCCTCTGACTCTTCTCAATGTTCTTTCTTCTCCGTGGCCTTTTTCCATGTGGGGCATCGATATGATTGGTATGATTGAGCCGAAAGCTTCCAATGGACATTGTTTCATCCTAGTGGCCATTGACTACTTTACAAAATGGGTAGAGGCAGACTCCTACGCCAATGTGACTAGACATGTGGTAGTCCGATTCATCAAGAACAACCTCATTTGCCGGTATGGTATCCCAAGTAGGATCATCACTGATAATGGATCAAACTTGAACAATAAAATGATGAAGGAAATGTGCGCGGAGTTCAAAATTGAACACCATAACTCTTCTCCCTACAGGCCCAAGATGAATGGTGCAGTGGAAGCCGCTAACAAGAATATCAAGAAGATCATTCAGAAGATGGTCGTCACTTATAAGGATTGGCATGAAATGCTTCCCTTTGCTTTACACGGATATCTCACTTCGGCACGTACATCGACTGGGGCAACTCCTTTCTCACTTGTATATGGTATGGAGGCAGTGCTCCCTGTGGAGGTTGAAATCCCGTCAATGAGAGTTTTGATGGAAGCTAAATTAACGGAAGCTGAATGGTGCCAAAGTAGGTATGACGACTTGAATCTGATCAAAGAGAAAAGGATGACAGCTTTATGCCATGGGCAGTTATATCAATAAAGAATGAAGAAGGCTTTTGATAAGAAGGTTCATCCTCGTGTGTTCAGGGAAGGCAACCTCGTGATTAAGAAACTCCAGCCTTTTATATCAGATTCTAGGGGCAAGTGGGCTCCTAATTATGATGGCCCGTATGTTGTCAAGAGAGTTTTTTCAGGCGGCGCATTAAACCTCGCAACGATGGATGGCGAGGAATTCACCCGTCCTACAAATGCAGATACAGTCAAGAAATACTTCGCCTAATAAAAAATAAAAGAACAGCTCAGTAAGTTGAAAACCCGAAAGGGCGACTTAGGCAAAAAAGAGCGTCTCGGTGGGTCGAAAACCCGAAAGGGCGACTCAGGCAAAAGTTAGAGACATGAACAGAAAGTAATCATCCCACTGGATTGAAAACCTGAAAGGGCAGTCCAGACAAAAGTTAGGGATAATGGAAAGTAACTGTATTAGGCTATAACGACAACGTCGTGTGCCGAGAATTCCTCAAATCTGATTCAAGCTCAAGAATACTGATGATTCAAAGTTGTTGGAGAAAGTAATGATCATTGTAATTTTAATGTAGTCTCTTCCATTTAATTACCATTTATTCCAATTTTTGTAAAGATCTATGGAATCCCGCTATTGGCAGATTACCATTCCATTAATGAAATTTTGAGCCTTTGCCTTTGCTTGCAATTCTTATTCTATCTTCATCTCAAAAATGACATTGTTATTAATAATAATGATTTTCGAAACAAAAAACTTTTTACTATATTTTTTTTAATGTGTGCGTGTGCTTACTGAATTGGCAAACCGAAAGATGGGCGTTAATGGTTGTTCCAAGAATGGTTAAACTGCAAGATGTAAAATAATTGTCTCGTTAAGTGCGACATACTCAGGATTCTCTAATATTGGGTCGCTGAAGTGTTACGTGTGTGACTCGTTTTCCTGCAATAAAGTTTTTGTTACTCACGCCTTTGGTAAGATGCTAAGCCTGATGTACCCAATTGAGCCTGATTAAGATCGTTCCGGTAGACTGTTAAAATTTACTGGTAAAAAGTTAAAATTTGCTTATAAAAGAGGATGGAGGGAGTATTTTATTTCATTTTTTAGTGTTATGGAACTTTACCCTAAAAACCTCAAATTCATCTCTTTTTTCTTCTTCTATTTTTAAGTGAAAGAGAAGAATATATATATATATATATATATATATATATATATATATATATAATAGAAAACTTCATTAAAAATCAAAAAAGAAGAGTACATTGATAATATCATTACATATATTTTTCAAATGTTTGATACCATAGCAAAAAATACATCTTCATAATCTATGACTCTTTCCTCACTACCCTCACCAAAATCATAATAAAAAGTCCTCCTCTGCTTCTTTTTATTTTTCTTCTTCAGCTTCTTCTTCTTTTTCTTGGTCTTCCTCACCCTTAACGTATCTCTGACAGACAACGATCCAGATGGTTGGACCTCCTCATATGACCGATGATGATGTTATTCAATGGTGACCTCATTGGTGAAGTTTCTGTTAGCATTCTCATTTGTAGAACTCATTGTTACGAAGAATATTATGAAGAAATATAAAACTGTATATTTATAGATGAGGTTGAAGATGAAAAGTATGATAATTTATTGCTTGCAATGATGATAACTTATAATGGTTGATAAACTCGAATGATATTTTTGAAAAATGAAAAAAATTTAAATCATTATTATACTTGGGATGAGCGTTTCTCTCTTTCGGGAAGAGCAAAGGTTGTAATTATGTAAAATGGAAAAAATGTTGTTGTCAGAATTCGAACCTTATACCAAATAAAAGGGGTATCACTATGGTTCTTATGATTAACCGTTGTGATATATTTATAATAAATATATACTTATTGTTGCACCCCAAAATTTGCCCTCGTTTATTTATTTATTTATTTATTTTTATTTACTTTTTGGTTTGTGTCTCACGCATATGCATTGCATTTAAGTTGTGTCATATCGTTGGTTTTCCTGGAGCAATAGGATTGGCAACTCCTGAAGAATTAAGGTTTCACTTTGTATTTGTGATTATTAGAAGAATCCGTAATACGGGTTACTTTTTTTTTTGCCCCTCCTCAAGGTGGGTAGCTGAGTATTAAAAGAATTTTCTCAAAGGGTGTTATTAAGCTATGTTGTCAAAAAAAATTTCAATTTTTTGTTTTCGGATCATTATGCGAAAAAAACTTGCAAGATTATTCTAGGGATTTGTCTCAGGTGATCTTTTGGTTTTGTCTTAATAAGTAGTATAGCTAGGATTGCACGTCTGGTTCCCATGAGGTTGAAGTTTTATCCTAAAAGTTTGTTGCAAATGATTAATTCGTGAGTAATCGGTCGGGAGTTCAAGATTTGATTACTAATTCACAAGTGGTGATTAACTCAAATTCAAGTCTTGAAATATAAACCTTCAAGCTTTTTAATGCATTGGAGTTCAAATTTTAAGGATTTAACTTCCTTTTATTGTTATTCAAGAAATAAACGTTGGCTTGTTGATTTTAATTTGGTTCAAATGTGATTAGGAAAAATATATAAAAAGTTGCAGATTCAAGCCAAATGTTTACTCCAAATTCAGCAGAGCTTACAAACTCATCCATCCTAAGCAAATTAATTTCACAAAAGTCAATATTCATTCATTTTTATAATAATAAAAGGCTGTTGACACAGGTTACATGAGAAGTAGGCTCTGATCCTACAGGCCATTGTTAAATAATAAAAATCTTCATGTCTTTTTCACCAGCACCAATGTATGTGTTTCTTTCCTTTAAAAGCCACAAAGCAATATTAGCTTGGGACAATGGACAATGGCCCGCGCTACCTTGTTCTCGACCTGCACGCGTAAAAAAAAGGCTATCATCTGAATGGTATGGAGATGCTTGATTTATCCAAAGTAAATAAAGTATCACTCTCCAAATCCTTGTTGTCTACTGCTGTAGTGGTCAACCTTGGCCCCCACCCCTACGCACACCATACACCGAAACAGATAGAAGGATACCTGCAAAAAGGCATTTACCACAAAATAGGCATTAAAGTAGAATTGCTTTATGTTTCAGACTTGCATCAGGAAGGTAATCTAAGCAAAACAGGTTGTTTCGAGTATTAAAGGAATAGAGGGTTTCGAGAACGTAGAAAGCTATAAGAAATGCAGACATAAATTATATCCTAGGAAAAAAAAACTTCGCAAATAATTCAATTCAAAGCAAACGGATTTAGTCAAGACTCAACTAGTTCAATTCGTTTTTAAAGAGGGATCTTTCAATTTTACTAACCCTATTTGTCTCTACTATAAAAGCCAGGAGTTATGTTCATGTAGAGAGGAAAAAAAAATTTCAGAAAAAACACAGAAACAAATTTTTTCGAAAAGAGTTTAACACAGTTAACAGAAATAATTAGGAGGAGTTTGTTTGATCTCACCATAATCGTGAACGACTCTTTTTTCGATAACAAGCATTTCCCCGTACTTGTTCATCTTCGCGACCTCAACAACTTTCGTTTTGCAACACCGTCGAGCATCAGCCACAGTTTGAGACGACTCGAACGGAACGTGACGAAGATTTAGAAAATAACCTTTGAACTTTTCGCCATTTTTGTAAGTCTTTCTTCTTCTTCCTATTTTTTTTCTCGCACACGTCGTCGTCGTTATCGGTTGGTGAGGGTTTTGGTTTTGTTTGTTGAGAGTTGGAGAGATTGGAGATGAATTTTTGTTCGGTTTGATTCTGTTGAGGATCGATTGAGAGTTCTTTTGAGGGTAGAGAATGTTTGTGGTTTGCGTGTGAGAGAGATATTTGAGATGAAGTTCGGTTGAATGTTTGTGGTTTGCGTGAGAGAGAGATATTTGAGATGAAGTTCGGTTGAATGTTTGTGGTTTGCGTTTGAGAGAGATGATTGGGATGAAATGAGGTTCTGTGAAGATGAAGTTCAACTTCTCTTTTAGGAAATAACGGCTGTGGTAACCCTAGGTCTTTTTTCCCCCTTTAGTGAAATCACCGAACCGGATCCGGGTCAGACCCGACCCGGCCGGTCTCACTCCTTTGGGCCTTCGGGGGAACTTCCTTTCAGCACCCCCCTTCTTCCCTTCTAACCTGGCCTACTTCTTTTTTTCTTTAGTTTATTTATCAACTTTATTCACTTTTCATAATCTTTAACAAAATTCTAAAAAAAATTCAAAGTCTTTTTATTTATTTATTTATTAATATTAATTTAATTAGTTTAACAATTATTTCTTCAAAATATTATAGTTTTATAGTTAATTATTTATCGTATGATCCGTTTACTTATTTATGTGTATGTTGTATGTTTTTTCTTTTACTCATCATTTGGTCGTGTGATGGCGACGTATGATTCGTACGGATTCGTTTATCGTTTTTTAATCTCGGTTATAGCTTGTCAAATTAAAAGTAAACACGCTCGCGCTAAAATAATCTCTTCAAAAGACAAGTTTAAGAGTTTGGTCCAACGCCAAATGAACATTTCAAAAAATACATACATATATATATATATATATATATATATATATATATATATATATATATATATATACGCACACACATAAGTCGGTCATTTATATGACCGTCATCTGCACGATATCAATCGTATAAATTTAAATACAAAGAGAATAGAGCTCCGGAGTCTAGCATTCCGCACGTTCTAAAATGAATATCTCCTGGGCTAGCCCCACGTGACGTGATTCATTTACCCTCTTGTATATCCAATATTTTGATTTAAAAATTAATCACGAAAATTCCGAACTCCGGAGTCTAGCACTCCGCACGTTCTTGAATGTAGTCATTCCTGGGCTAGCCCCACGCAACGTGACTCATTCATTCTTTCATACTTAAAAACAATTTAAAACTTACCAACCAATACAAACTATTTTCCATAATTAATCGGCGAGTAACTGAACTCCGGAGTCTAGCACTCTGCACGTTCTTTGAATGCTATCACTCCTGGGCTAGCCCCACGCATTGTGGTTCGTTCGCCCTCTCGTTTAAAACACCTTAACAAAGATCAAACATCTTTTTCAAAAACGAACGTCGTTTAAATCTTTCCATCTCGCAAACAAGCTAGCGCTTCAGCCTCCCATCTCGAGTAGATAAGCCAACGCTTAGCAGTAGAAAGCATTTTCAAACAATTGTTCATTAAAAAACACCAATCGTAGTAGCACGAACTACGAAGCTCTGACTTTCCCATTGCACAAGGGAATACGTAGGCACGGGGATTTTAATCCTTCGCGAGCACAATAATAAAAAACTTATTCATTTCTCCGTCATAAAACACAATAATAAAAAATTAACTATCTCTTCGTTATAATAATAAAAACTTAACCTTTCCCCATAATAAATAATAATTTTCTTTTCCCTTTAATAAGCAATCTTAACAAAAAGAAGACGATAAAATAAGTTAACATTTAAGCGCAAATTAGACTAAGAGGTTCCCGTTGAGTACAACGGACGTGAGGGATGCCTAACACCTTCCCCTTGCGTAACTGACTCCCGAACTTAGATTAGTGGTTTCATTGACCATTCTTATCCTTTATTTAGGTTGTGTCTATATCTCCCTTTTCTCTCGTAGAATAAATAGAATTAGGTGGCGACTCTGTTGTTTGTTTTAGGATCGTATTTTTCGAGGTACGACACTTATCATTACAGTTCTTATTTATAATTGTTCTGAAATATTTACCCATATAAGTGAATTAACTTTCCCTTATTTACAGTAGCGATGTTTCCTTCACAATGAAACCCTAACATCCATTTTTTTCTTCTTCCTCACCATTATCCGTGAATCTTGTGCTTCATACATTAAGATATTCTTCTTCTTCCATCTTCTTATTAGATATGTCCCCATTAACAAAGGTATTCTCATTTTTTTAGATTCATTCTTCAACACATTAACTAAGACCATACTTTGGCTATGGTACATATTGTTTGTATAGCTATGAAAAATTAGGTATTTTTCTTCTTCCATCTTCTTGTTAGATAGTTCCTATTGTCTCGTTTTCTTCATGTTGTTTTTATTGATTATTCTTATTTTCGCAGATTCGTCTTCAATGCATTAGCAAAGACCATACTTTGGATATGGGACATATTATTTGTGTAGCTAAAGTATAAGAAGTATGTGTAAGAACAAGAGTTGTCTCTGCATTCCATCTCTATGTTTTGATGATAACAATGGAGTATTTATGAAAGAACCATTTTATATTCTGATGTTTGTTAAAGAGAAGATCATGAATATTTTATATATTAAGATCAAACAAATATTATGAATGAGTACGCAAATGCTATTATGCAAAGTTACTATGTGTAACATTAGTCGCAAGCGTGCTAAAGAAGCAAGTGTACTTTTGAATCTGAACATAATCAGAAAGATCCAAGGATACGGATGTTGCATTGACAACGCTCTTATGGATGTTGTTCTGAGTGTGGTTCTGATCAGATAGCAAAGTGAAGCTTCTGAAATTAATCTTCTGAAGAACTAAGTTCTGAAGACTCTGATGACTTAACGTCTGAAGACCAAGTGCCTGAAATATTCTGAAGACTTATGAGTTCTGAAGATTAAGATTCTGAAGAACTAAGTTCTGAAGACTCTGAAGACAATGTTCTATGTGAACAAAGTTCTGAAGACTCTAAGACTTAAATTTCCGAAGAATGGTTCTGAAGAACCAAGTGCTGAATACTCTAAAGACAATGTTCTATGTGAACAAAGTTCTGAAGACTCTAAGACTTGAATTTATGAAGACCATGGGTTTCAAGCCAAGTGCTGAAGAACGTAGTTCTATGTGAACAAGTTCTGAAGACTAAAGACTTAGGTTCTCTGAATACCCAAGTAGCATTGTCCCTAACTCATGCTTCATTCATTGATTTATAATCAGAAGCCTCTAAGTTCATATGACAATGTTAGTAAATAGTACGATAATGCTTTATCCCACTACCTCTCCACTATCTTTGAATTGTGGAAAAGGACAATACATGGTTGTACTATTTTATTCCTTGTGTAACGGATTCCTTAGTAGCCGAATTGGGTTGTAACGACTTTTTTTTATGTTTGGATATAAAAGGAAAACATCACATGATTTGTGATGTTATTGGTGCGAGTGAACCCAACCGTTGAAGGTCCTAAAAGGATCCCAACCATTGTTGGTTTTGCTTAAGCGCAACCAGGTTGATTATCCACAAACTTAATATTCTTCTATATGAAGTAATCAAGGATACAACCAATTTTGGTTTATATGTTTTTGTTGATTAATATAACCGAAAGGCTTCTAAACACACATACAACCAAGTTTGCAAATGGTCTTTAACCATGTTGTTGATGTTGTCATACAATCACATAAGGTTGACGATAAACAAATATAACATTGGAACAAGCCACAAAGAGTTTACCTGAATATGCAGCTCTTCTAGTTGATTACTCTTTGACTACAATCTTCTAAAAGCAGTGAGATCTTGAATTCACAATGTGATTAACTTCATATGATGCAGAAGACTTGCAAAGTCGCAGAACATAATGAAGATGATCATAAAAGCTTTAACAAAAAATCAACTACTGAAGTGATTATTGGATTGAAGAAGAACATGGGTTGCTGTCCAGAAATGTTCTTATGTGAATCAAAACAAATAAGTCCTTCTTGTGCCTAAAAGAAGACCAAGCTAGCAAAGCTTTTGAAGAAGAAGAAGACTTCAACCTTCAAGTGCTCAAAGAAGAAGCAACTTGAAGAAGCAGAAGGCCGCACAACGAAGCAAGAATAAAATGTAATATTCTTAGTGTGAATTAGGTTCTTCTGATGTACTTAAGTGAGTTTACAATCCGCTTATTAAGAAGCACAACATTTGTAAACAACCTTTTCCCTAAAGGACCTGGCGAAGGTCAGAACTTTAGGAAGGCACGAAAATTACTGGTTAGCACATTCATAAAACTATGTGTTCTGATGATATGTTTTGGGGCTAAGGTTCTAGTGCAAATCAAAACGGTTAGTTTTGGAGCATGAAGTTGCAACAGTTTGTTGTGCAATTAGTCACGGTTGTAGGTCGCGCAGGAAGTCATGACACTTGGTGTTGTGCAGTTACTCGTGGTAGGTCGTTGTGCAGGTTCCTCCTGAAGTAGATGTTATATCCTGATGGGATCCTTGAATGTTCTAGCTATGATTTGAGATGAGTTAGTCACAGTGTTGTTGTGCGATTGTAATCATGGATCTTGGTTATAGTGGATTAAGTTCTTGTTTAAGGAGAAATCACCTTGACGGGTGGACTAGACTAGCTTGAGAAAGTTCTTAAGTGAACCATGACATATCATGTGTTCTTTACCCTTGTTTTATGCTTTAATTTATTTATGCTTCCGCAACGCATCTATAGCATAACTTGTCACAACTCATCAAATTGTGAAAAGTAACCAAGTGTTAAAACCTCAATTCAATCCCCCCATTTCTTGTGTTTTTCTCACACCTTTAATTGGTATCAGAGATCCGGTTCTATTATTGATGGATATCAAACACTTAACAATGTAAGATAAAGATCCATTGTTGTATGTTGGAAACACCAGAGGTGAATCCACTTACAATTTCAGTCTCATATCAGTTGATGATATTGAGAGGATACTGGATTATAGCCAGATGGATTACATTTGAGCAAGTCACCGATTTGGCGGAATCAACTGACAAGATAGATTCTTCAAATAAGGTTATATATCTATTGAATTCTTATCTTAAATACAATTGGATGATCGACGTATTTTGCTTAAAGAATCAAATCATCAGAAAACAAGAAATCTTTTTTGCTGAAGATTATTTATAAATGAGTATGGGATGTTTTCAAGAAACAAATTAGTCCACCCTTGACTTTCTCATATTAAGCTCATTGGAACTTTTTGTAAAGTGAAAAGGATGATTTCTAAAGTATTATTTCGATTCATAAAGAACTTCATGCTGAAGTTTGCAGAAGAAGTCAGAAATCATGAACTGAGGATGTCAAACTCTGAAAATGATTTTTGTCAGAACGTCCAATACCTAACTGCTTCAACAATTAGAAGATTCACTATAGATTGAATGATGTTTCCTTCTCTATGATTCTAAGTAATACTATGTGTATTCAAAAAAAGAAATTTGAGTGGTTCCTAGAGAACTTCATTAATGGAGTATTCAGAGAACTTGATGGAAGTAACTTTGATAGTTAAAGTTTTGTTAAATTGAGTATCTATCTCAATTGAACAAACAAAAATTGTTCAGGATGTTATCTAACAATCTACTCAGAAATTCATGATGAATGAATTCTAGAATCAGAGATGCTGGGACATAAGTCATCTGTTCTGAGTTGAAAGAATTTAAATCACTGATATTATTCACCTTGAAGAAATTAGTAGATATTCTTTTCAGAAGCAGATACGTTGTCAATCTTTGTTGAACTAACTCTGATTAAGTTATCTCAGTATTGTAAGAACAAGGTTGTCACTCAAACTTATCTAAGGTTTGTTGATACTTGTATCTGACAAATATTCACATTTATACAAGGAAGCAAAATCAGAAGATCAGAAGATACCAATTAATTTTCTCTAGCACATAACTTCTCAAAAGGTATGTTCAAGCTAATGAAATTATTGACCCTCTGATATCCAGTCTCTTGTCAATAATTTCTTGATAAGAAAATGAATGTTTTGATGATAAGAACACTTCAAGGAAAACCTTCATAAGTTCTACGATATGTTGTGATCGGAAGAATAATTCTGATCGTCAAGCTTAGAGTTAACATTTAGAAGAAGAAACTTCAGAACCTGGATAAAGAAAAGCTGATCAGAAGCTTTGCAAGAAGAAGCTCAAGTCAGAAGTCAGAATCAGATGGGAAGAGTCGCATGAAGAAGACCAGAGGGAAGCAAACTCAAGTCAGAATTGACAACAATCAGAGAAATATTTCCTAAAGGGAAAAGGTAAGGTTTTGTATATAACTTATGCATTTTAATTATTTCTCTGATAAAGAAAGATTTATCAAAAATATTTCCTTAAGTATAGTCTGTGACTCTAACAAGTGAATTTTCAAATCTAATGAAAGTTTCACGAGTAAGATTGTTTTCCCTCCCTAAAGGAAACCCTTGAATTACCCTCTGGATAATAAAAAGGCACAATAGTTAATATGATCAAATCCTTAGAGACCATGTAATTACGTCATCCTTATTTCTTGCTGAACATGCTTGATTAGGATAAGACACATTAAGAGTAGTTGTAGTCTTGTCGATTAGACTCCCTCTCTACGCATTGTTATTTTCGTAGGTGCATTGAATTTTCCTTTAAATCATGGTCAGTGAGTAGTTATATTTCATTAACTTCTCATTCCTCCCTACCTTTATTGTGCATTTTTCTTTTAACATTATGTATAAAGTTATCTTATGAGACTTGCACACGTCTTATATCTTTGTATTCCCTTCTTTGTTATCTGTATTTTTCTTTCTAGCTTTTCCATGTAAAAATAATCTTTTGCCAGTCTATCCACACTCTAATTTCAATTTATGCTCTTAGAATTCACTCACTTCTTAAGTCATCTTGCAAATTATGTCTTCTCACAACATTCTAGGAGACATATCTGATCTCAAAATTCTTAAACAATACACTATCAGTTCAAGATCCTTGATTGAACTTGATAAACCAATAATTTTTTTCTGGAATCATTTTCCAAAAATGGGAAAAATACTTCAACATGCTTGTTGGACCTATCTTTCCTAATCTTGTAACATAGTTTTGGGCCAATGCTCGAGTTCTTGAGTATTTGGCTAATGAAAGTGTCGTTCTTTCTATAGTTGTTGGTCATCCTATTATGATCAATCCTACTATTCTTGCTCTAGATATTGAATGCGAGAAAGAGGGGGTGATAGTATAAGATGAGAATATGATTCGCTTTAATGAGCACATTCATGTCATCTTTAAGTCTTTAGATCAAATCTCTCAACCTTGCACCCTTACTCCCGTGGCACTAGATTGGTACACTATTATGGTAATCAATTTAAGACCAAGAGAAAGAGGTGGTGGATGGTTGTCCAAAAAGGATCGGCTGTTTATTTTTCTCTTAATCTCCAAGATTAAAATAAATCTACCACAATTAATGTACAACCATTTGAAAGAAAAAAATTCTTTCATTAAGAGAAGACACAGTCTACCGAGCTTTATACTGCAGGGTTATTTCTCACATCCTTGACCTCCAATGAGTGGTTGCCCACTGTAGAAGAAATGGAATGACTGAGAAGATCGTTCAAGACTTCTGTCAACCTATTCCCTTTTTGTCCTAGGAATTATGATACAATCATATCATAGTCTTAGTTTTTTTAGTTTTGTTCTTATACTCAAATTGTATTCAATCAATGAAAATGTTTTATTCTGAAGTATTTATTGATTTGATTTAGGATTAACATTTTTCTATTTTGTCTTGTTGATTAAGTTTAATGAATTTAGTTTCTGCAAAATATTCTTGCTTTTTTCATGTGTGAGTTCCTTACATATTCTTGTTTGTCATATTCATATACATTAATCATGAGAATCATTAAATCATAATCATAATGCTTTAAAATGCTAAAATGCTCTAACTTTTTTATAATGTCAAAAAGGGGGAGAAATGGAAATATGATTTTGATAATAACCTAAAGAATGCAACTCAAACAAATCAAATGATATAAACTGTTTATCACTAACGTTTGATGTTTGATGTTTATCCAAGGAACTTAATAAGTTCAATAGGCATTCTTAGAAACAGGTTATACGATCCAAGAAAGGATATCTTGATACGAAGATCCAAAGAAAGAAGTTTTGTCAAGACAAACTCTGATACTCTAGAAGTATAGTGTTTTGTACTTGAAGAACTATGATGAAGTTCTGATAGACCAAGTTGTGATATTGCATTTGGTATCAAACTAAGAACAATCATAGAGTTCTGATAATAACAAGGTTCTGAGATGAAGGCATGTGTTCTATTCAGACTCTGATGAGTATAGGGAAGTAATCTTTCTCTATCATACATTCTAAACAACTCAAAATTTGTATTTTGTAAGTCTTGGAATCAGGGGGAGACTCTGATCAAGTATTAATAAAATTTTGGGATTAACACATTCAGGGGGAGTTGTTGCTCTAAAACTCTGAATATGTTCTCACTGATGATTACCTGGTTATTACCCTGATACGTTTGGTGATTGCATGTATAAAATGTTCTATCAAAATACACGGTTTAGTCATCATCAAAAAGGGGGAGATTGTAAGAACAAGAGTTGTCTCTGCATTCCATCTTTATGTTTTGATGATAACAATGAAGTATTTATGAAATAACCATTTTATGTTCTGATGTTTGTTAAAGAGAAGATCAGGAATATTTTATATATTAAGATCAAACAAACATTATGAATGAGTATGCAAATGTTGTTATGCGAAGTTACTATGTGTAACATTAGTCGCAAGCGTGCTTCTGAATGTGAACATAATCAGAAAGATCCAAGGATGTGGATGTTGCGTTGGTAATGCTCTTGTGGATGTTGTTCTGAGCATGGTTCTGATCAGATAGTGAAGCAAAGCTTCTGAAATTAAACTTCTAAAGAACTAAGTTTTGAAGACTCTGAACATATCTTCCCAAATTTCCATCTTGGATGAAACACTCTATCTCTTTTTTCAATTAATGGCACACATTTGTGTGATAACCCTTGACTTTATGGTATTTGAACCACTTATTGGGCTCGTACCCCACCACATCTCACTTAGTAGTCAGAGGTTCTAGGATAACCTTGGTGTGGTCCACTTATAGCCATATATGTTCTCGTCTGGTGTTTAGCAGCATTGAATTCTCTTTGGATCTTCTAGAGGTTTAAATGCCCCTTTATCACAAATATGAAATGGCAAGTGGTTTCTATATTGGCTGGAGGATTCTGATCCTCTGTTGATATGATTCTTTGCGTATATGGCCCCTTTCTTGGTGTTACTTTCCTCGCCTTTCAAGTAACATTTTTCCCTTCCCATGATTTTCTCCATTGAGTTTGCAGTTTTTTGAGCAAGTGGCTCATTGAAGTGTCAGACCTTAAGTCCATTTTGTAACACCCTACAAAAATCTCATATTTGGGGTTTATCACCTTGACGGTGCCCTCATTGAATCTCTTCAGGTATTATCGTAATAACTTAAATTATCTTTGGCATAACTGAATAAACAAGTGAAGGACACCCTACATTATTTTCTCATTGAGAACTATTGGACCACCTTCCTAGAAATGTCTTGGTAGCTAGTCACAGAGAAAATGGGAAGGGTCATTTATCAGTGCATATTTGCCTCCTTTATTGTTCCCAAAAGGAGCTTACATTTGAGGGAGTATGTCGCACCTATTATTGTCATATTGTATTGATGGCGATAACATGTTCACATGGATCACTCTTCCCCTCAAATGTTACCAACAAGGGTGGCTTGAAGTTATCTAGAATCAGGGCGATAATGTGTTTTTATTAATCGCCATCTTGTTCTTGTTGTTGGATGTTTCGAATCCTAGCTTTCAGAGCTTAATTTAGGCAGCGTCTATAGTGGTATGCATTCCCACTAGGACCTCATTGTTGCCATAACTGAATGTATTTCTCACGCCCACCATAGAGAAATGGTAGTTGAGTTAATATAGAGATTTAAAGAAAATAGTCTAGTACATGCTCGTTTTACTAGACCCCGTGGTGAGCGTCAACTATTCTTACGATAAGTGATGGATCGACCTAAATATTTAGCTAAGTATTTATAGTTCTAGTCCCTCCTAGAGGGAGACCGATTCATTTGCCTATATCTTTGACCATATGCAGTCTTGCCTTTGTCCTGACCAAGTAATGAGTGTATTCGATGAGTCATGACTTTATTTTAACCAAGTAGTGAGTATAGTGGATGAAACATCTCTTTAGTATTGGAGACTTGATTAATCCATAAGTGAAACTTGAGATTCTTGGGTTAGTGGCTTAGAATGTGTTTGTGAGTCCTTGTCCTATTTCATTTACCAGTTTATCCAATTTGTGAGTTTGTGAGTTAGTTGGTCGAATTTTAGATATTTATTAAACTTAGATTATGATTAGATTATGATATAAGGGTTCCATGTCTCAAATAGAAGCCTTTGCAAAGTAGTTAAACAAAAAGACATTAAGTTCCAAGAAAACTTAAAATTGTATCCAAACTCTCCAACCTTTGAATTGAATACAAGACAAAAGAGGATTATAGACCGTAGTCCATCGCTCTCATAGTAATCCAAAGTCCAAACGCACCCACTTATTAGTTATCGTGCAATTTTGGTTCTTTTCTTAAACAGCACAAACCATGCCACCGACAATATTTTAATGTCAAACTTCAAGCAACATCTCTCTTAACGTATAAGGCAGTCTTCTGTTCTATTATCCAGTTATAGCAGCAAGTACTGAGTCTATCAAATGACCACATTACCCTCACCACACTTTCATTTCTACCTTTTCATGTGTTTTGCTTTTGTTGAAAATACCCCCTTTTTCATGCTATCATTCAACTAACTTCTTCAATGACTTCCCAACCACTACCTCATGTCATGCATTTTTCAGTTTCATTTTCATTAAAAATACAAAACCCCACTTGATAAATAAAACCCCAATATTCCAATGAAATTTTCCATAACTGTCTTTATGTTTATGATATTGATAACATATGGACATTTATGGAATTTAACGGATAGTTAGTTCATTTTTCAATTAATGCATTTACTGGGTTTGTTTAGTTTTTTTATTTCATTCACAAAGTTTAGAACTTCATTATCAGTTTTGGGTTTTAGTAACAGAACTATGAAGGGTAAATGCAATGTTTGGGTCTTAGTTTCTTTCAATGTGTTACTAACAACTGGGTGTTTGATTTCCTTCATGTTAGTCCTTTCATGGATTTCCTCATATGCATTTTCTACTCATAGTTTAGTGATTAAGAGTTATGAGATTAATGCTAACACTAGTAGTTCTCATTTACATGTTCAAAGCTATGTTGAGGCTTTAAATTTTAATGTTTCAAGGGATGCATGCCATGTGTTTGATGGAAGATGGGTTAGGGATGATAGTTATAGTTACCCTTTATATGATGCTGATAAATGTCCGTTTGCAGAAAGAGGTTTTAATTGTTTTGCTAACGGGCGTAAAGATAGAGATTATACGAAATGGAGATGGAAACCGAATAACTGTGATATTCCAAGGTTTGATGCGAGGAGAATGCTCGAACAACTTCGTGGGAAAAGGGTTGTTTTTGTTGGTGATTCGTTGAGTAGGACTCAATGGGAGTCTTTGATATGTTTGTTAATGACAGGAGTTGAGGATAAGTCGAGTGTTTATGAAATCAAAGGCAATAAGATTACGAGACAGATTAGGTTTTTAGGTGTGAGGTTTAGTTCTTTTGATGTTAGAATTGATTTTTATCGGTCTGTATTTTTGGTGAAGCCTGGTCGGGGTCCTAGATTTGCGCCGAAAAGGGTGAAGACAACACTGAAGTTGGACAAGATAGATGATATTAGTCATGAATGGATTGATTCAGATGTTCTTATATTCAATTCAGGTCACTGGTGGACAAGGACTAAGCTTTTTAATATGTGAGTAACATAATTCTACAAATTAGAAATGCATCTTTTTTGTGTAGATATTAGATGCACATTTTAATGATCTAATGTTACATTTATTTCACAAATATAGGATTTGATTACTCCTCTGCATATTTTGTATACATGCTACTTATGTTCGACTTAATTTTCATATTTGGGACCGGATAATGCATGCTTTGCTCGCAGTTTGCAAATCAAACATCTTCACAAGTGATAAGAGTTGCAAGAAGATGAATGTCTCATTGTAGTTTTGTGCTAAAAAAATCTTCAACTAGCGCTGGCTTTTCTTCAAATGACAGCCATGTGCATGATATTTTTTGTTTATGTGTGCACTTGTACTGTAATAGAATTTTCACGCAGGGTAGGATTGAAAAATTCATGAGAATGATCAACCATTTGCTGCTAATTTCTAACGTTATTATCAGACAGGGGGTGGTATTTTCAGGTTGGTAGTTCTCTGAAGCTTGGAATGCCGATTAGTTCCGCTTTCAAGACAGCTTTACATACCTGGGCATCTTGGGTGGAGAATAATATTAACACAAACAGAACAAGAGTATTCTTCCGAACTTTCGAATCAACACATTGGAGGTGAGTTGGTTGTAATTGTAACATTAATTCCTTTTGATATTACTAGAGCTATTGAACTTGCCGAAAAGAGCTGTAAGATGTTTTTTTTTTTTATGCCAGTGGACATAACCGCAAAGCTTGTGAAGTGACTAAAAAGCCTTGGAAAAGAACAAATGGCAAGGACCGAAACCCAATTTCAGATATGATCAAAAGCGTAGTAAAAAATATGAATGTTCCTGCGACGGTTCTCCACGTGACACCGATGGATGCGTATAGGAGTGATGGCCATGTGGGGATTTGGAGCGACAATCCATCTGTACCTGATTGTAGTCATTGGTGTTTACCAGGTGTTCCTGACATGTGGAACGAAATTCTGTTCTCATATCTGCTACAAAACGATGGAGCAGGTTAACATTATAGCTGGTATTTGTACCAAAAAATTTCCATCTGGATTATCATTCAATGGTTTACTTCACATCATCAACTATCAACTCTGTTAGCTTTTGAAATGAGAGCTTAATGGAGGGACCAATCAATGTATATATAAAAAATTATACTAGCTATTGAAATTCACAAGATAACAGTATTATGGTTTTCTTTTGTTCATAACTCTTAACGTATTATCTTCTACATGTTATTTAAAATAAATGCAAGAGAAATCAAATAACTGTATACTCAATGTGATGACCATGTTTTTAAAACATTCACCTACACCATCTTATCACTCTTATAAACAAATTTGACGTTTTTATATACATTTGACAATAAAAATATATAGTCCATATATGAATTATATATTAATTGTTAAATAGATTAAAAAAATCAAATTTGCTTATAACAATGATCGAACGGTTTATATAAAAAAGTTGAAAGTATAGTGAATGTGCATATTGTGTGTATAAGTATTTTTATGTTATCTTTGGTGCATATAAAAATGTGTCTATTTTCTACTTCTTATTTGTTAAGACAAATTAATGATAATAATAATAAGAAAATTTTAAATTAAAAAAAAAAATATACTACCTTATATTTATGCAGACACAAACAAATTTGCAAAGGAAACATATATTTATGGACATAGATGGTAAATGTACCTTTGATAAATTATACTTTTTTCTTTTATGAACGATATTTTTGATCAAAATCCTTGCCTTCGAACACTGGCAGACGCGTGAAAGTTTTGTTATTTTTTGTTGCCATTCTTCACGAACTCTTCAACAATGATCGAACCGGGCTTGCTATACCAATTTGATAGAACAATGATGAATAATGTGAAAGCTGGCAAAGTGTTTGTGAAAAGTTCAACAAGAATATGTTAAGTGCATAAGGGGAGAAGAGAGAATTGTTTGCTATCTTTTATTAATGATTGTATTAAAAGTTATTGTACACAACATACTGTATATACATCAAGAGATGTATCAATCAAAAATTACAACAAACACCTTTACTAACTAAATGAATTATTATGTTGATATAACCCACGTGTTTCCAGAGAGAGGCCACAACTTCTCTCTCTAAGCTTATTGTGTTCCTTTCCATCCAAGTGGTGGTTTTTTCCAGGTTATCTGAATTTTCTCACAGTTTTTCTACGGATTTCCAAGGCTTATCCTTGTTTCAAGAACATCAAACCTTCAATGTTGTTTCTTGTGTTTTCTTCTGGAAACCTGTTATCAGTCTCATTCGATCTGTTTTTTTCCAACATGGACAAATGGAAGAACATACCTTTGTCTAAGGAGGAAGAAGAGGGCATAACAGTAAAGGCGAACAAAGTTAATGAAGATGAAGCTTTCCACCGAACCTTGGCTGGGAAACTTTGGACAGATAACTCTTTCAACTCTAGGGTATTCATGAGCACAATGACTAACGCTTGGAGATTGAAGAACCTAGTGGAGACACAAGAACTTGGCAAAAACCTCTTTCTTTCAGATTCGCAACTAAGAGGGATCTAGAGACGGTGCTCCGTAATGGTCCATGGAGTTTTGATCGAAGCTTACTCGTACTTCAGAGAATATCAGATGCAGAACAACCGTCAGGAATAGATATGCATTACAGTTCCTTCTGGGTAAGGGTCTACGATCTTCCCATTGTCCTTAGATCTGAGGCGATGTCGGAGAAACTAGGCAACATACTAGGTAGATTTGAAGAGATGGACACCAAAGACATCCATAGGAATTACATGTTCCTTCGAATAAAGGTGTGGGTTGATCTGGAGCAACCTTTGAAGAGGGGGACAATGGTCAGGTTTAAAGAAAAAGCTCACAGAGTATATTTCAAGTATGAAAGACTCCCAACTTTTTATTTTCCTGTGAAAAAATGGGACACCAACTCAAAGACTGCGAATTAGTGGGAGAACTCAGTGAAGAAGTATTTGAAGAACTGGATGAGAAGGAATTATCCTATGGTCTGTGGCTTCGTGCATACCCCTACCAAAATCCTTTGAAGATCCAAGGACGAAGGATTCAAGTTCTAGAAATTGTAGTAAAAGCCTCTTCAATGTTCCCTCGAGCCAAAGTCGTTGTGTGTCAAACGATACAGAGGACAAGGGTCCGGAAGTAGTTCAACGTAGGGAAGGTAAAGACAAAGATGGAGGTGAGGAAGTGGCACAAGACATTACTCCTCAAAGCAAAGCTCTGGAAATCGAAACAGTGGTTGAGTCATTAGGGGAAGTGGCTCTTACATCTAAGGGTGATTTGACTGAATCTGTAAAACCTCCATTGAAACCAAAGGGTAAAAAATGGGTCAGGAAAAAAGTGGGGAAGAAGGCCACTAAAGCAAGAATAAAGAAAGTGGAGCTGGAAACTTGTAAGAGACAGTTGGTAGACGTTATGGTTATGGAAGGCTCAATGGAAGATTTGGGAGGGCAAGGCAAGAAACGTAAAGGAGAGGAAATAATTTTTGAATGAACTACTACAAAACCAGAGGTTGTGTTGATTGATCAACACCGCCTACCCCAATGAAAAAATTAAGTTGGAACTGTATGGGGTTTGGGGAATACCCTTGCAGTTCAAGCCTTGAGGAGGCTTATTTTTGCTGAAAACCCCAATCTAGTCTTTCTTATGGAGACAAAGCTAAAGAGTTTCGAGTTCGAGAAGGTCAAAAGAAGATGTGGCTTTTCAAATGGTTTGGTTGTTGATTGTAAAGGTGGTGGGAGGAAGCGTTGTGGTGGCCTTGCTCTTATGTGGAGTCAAGAAGTTGAGGTTACAATATGCTCCTACTCTCTTAACCATATTTGTGGCTCTGTTCAGGTAGGAGAAGGAGTTCCACCATGGAATTTAGTGGGGGTCTATGGATTTCCAGAGGAGGGAAACAAAAGAGAAATGTGGACTCTTCTGCGTGAGTTGGTACAACCACTAACTTCCCAATATTTGTGCATAGGGGACTTCAACGATATTCTGAGTAATGAAGAGAAATAGGGGGGATTCCTAGGTCTGAAGGGAAATTGGCCATTGGTAGAGAGGTGGTGGATGGGTGTGGTCTTCAAGATTTGGGCTATGAAGGATACCTCTTCACATGGAGTAATGGGAAAGAAAGCTTGGATAACATTCAATGTAGATTTGACAGGGCTTTGGCTAATGAGGAGTTTATCAACCAATGGGCTTTAATTAAAGTTAGGAACAATGGAAGATATGGTTCGGATCATGTAGCAATCACTATTGAACTTGAAATCAATTGAGGGGAAAGGAAGAAGTGAATGAGACATATTTTCAGGTTTGAGGAGGTGTGGACAAAGGACGAAAAATGTGAGAAGCTTGTTATATCTCTGTGGAACAACCCAAGACTGAAGGGCATGATGAAGCTTGATGGGCTAAAATGCTTAACTGAGGAATTTAAATGCTACAAAGCTGCAGAAATTAGTAAGGAGATGGCTCGGCTAGAGAATATGCTCAACGATCCCAAGGCGTGGAGTGGAGATCCAGAAGACATCAACAGAAGGAAGGCTTTGGAATGTCAAAGGAAAAAGCTACTAAAAGCCGAGGAAATAGTTTGGAGGCAGAAAAGAAGAGCGATGTGGATGAAAAATGGAAACAAAAACACCAAATTCTTCCATGGTAAAGCTTCTCAAAGGAGGAAAACAAGCCATATTAAGAAGCTCAAGGATGCTAGAGGAGTCTGGAAGTTTGGGGAAGAGAATTGCGAGAGAATTCTAGTGTCTTATTTCAAATACCTTTTCTCTACCTCAAAGCCCGAAGATGTAGAAGAGGTGTGTCAAGTGGTTCAATAGAAATTAAATGCAGATCAGAAAGATTTGTGTGGAAAGGAATACTTGCAGAATGAGGTGGAAGAGGCTTTAAGTAAAATGCATCCTTTAAAAGCTCCAGGCCCGAATAGATTGCCAGCTCTTTTCTATCAAAAATATTGGATAGTGGTAGGAAAAGATATCCTCAAAATTGTCCTTGATATCCTGAATCACAATATTGATCCCACTTGGTGCAACAAAACCTTCATAGCCCTCATCCCCAAATGAAAATATCCAGGAAGCCCCAAAGATTTTAGACCCATCAACTTATGCAATGTGATCATGTAGTTTGTTACCAAAACAATAGCGAATAGAATCAAAGTCATTCTCCAAAAGGTTATTGATGAAGAATATAACGCTTTTATGGCTAAACGACTGATTACTGATAATGCTTTGATAACTCTTGAGTGTTTCTTGGATGAAAAAGAAGACTAAAGGGAAACATGGTAAAATGGCCCTAAAGCTCAATATGTCTAAAGCCTGTGACATGATTGAATGGGCTTTTGTGATCAAGACTTTGGAAGTGACGGGGTTTCCTCAGAACATGGTAACATTGATACAGAAGTGCATCTAGACGGTTTCTTATAAGGTGTTAATTAATGGCCAGCCGAGCTTGGAGTTTTATCCTGAGAGGGGGTTACGTCAAGGCGACCCTCTCTCCCCTTACCTTTTTGTTATCTGTGCAGATGTACTCTCTGGATTGGTGAAGAAAGCAGCGAGCAATAGGTCGATTCATGGCATTAAGGTGGCAAGGCAAGCTCCAACTATCACACACATATTCCTGCTGATGATTGTTTGTTATTTTCAAGAGAAAGAAATGAGGAAGCTGAGAAGATGCTGGATATTCTTAAGGTGTACCAAAGAGCGTCTAGCCAGTTTGTAAACTTAAAGAAGTCTAAGGCTTCGTTCAGTCGAAATGTGGAACAAAGTAGCATTAATACAATCCAGCAAAGGATGGGAATCAAGACTGTAACATCTCATTTGAAGTATCTTGGACTGCCTTCTACTTTTGGCAAGTCTAAAAAGGCCATTTTCTCTCAAGTCATAGATAAAGTCTGGAAAACGTGAATGGATGGAAAGAAAGGTTCTTATCCAGAGCTGGGAAAGAAACTCTGATCAAATCAGTCACTCAGGCAAACCCTACGTATGTGATGAGTTGCTTTTATCTTCCTGACAACTACTGCAAGGAGATAGAGACAATTTTGGAACGATTCTGGTGGGGCTCGTCAAAGGAGATAAAAAGGATTCATTGGGCCAGCTGGGAGAACTTATCGAATGCAAAAGGGGTGGGGGTATGGGGTTCAGAGGGGTTGGAGATTATAACATGGGTCTTTTAGGAAAACAGGTGTGGAGGTTGATGCAAGGGGGGATAGTCTTGTGCAAAGAGTGCTTAAATGAAGATATTTCCCACGGGGAAACATTGCTAGTGCGGTTGTGGGCTATAGGCCTAGTTTTGTTTGGAGGAGCATTATGGGAGCAAGGGACTTTGTGGTGGAAGGCTCGAAATGGAAAGTTGGCAATGGGGAAAAAATTCATATTATTGGTGACAATTGGATCCCTAGAGAGGATTTGTAGCTAATTCCCCAAAACCTGGGAGTGAAGTATAAGGATATGTGTGTGAGTGAGCTGATTGATATGGAAAACCGCTGTTGGAAAGTTGATCAGATAAAAGGAATTTTTGGGAATGAGGCATCCCCCATAATCCTAAGAATCCCTTTGTCCTGGAGTTTTTCGGAGGACAAGCTCACATGGATAGTTGAAAAATCAAGTGAATATACGGTAAGATTTGTGTATCATATCTTGAGAGCCTCTAGTTTTTCTAAGCTCCCTGGCCCATCTTCTTTGATTGTTGGAAATGCGTTCTGGAAAGGAATTTGGCAAATTTCGGCTCACAATAGGGTGAAAAACTTTTTGTGGAGATTATTAAAAAAAATTCTTCCGGTGCATATGAATCTTAGAAGAAAAGGTGTGGATATCGTTACGGAGTGCCCTCTTTTCCAGGTGTTTGAAGAGTCAAGTGACCACCTCCTCCTTCATTGCGATTTTGCAAAAATAGTCTAGTTCTCTTCTCCTTTTGGTTTCCATGCAGACTTTTGTCCAGGAGTTTCTGATTGGCTGCATAAATGCTTGAAGGAAACTGATCCTCGTAGCATTTAACTGGTTATGTATACCTTGTACTCTATATGGCATTGCAGGAACAAAATAGTCTTTCAAAACGAGACTTCGAATCTGATTCAGGTGGCGGCGGAGGCAGATGATAGGGTGAAGGAATTTAACGAGGCCAATGGTGGCAACAAATGGAAGAAGAAGATCATTGGTGTATATAATGTCCTTTAGGAATTGAAATTTTACAGACGAATCTATGTTGATGCAGGATGCTTTGAGGATGGTACCATGGTGATGAGTTGTGTTATTTACAACCAGGATAACAAAGTGTTCCTGTCAGCTACTGCTAAAGAAAGCTCATGCGGGGACCCTATTGTAGTGGAGGCTATGGCGATACGGTGGGCTTTAGATATTGCAAGCAAGGCACAATTGAAGGAAGTCATTCTCTTCTCGGACGCAAAACTAGTGGTGGATGGCCTCATTGGAATTACTAATCTTTCTTCGTTGTCTTTGATGATTAATGATTGTTTGACTTTATTTTCTCTGTTTTCAAATGTTGTCTTTGTTTACATTAATAGGAGTTACAATGTTGTTGCACATTCTCTTGTTGGTTTTGGGCATAACTGTGGCTCAAATACTTGGTTGGGTTTTATTCCCATACACGTTTGTATTCCTTTAGGATCTTTGATCATGTCTTCGTAGTAATGAATTGATTTTCCCATAAAAATAAATAAATGAATTATTAAACCAATACACCTCCTTAATTCATTTATTTAGATGCTTCAGTCATTCCCAACTTCTTCAAATACTCAAAACTGCTTGTCTTTAACGGCTTTGTGAGCATATATGATATTTGTTCCTCTGTCTTGCAATGCTTCAATTCCAATCTTCCATTGTTCACTTGGTCTCTCAAGAAATGAAACTTGGTTTCAATATGTTTGCTCCTGCCATGTGCTATTGGATGTTTTGCCAAGTCTATGGCTGACTTGCTATCAATTCTGAGCTCCATATTCTCATTCTTTATCATCTTCAATTCCATCAGTAACATGTTGATCCATTGAGCTTGACATGCTTCCATGGAAGCTTCAATGTATTCAGCTTCACAAGAAGACAATGAAACCACTTGTTCCTTTTTTGAGCTCCACGAAAATGCTGCAGTTCCAATCATAAACACATAGGCTGCAGTGCTTTTTCTGTCATCTTTATCACCACTCCAATCAAAATCTGCATAGCCTACTAGATCACTCTCCTGATTCTTGCAATATTTAATACCATAACGGCTTATTCCCTTCATATATCTCAAGATCCTCTTAGCTGCAATTAAGTGTGAGGTAGTAGGCTTTACCAATATCTGCTGATCAAACCTACACCATAGGTAATATCAGGTCTTGTATGACACAAATACCTCAAAGAGCCAACAATTTGTTTGAATAAAGTGGGATTCACTTCCTTCTCATCTTTTACTAAGGCCAATTTTACCCCTGTATCAACAGGTGTTGAAATTAATTTGTAATTCAGCATTCTAAATCTTTTCAAGACATCTTGAGCATACTTCCTTTGATGCATCACTACTCCTTGTGAATTCATTTCAAATTCTATTCCTAGAAAATAAGTGAGATTTCCTAAATCAGACATCTCAAACATGTTCATCATACTTCTCTTAAAATCTTCCATCTCAGCTTCATTGCTTCCATTCACTATCCTATTATCCACATACAAGCACACAATGACTTTGTTAGTAGTATTTCTGCAGTAGATTCCATGTTCATTCACACACTTTATGAAACCTTGATGAACAAGAAAATTGTCTATCTTCTTGTTCCAAGCCCTTGGGGCTTGTTTTAAACCATACAAAGCTTTATTAAGCTTGTAAACATACTCTTCCTTTCCTTGTATCTCAAATCCTGGTGGCTGACTCACATATCCTTCTTTTTCTAACTCCCCATTAAGAAAAACAAACTTTACATCTAACTGGTACATAGACCAATTATTCTTGACTGCTATAGCAACAATCAGTCTGATTGTTTCCATCCTTGCTACTGGAGCATAAACTTCATAATAATTTTATCCATATTTCTGTAGAAAGCCTCTTGCAACCAATCTGGCTTTGTATTTTGCCACTTGACCATTTGGCTTCAACTTTGTTTTGAAAACCCACTTAACATCAATACACCTTTTATCAATAGGTAGTTGAACTAATCTCCATGTTTCATTCTTCTCTATGGAGTCTAGTTCTTCAATCATTGCTTTCTTCCAGTGTTTTTGCTTAAGAGCTTCATCAAAAGACATTGGTTCTGTTTCAGCAAGCATTGCTAGTTGCACTAAGTTACCTTCATCTGTGATTGCTTGATCAGGGAACCTTTCATAATCTTTCAGCCTAGCTGGTGGTTGAGTATTTCTTGTTGGTCTGGCTATCACTTTTGCACCTCCTCCATTTGTCTTGTCACCAGTTTCTTCTTGCTCCTCAGTCACAACTTCTTCTACTACTGAGTCAGATAGATTTAAGTCACTTTCAAGCTCATTTGATTCTTCACCCTTCCAGTTCCAGCCTTTTGATTCATCAAACTTTACATCCTTTTTGAACAATATCTTCTTACTATTTGGATCATATAATTTATAGGCACCGGTTGAGTGATAACCAACTATAATCATTACCTAAGCTTTATCATCCAATTTTCTTCTTAGTTGATCAAGTATATGTCTGAAACATAATGAGCCAAAAATCTTTAGATGTTGAACACTTGGTTTCACTCCACACCATGCTTCTTCTGGTGTCTTGTATTGCAACTTCTTTGTAGGACTTCTATTGATGAGATATGTTGCAGTAGCAACTGCTTCACCCCAAAAGTAATGAGGCATCTGCTTCAACATGCTCCTTATCATATTTACCAATGTCATATTCTTTCTTTCTTTCTGAGATCCCATTGCGTTGAGGTGTGTATGGTGCAGTGACTTCATGATTTATTTCATTTGATGAACAAAAATATGTAAACTCAGTAGAAGTGTATTCACCTCCTCCATCAGTTCTTAGTCTGCTGATTACTTCACCACTTTCATTTTGAACTAGCAGTCTAAACTTCTTTAACACGCTAAATACTTCACTTTTCTTAGCTAACAAGTAAATCCATAATTTCCTAGCAAATTCATCTATGAATGTTACAAAGTAGCTATTTCCTCCTACTGATTTCACCTCAAAAGGTCCACATACATCATAATGAATTACCTCAAGTTTCCTGGTTGCATTGAATGATACCTCTACATTATATGTTTATGGCTTGCTTTCCAGTACAACACATATCACACACTTCCTCAGGCACCTTTAGCTTTGGTAACCCTTTCACCATGTTCTTTTCATGAAGCATATTCAAATTCCTAAAATTTATATGTCCATATCTTTGATGCCGTAGCCAATCTTCATTTCTAATTTCTGATAGCTAGCACTGATCTTGAATCACACTGATGTTGATCCTGAAAGTTCTTTGCTTTGATAAAGGAGCTTTCAAGATCAACCTCTTCTTACTATTAAAAACCTTCATAGCTTGAGCTTCCATCTTCATAGTGTACCCCTTTTGCAGTAACTGACCAATACTAATAAGGTTGCTCTTCATATTTGGTACATACAATACATCAGTAATATATGCTTTCTTACCATCCTTCCTATGAATCATTATTTTCCCAATTCCAACTGCACAAACCATGTTGTTGTCTGCAAACCTTATCTTTCTGTTTATTGAGTCATCCAATTCAGAGAACCACGACTTCTTCCCTGTCATATGATTTGAACATCCAGTGTCCAAATATCATTCATCACTCATTTCTTTTTCTTCTTCTTCTTATTTGATTGTTGCCATCAAAAGTACTTTAATAGAATCTGATTCCTCCTTTTGAGCACATTGAGCTTCATATTTGTTTCTTGGGACCTTCTTTGATATGCATTCAGCTGCATAATGTCCCCACTTTTGACAATTATAGCACTGAATTTCTTTCTTGTCTTTCTTGAATTTTCCTTTCTTCACTTAATGGGCCTAAAATGCTTGATCAGAAGAGGTATCTTTACTTATTTCTCTAATCCTTTCAGTCAATCTTAACCCACGAGCTTCAAGACATGCTTGTAGTTCCTCTATCTTCATAGAGTCTAGATCCTTAAATTCCTCTAAAGACACAACAATACGATCAAATCTTGGTGTTAAAGTCCTGAGAACCTTCTCAATTTTCATCAGATCATTGAAGGTTTTGCCATTCCTTGTCATCTGATTTGCAAGATTGATCACCTTATAAAGGTATTGACTAATGGTTTCTTCTTCTTCCTTTGTCAGTACTTCATATCGTCTTCTCAACTCTTACAGCCTCACCTTCTTCAATTTGCCATCTCCAGAATACAACTTCTCCATCGCATCCCACGTCTCCTTTGCATTTTCATAGTGCATGATCTTCTCAAAGATCTCATTGCTCACACTCTGATGAATCAAGAACATTGCTTTGCCGTCTTTCTTTTTCAATTCTTTATGTGATACTTGTTGTACTTCAGTCGCATTCGCTGCTAATGCTGGTACCCTTTTATTCACCACTTCAAGAACATCCTGAAACCTGAAAATCACCTTCATCTTCACGATCCATTGATCAAAATCCTTGCCTTCGAACACTGGCAGACGAGTGGAAGTTTTGTTATTTTTTGTTGCCATTCTTCACGAACTCTTCAATTACAATGATCGAATCAGGCTCTGCTATACCAATTTGATAGAACAATGATGAATAATGTGAAAGCTGACAAAGTGTTTGTGAAAAGTTCAACAAGAGTATGTTAAGTGCATGAGGGGAGAAGAGAGAATTGTTTTCTATCTTTCATTAATGATTGTATTAAAAGTAATTGTACACAACACACTATATATACATCAAGAGATGTATCAATCAAAAATTACAACAAACACCCTTTACTAACTAAATGAATTATTAAACCAATAATTTTGTGCTATAAAAAAGTATTTCTCTTTATAATTTTATTGTTACAGATGTTATCATAAATAAACATAATTTTTAATAGAGATGCCAAAGAAGAAACTGCTTCTCTCATACAATTTATATTTGTCTATCAATACCTATCATATGATATTTTATTATTATTATAAGTATATTCCAATGGCGTTAATATTGCACTTGTGGAAAATTTTCTTTTGGATTTGGATTAGTCAAAAGGTTAAATAACCAGTTTCTGTTCATCAATTACATGAATCTTATTATGTTTGAGGAATGCTTATAAATTGGCTTGATGTAAATGACATTATTCTTGCAATCTTATGGTTTAAGTAGACATTAGTTTGGGTTAAAATATGTTTCAATTAAATGTGCATAGGGAGTCATATTTAATATATATTTAGAGTTACACTATAAACCTGTCATTCAATTGTTGATTTGAAATATGCGTACTTTTGTATTTCTATTCTAAATAACAACTTGTAGGCGATCCTTTTCATCCTTAAGTGCGTGTATAGATTCTATCACTTACTAAGGGGATTTTATGTTAATCAAAATACTTTTTGGATGTACTGAATTGACTATCAATTTATATAGGGATTTATCTCTTAATATCTGTCAAATATGAATCCCTAAAAATTACTTGGAGAATGAGTTGAATATGTGGGAATTGTTGGCTAAGCTTTAGTTCTGCTTTGTAGAATGAGTTGAGTGATTATTACAAGTTATTGGTTATACTTGAAGCTCATTCCTCGAATTCGATTCCTTTGTTGTCTGAATCTACGAGTTCTGTTAACTACCTTTCGCTGAGAAGATTGGTTGTTTGGCTTGTTGAGCCAATGATGAAGATGAAGTTGATGGCATATTTGTTTGAGATACAATGTTTGAACCTTGGAAACTAACATAACAATTATTTTGATATAAACTTAATGTTGTTATGTTGTATAGTAACCCTTTGTCACTCTATATGCAATTTATGTTGTCATATTTAGTCTTAATATATGTCATACTTAGTCCAATTTCAAATTCATACATATTTATTTTTAAATATTTATAGTTATTAATGATTTCATAATAACAATTATATAACACGAGACACTACCAGTTAGATTCAGGAAAAACATGCATAAATATTACTCTCAATATACATTTGAATTGCTCATTAAATTAAATTATAACACGGGACAATACCAGTTAGATTCAGGAAAAAACATACATAAATATTGTTTTCCATGTGTATTTGAATTGTTGCTCATGAAATGAAATTATAACAAGGGACACTACCAATGAGATCCAGGCGGAAAAAAACCATACATTTTTCTTACTCATTGCGCATTTGAATTATTACTCATGGAATGTAATTTAAACACGGGACACTACCAGTCATATAAAACCTAAACATTATTATAAGATAAATTGCTAACTTTCATCCATTCCAAATTTCAACTTATACAAATTATATCATGAATTTGTTTTATATATATTTTAATCATTTTAAACCAGACAACTTAAACCCGTACGGACGCACGAGTCTTTTACTAGATAAAATTGTAAATTAATTGATTTTGGTGTAAGATATAAGAACAATCCATATGTGGGCTTTGTTTACTCGTTCTTGTAAGAGTGAATCATAGGACATTTAATTTGACATCCCCACTTGAATTTGACACCCTCTATTTTGAGTAAACTTACCTTTTTATTTTTGTAGATTTTTTGGAAATTACAAAATTTATAGTATTGTACCGGAAATTTCGTGAATTTATCAAAAATTTGAAAAATTTACATTGTTTTACCGCTCCTATGAGACATTTATCGGAAATTCTGAAATTTCCGGAAACAAATCCCGAAATTTTCAAAATTTCCGGGAACAAATCCCGAAAATTTCAAAGTTTCTGGGTGAGATATACGGGAATTATGTGATTGTGTAAACTGTCCAAAACTTCCAGAAATTTTAGAAATTCAAAATTTTTTATATGAACCCAAAATTTCAAAAAAAAAAATAATTTCAATATTTTTGACACAACGGCCTGCAAAAAATGTTCCATAAAAAATTCGTCACATATAACAGATACATATCGTCCACAAGATTACATAGTAAATTAGGATGACTTCCTAAATTCATCCCTCTATTGTCTAATTCATCATGCATATGCAGATTCTCATGCTTTTGCATCTTTAGTACAATTATGTCTCTAATGGTTAGTGACGAGAGACAATGGACTATTAGGTTTCAACATTACCTGAACGCAATGATTGTTGTCGACAAAATCAACAACAATGATTTTATGCATGCTCGTTTACATAGGTGGAGCTATGGTGAAAGGGAAAAAAATAATGTTAAGTCTTTTTGACAGAGAGACAAATATGATATTATACCTACATGTAATAAGGTAACCCATATCAGGAATCGTCATCCATTTTTCTCAACCCTACACATCCAAGTGTTATACTTGTAAGTAATTTCTAACTTCAGAGACAGTGTCATTGAACAAATTGGAAAATAATTTAGGGTGTTTATGAACTTAATTATCTAACAACGTCTAAACCCACGACCATGACTCTTCGCCTCATCCAAGTAAAGTTGCAATAGCCCGAAAACCACAATTTCCATAGTCAACCACATCAACAATGTCATCAATATATGGATGCAAGAAATCAGGAAACTGACATAAGTAAAGATGCCTCGAAGATGTAATGGATGATTGACTTTGACTCGACATACTTGAAGGTTAATTTCCTATGGGTTTCGTACATGATCTCTTTGTAATCTGACTCCCCTATGAGCCTTCACCATATTCCTGTTATAAAGGATCACAATGCACATCACTCTCTTCACCCTTTTTGCTCTTTTTAACTCCCTTATTTGAATTATACTTCATCGGCGGTGGACACATAGAAGTTGTGGATTGATGTGTTAGTTCCCAAAAAAAATTCTTCAACACCCTCTGCCCTACAATATCCAAAGAATTGAAATTTGTCTTCAACTATTCACATTTTGCTTCTAAATCCAACTTTGTACCACTATCTTCATGACCGTCAACATGCTCTTCAATCTCTAATTTCTTCCAAAAAAAATATGAATTGATTCTAAGGGAACAACCAAGCCTTGTATTTGGAAACCAACAAGTTGACACACACAAGATAACCCTTGTGTAGTTCTGATGAAGCAACCACAAATTTTTTTGCTTGTACCAACAAATTTTAAACTTTCTAGTTCCTTTCCTATGTGTTGTATACATTGCCTTGAAATAAAATTGTGCAAGTTGGTATAAAATGGAGTATTATACTGATGTTCAATGTTGACAATACTTTTTTGAAACGACACCTTGATTAAATCTAGTTGCAACTTCTACATGGTGTTCACAATATCCCAACTAGGACCGTCTCAAGCAATTTAGAGACCATGTTCTAATATTTAAAAAGACCCCTAACAAAAAAGTTTAAATAAAATCCTACATCAACAAGTACAATTCCAACAAAAAAAAATTGTGAATTTTATAAGAATTTTTGTTTAAGATTAAGTTAACTTATCAATTTTTCCTTTTTTATATTTAAATTTAAGCTTTCTAATCTTAAAAACTAGTTAACAATTAGTAAATAAAACAAATTAAATTTAACAATAAAAAAGAAGAAAATGACAATTAATAAATTTATAAAATCTTGAAAATTGAAAAAAAAAACATTATAATATATAATACACACTTGAACTTTTTAATTAAAATGT